>CM017322.1:8387938-8469353 GCA_006937295.1 Carpinus fangiana
TTTTGTACGTAACCAGTCTTTTAGTTGCACCATATTATTTCATGCTTAATGACTATTGACTACCAGACATATATAATGAAAATTTTGGCCCAAATGTAAATTTAAAGGCACGTATATTTAATGAAAAATTTCAAAACATGGGGTACCCCTAGCCTACCCCTATCTACTCACAGTTCGTCTATGCATACATGAAAGGAAGTATTGCTTAAATAACGTCTATCAAGTATCGCAAGCCATCCCAACACCTTGGGGTCCCTTGGGGTGTTAGGGGTGACCTACAATACTTTTTTTTTTTTTTTTGAAAGAAGAATTCACAGCTTCATTAACAAATCAAAAAGGAGCAGATTGCTCATCTACAATAATATCCCTTATACAACCTGGGACCTCAAAGATCCAACTACAATTCATGTCATTACGTAAGGCTACCCTAGCCAAAACATGGGCTGCCCTATTAGAAGATCTTCTAACATGGACTATCTTCCAGTTGGAGAAAAACCTCAGCAGCTTTGTAATATCATCAACTAGGTGCCCGTACCTGCTGCTGGAGGCTTCAATAGCCCGAACCACTGAGACTATCACAAAAGAATCACTTTCAATGATCAAACTAGAAATACCCATACTCTTGCATGCATTAATTCCATGAAATAAAGCTGATGCTTTAGCGGCCGCAGGGCTAGGGAGACCAGACCTCGAGCAGCTCCAAGCTACTAAAACAAAACCTTTTTCATCCCTGAGAATACCACCCAAGCCGAAACATCTACCTCTTTCATCCAGCGCGGCATCACAATTCAACTTCACCCAACCAGACTCCGGAGGCTTCCACTTCTCCTCAACCTGAATAGCATGGGACCCCTCTTTCTTTTGCATCAAGGAATTGTAGTCATCTAATTTTTGCTTGGCACCAAAGATCATCATGTTCGGATGGGTGAAAGACCCTTCATGAATCCATTCATTTCAACGGAACCACAAGAGTCTAGCAGTAATAGAAAATAGGTCAAAAGTTTCCCCCGAACAGTCCATGAGGACACTCTCTGCAACTTGCAGAAAATTGGAAGAGGGAATAGGTTTCTTTTGAAAGCACCTTAGGCTAGCTCCCCAGACATCAGAAGCAGAAGCACACTCCCATAGGATATGGGAGGTAGATTCTACCTCTAACCCACATATAGGGCAAGAAGGGTCGAGGATGACCTTACGCTTGAATAGATTTTCCTTGGTCGGGAGGAGATTATGACAGGCCCGCCATATGAAAGTTTTGACTGCATTAGGAACTTTAGCTTTCCAAATCCCTCTCCAGATCATACTATATCTCCAGACCTCCTAGAAGGCCCTGCTAAAAGAGCACCCTCCCTTTCCTTAGCCATATGGTAGGCACTTCCAACCGTAAATTCACCTTTCAAAGTACCCCTCCAAATCTGCTTATCCGGCTGTTTAGTGAAACTGATGGGAATGGTTTGAATAGCTGTAACTTCTTCACTGGAAAAGAGCTCCAGCAGCAAAGGAAGCTTCCAAGCTCCAGCCTCTTGGTCTATAAGATCACTCACATACGCATCCGGGTTAAGGCCTTTAGGGGGGGAGTTAATACAGAATGTAAAAGGGGTAGGCAGCCATTTATCTCCCCAAATATGCACCCGAGAGCCATCTCCAATCCTCCAAACTAAGCCATCTTGAATTAAACTTCTAGAGCTGAGAATGCTCCTCCAAATGAAAGAAGGCTTGTTCCCTAGTTTAGCATCAAGAATACTCCCATTGGGGTAGTACTTACCTTTCATGATTTTTCCCATGATACTATCCTCATCCCTCCATAATCTCCAACATTGTTTAGCAAGTAAGGCCTTATTGAAGATGTGTAAATCTCTAAAACCCAAACCTCCGCTAGATTTAGATAGGCCCATTCTACTCCAACTCATCCACGGGATGCTCGATTTCTTATTTTGATGGGACCACCAAAACTTTTGCATAAGAGAATTGATTGCCACACAAAGGGCTTTTGGTAAAAGAAACACACTCATGCAATATGAGGGAATGGCTTGGATGACCGCCTTAAGAAGAACCTCTTTACCAGCCTGAGAGAGGAATTTCAGCTTCCAATCTTGAAGCCTTCTCCAAACTCTATCCTTGATGCTCTGAAACGTCGCCATTTTAGATCTTCCCACTAGGGCCGGTAAACCAAGATAGGAATCATAACGTTGGGAAGGAGGAATCCCAACAGCCTCTGTAATTTTTTGGCGTGTCTCAGGAGGGGTGTTACGACTGAAAAATATACCAGTCTTTTCTTTATTTAGCTGTTGGCCAGAGGCTGCCCCATAGGAGTTAAGAATCACCGACAGTCTATTCCAATGATCAAGGCTAGCCCTGCAGAAAATGAGGCTATCGTCCGCAAAAAATAAATGGTTTATCCGAGGTCCCCTCCTAGATGTCGGCACCCCTTCAAGGAAGCCATCTCTATCCGCCTGCATAAGCATAGAACTTAGAGATTCAGCACATAGGAGGAATAAATAAGGAGAAATAGGATCTCCTTGACGAAGACCCCGGGAAGGGATTATGTTCCCCACTGGGGCCCCGTTGACTATGATTGAGTAGGAGGGAGAGGAAACACACATCATGAATAACTGAATCCACTTTCCAGAAAAGCCCATCTTTTCCATAACTCGCTCCAAAAAACTCCATCCTACTCTATCATAGGCTTTACGCATATCAAGCTTAACCGCCATATAACCTTTCTTTCCAAACATTTTTGAATGCATGGTATGAAGGGTCTCATAAGCAGCTATGATATTATCCGATATAAGTCTACCTTGAATAAAAGCACTTTGATAAGGAAAAATAATTTTTGGGAGCCACACTTTCAACCTATTAGCAAGCACCTTAGAAATTAGCTTATAGATAATATTACATAGACTGATGGGACGGAAATCAGTGACTTTTACATGATTAGTAATCTTAGGCACAAGAGCGATATGAGTAAAATTCATGCCTATATTCATAACACCAGAATTGAGAACATTTAGAACAATTTTACAAACATCCTCACCCACTGAAGCCCAATTGTCAATGAAGAAGCCAGCTGAGAGACCATTCGGACCCGGAGCCTTCAAGGGAGCCATTTGCCTTAAAGCCACATGCACATCTTCTGTAGTAAAGGCCATTAATAGAGCTTCATTCATCTCCTGTGAAACCTTTATTTCTAGCCCTTGGAGAACCCTCTCTTCTTCTCCCGAGTGATCCGACTGGAAAAGTTTTGTAAAATATTCAACAAAAGCTCTCTCCACCCCTTCCCCACTCTCCTGCACCCTACCATGCTGGTTTTTAATTTTTTGGATCAAGTTTCTCCTCCTTCGTTGTGTTGCACAGGCGTGAAAAAATTTAGTATTTTTGTCCCCACATGTTAACCACAGCTCTTTGGATCTTTGTTGCCAATGCAAGTTCTCATGAGAAAGTAACAAATTGCCCTCTTCTTGGAGAAATTTTAGCCGCTCTCTTTGAACATAGCCATCTCTTCCTTGCAGCTTTAGAATTTCCTCTTTGATCCTCCCAATTTCTTGCTCCCTGCTCCCATTATTTGACCGTTCCCATCTCCTCAACTGGCTTTTGCAAAGCTTCACTTTATAGTTAAAATCCTGCCAACTGTTTTCAGGAGTAAACTTCATTCTCCAGACTTTCTTAACAATCTCCTTGCACTCTTTGTTTAAGCCCCAATGGGCCTTATATTTAAAATAATTCGGATTTCTTCTCAGTCCATGGGGTTCATGAAGAGAGATGAACAAAGGAGCATGGTCTGATGTAAATGAAGCCTCCACCTCAATTCGAACTCCTTGAAAAATTTCGCACCAATCTGGTGAAGCCACTACTCTATCCAGTCTTTCTTGAATAAAAGAGTCTCCTTCCTGACCATTGTGCCAAGTGTATCTAGGTCCAGAAGCTCCTAAGTCCGACAGATTACACACGTCCTAAGCCTCCTTAAAAGCTTCCATCAATCCTCTAGCTCTTCGGCAACCTCCAGATTTTTCAGACTCCTCTAGAATTTCATTAAAATCCCTTACACACATCCATGGATGAGGAGAAAAATCTCTCAGATGTTTTAATAAATTCCAAGCCTCTCCTCTTTTGCTAGCATCTAGATGACCATAAAAACCAGTAAATTTCCACAATCCCTCTCCCCCTGGAATTTTCACAGAAGCTTGGATATGCCTACAGCTATAATTTTGTATCTCCAAGCCTGTCTCCTCCTTCCACAGCAGAGCAAGACCCCCACTCCTACCAATACTGTCAACAACGAAAAGGTTCTGAAATCCCAGCAAGCATCTTATTTTTTCCATTTTCCTTTGCTTCATCTTGGTCTCCATCAGGAATACCAGACATGGCCTCTTAGCCTTCACCATCCGGCGAAGGTCACGAACTGTCTGAGGGTTGCCAAGCCCTCGATAGTTCCAGCTAATGGCTATCATTGCGGTCGGCGGGGCTACTGGGCAGCCACCGCCATCCCCGATCCATACATTCCTTTTCTGTTTTCTTTCCCTTCCTCTAAGCTAATTTTCTTCCCCCGTTTCCTTGGGGTCTCAGCTTCTTCATTTTGATAGCCTCCTCTTTTAGCCTGTCTATTTCCTAATACTTCCTTTGCCGTTAATGAACCCTTGCTCACTCTGGCCCGCCGTTTCCATGAAGAAACCAGCTTCTTCTGCATGGCTGGACTTTCTTTTAGTTAAGGACCCAGTTGGGACTGAATTGAAATAGCAGCCGGGTTTAAGAAAACCGGTTCATCCAATTTACTTGGCCTGTTCCATTCTAATTTTCTTTGGGGTGGGACCAAGTCCATGCTATCCACGTCATTCACTAGTTTCCCCTCCATAAAACCAGCGCTTCTCTCTTTCCCTTTCACGTTGGAATCATTATATGCATTAAATGCATCTTCTATTTGTTTACTTTGCAGGGCTTTCTTTTTACTTGCAGCCGAAAAACTTGTAGGAATAATTTCAGCGTCATTAATGCCGGTCATGCCCATCCCCTCTACCGCCATATCTTTTTCCTTCTCCAGCTGCATTTTCCTCTGACCCTCATTAATGCTCCCCGTGAACTCCACTGCCATCTCCTCACGTTGAGGTGTGTTTTCCCCGCAACTCCTTTCTTGCTCTATAACTTTGTTCTTTCCTTTAGTCAGTGTCAGGTCTCTTGTTCCCATGCCTCTACTTCCACCCTTCACAGACCTAGTCCCATGATTAACCCTATAAGCCTCGGGAGTCTCACTTGCTTCATCCGGAGCCATGTCGCCGCTCTTCTGCCTTGGTTTCACCGGGGCTCTAGTCCGGTCACCTACCTCCATGTTCTCTTTCTGGATTGAACTCTCAGTGCTCCTTGATTCCATTCTCAGATGTTGGTTTGAAGAGCTGCTTCCTTTCCATGAATTAGTCCCAACGTTAAATCGACGGGTGGGGGAAGGAGCCCTCAACCATGGGCCGTACTCTGGTTCTCCTGTTTTCACCTTAGAGATTGTTCTTTTGAGACAGCCACCCCTCCCATGCTTGATGACACCACACTCAAAGCAGAAATACGGTAATTGTTCATATTGGAACCTTACCCAGAGTGGGTTCTCTTTAATCTTCAGTCTCCTTCCAAGGAGGAGAGGTTTTGTTATATCCAGTTTAATTCTTGCCCTAAAACACTCTCCCCACCCAACTCCTTCTTCATCCGTGTCTATCATTTCAACTTCACCAATCGATGCACCAATTTGATTCCCAACCTCCTTATTCATACAGAGCAGTGGAAGGTTAGAAAACCTCACCCAAAACGCCACTTTATCAAAACTAATACTGGATGGAGGAGATAGCCCGTCAAATTCCTCTACCGCAAACAAACTTCTTTCAAAAGTCCATGGCCTGCCTTCCAACACCCTTATTCTATCACATTCATACTGGAATTCCATCAGAAACAAGTTTTCTCCAAGGACTGTGAAAGAGAGTGTTCCCCGTGGTCTCCATCCCCTTATTAATTTGGATTTGACTGTCTCCTTACTGATAAGCCGGTCGGCGATGAGCTTTCCTAACAGGCATAGTTTCCCCCTCTGAGCAATTCCATCCGTTTCCTGAGCCACAATCTCTAGTTCCTTTTCTTCTTTTTTAGCTAACGAGAAATTTCCCCAAAGATTTTCTAAATCCTCCGCCATATCGAAGCACCCACTATGAACCAGCAGAAAAGAGAAGACTCTTTGGTATCCTTCACCGTCTGAGGGACGTGAAAACCCGTTCTTTCTCCTCTAGAGCGCAGAGGTGCCTAGAGAGAAACAGGGTAGTAATTCTATCTTTTACTATCGAGGTTAACAACCCATTTTTTTTTTCCTAGTGGGTCTCAAAAGCAACTTGTTGATAGTATCCACTATCCATGCAGCTAGAGATGAGTTATATGATTGGCAGTTTTAGGGCTGCAGAGTTGCAGGTTATCACAGTTTTTCTCGAGAA
The DNA here is from genome assembly GCA_006937295.1 of Carpinus fangiana. NCBI lineage: Eukaryota > Viridiplantae > Streptophyta > Magnoliopsida > Fagales > Betulaceae > Carpinus > Carpinus fangiana. Next base: position 8,394,388 of record CM017322.1, read on the forward strand.
ACATTAATCAGTATTTTTTAAGTGTTTATCTTTTAGTGCTTAATTTTATCTATGTTGCATATTCGCATTGATCACTTATTTTAAAAATAAAATACAAAAGAATAAAAAAAAATTAAGAAATAGACACTTAAAAATGCTGAATAGTATTTATCCAAAGGTTCATTTGGTTTGTAGAATAGACCACTATAATGTAATAGTTATTCCTATAAAATAGTTATTACTTTGTTTGGTAATAGTCTATTTCTAAGAATAGTTATTCCCATGAGAATAAAAAAAAAGTTACAAGTCAATACTACATTAAATTCTACAATACAGTATAAGTTTAAACACGATATGATAGTACTAGAGTCCTATCATAAGTATTCCTGATGCTTATCATCCTCTGCATTATCTCTAGGATTTTTTTTTTTTTTTTAGATAAATAGGGAAAAAGGTTACAGGGATCTCTAGGAGTTGAAGTCCTATCATAAATCTTTTTCTTGATGCTTAATATCGTCTACATTGTCTCTAAGAGTTTGAGTTTGATTAGGTTTAATAACAAACATGTCCCTCATTCTTTTTTGATATATAAAACATTATTTAAAAAAAAAAAAAAAAAGGCATTTCCCTCATTTATACTAGGATTCAATTCTATCGCATGCATGTTCNTGAGATGGGCATACCAATTGTTGATAAGGGGCACAAGAAAACATTGTACCTAGTTAAAGAAAAATTTTAGGGGTTGAAGGGGGGCATATGCCCCCCTAAAACCCCCTTTGGCTCCGCCTCTGCCCTCATTTATACTAGGATTCAATTCTATCGCATGCATGTTCAGATGCCATTTAAGGGTTTAAGAGAGCAGCTGCGAGAGTGTGTGTAGCATATTCATAATTTAATCAGGCTATCAAAATACTCTTTGCTTCTTCTTCCTTCACTCTTTCTCTTTCAAAGAACAAACATAGGTTATGTAATAACTTAAAGAAATTAAGCTGTATTATTTTAAGTGAGGCTATTAATGTTTGCTCTGATATGCGAACATGATGCAAACCTAACACAAAATTAATAAGTTAAGCTTAAAGATTTAACCTGTTTAATTAAATGAGTTGGGTTATAGTTGATCTATATAATTTTTGTATATATGTTTCGACATGCACGATGCAAACTTAACGTATGACATAAGGGCTATCAGATTTTTACACTACTCGTAAACTCCATACGAACCTAACAATAAATTAATGAGATTATCGTTGCTGCGTCTTATGTATTTAATTAAATAGATTGGGTGAAAGTTTACCTACATAGTATTATATCAACGTCTCAATACAAACCGAACCCAATACGTAAACACAAATCATCACCCACTTTTTGAGCATGGCTAAATAACAATAATTTCCATAGAAGAGCTCTTGATTTGCCTGTGGTTAAAGACATGTTTGAGGTTAAAGATAAAGAACCCAATTCCACAATGATGAGTTTTTTCCTCAACTCCATCCATCTTCGTTATGCAAATTATATAATTCATAAAGGAAAATGCAATTTTTTCTGAAAAGCCAAAATACACCGCCCTCTTCATCTTGCTTCGACAAAGAGATAAGAATATTTTTGGTTCTTTATCCTCGTCCCTCTAAATAATTTGGAATCCACAGACTGTGTATAGTGTAGAGTCCCAAAGCACTTTATAGAAAGCTCCAACCCCCCACTCTCTATTAAGAAGCGTGTACAACAAGCAAATCATGTACACAAAGGCTATATTTGTTGGACCAAGAAGTAAAACATATGAATAATGCTAAAAATTATATATACATTTTTTTATAATTATTTTAAAAAGTGTTATGCATTTATTTTTTGTCTATAATTTACCATTATATTGGTGTTTGGGTTTCACAAATTTAATTATAGATTTATCTCGTTTCTTATATGGAGATGAATAAGAGATAGACAAAAGATGAAAACCAAACGTACATTTTTCATCATTTTATAATGTTGATATGGTATTTTCAATTAGGGGTATTCGGATTGTATTAAGGTATAAGTATACAACTATATAGGTCAACTATCATCAAATTCATTTAATTAAACAGGTAAAACCTTTAAACCATAATCATCTAATTTTGTATTTGATCGAGTTCACGAGTTATGTTAAAAAGTCATTATGCCATGTGTTGAGTTCGGATTGTATCGAATGATGAGTATAAGACTATATAGGTCAACCCTAATTCGATCAATTTAAAAGAGTCAGACTCCTTGATTAACCATAATTATTTAATTTTATGTTAAGTACGTATCAAATTTATGGGTTCGACCATAATTTTAATCAACCTATAAGAAGTTATTTTCCTACTCAATTCAATTGTGATGCACTGATGCCAAACATGATCTAGAGAGTGTTGTCAACCTTCCCTCACAAGCACGTAGTAGATTGTAAACAATTTGCACAGCATACTCCCACTTGTCCAATGAGCTAAAATATTGGACCCCACATTTAAATTTTTTTTAAAAAATGACCCCACGGAAAAGCTCCTTGTCGCTTATGTACAAGTACTTAGCCCGGCGCAAGCCTTTGTGGGTTTGCATGTGAGCTCTTCACTCACACATCACTCCCTGTCGGCGCTTCTAAAGCTATTCGATCGCCGATCCCCCACCGGCCACCTCGTGACGCCCATCACGTCCGTAGCGCGCAGTAGCAAATAAAACCAACCGCAAGGCAAAAACCCCCGCCGGCGCACAACCAAGAAATGACCATCTCTTTCGCTCATCATCTCCTCTTTTCTCTTCTCCTCCTCCTCGTTGGCTCTGCCTCGAGCAGCACCCATGACTATCAAGACGCATTATCGAAGGCAATCTTATTCTACGAGGGCCAGCGCTCGGGTTTCTTGCCGCAGGACCAGAGAATCACTTGGCGCGCAAATTCCGGACTCAGCGACGGTTGGATGTACAACACTGACTTGAGCGGCGGGTACTACGACGCCGGCGACAACGTCAAGTTCGGCTTCCCGATGGCCTTCACGACCACCATGCTGGCCTGGAGCGTGATGGAGTTCGGCGATTCCATGCCGCCCAACGATCTCAGGAACGCTTTGGTGGCGATCCGTTGGGCCACGGACTATTTGCTCAAGACCGTTTCTCAGCCCAACCGGATTTTTGTTCAGGTAACTCAATTATGACAGTGGTGGGTTTGTAAATTAAATGTTTGGGTGGGGGGCGGTTGAACTAATCCGTTGATGGGTAGAAAAACAGTGGTCGTCAGATATTTGACATTTTCGAGGAAATCTAGGGGCTAGAAATAATATATATATATTATAATTTGACACATCAAACTATTATATTATATATTTTTTTCTTTCATTAATAAAAAAATTAAAATTTACGGTGAATGATCATATAATATAACTTGCCTACACCATTTTATGAACAAAAAAACTAGCTGTATATTCTCTAGATCCTAATTCACCCAACCAAAATAATGTAGACAACAAATGACTAAAAATTCAGATCCGTAACAAGCCGCTGTTGCATCCACTCATGGAGCGTGTGCCTCTAGTCGCTCTATTTAATCCATTCTTACACATTTTATTTTTTTAACATTTTTTATTAATTCGGTTTATTAAATTATTAAAAATATAATTCAAGTTTTAATTAAAAATATATATATATATATATAGGAATTTCTTTCCACCAGATTGGAAAAAAACTTTAACAAATTATTTATTGAGGGACTTAAATTCGTTAATCGAATTCTTCACCAATTTTCCACCTTTGGGTCCTTAATTCGTACGTTAATCATTTAAGAGTGGACCATGTTGTTTCTTCTTAGAAATCGTCGCCATCAAAGCTAAAAACTTTATTGCTTCGTATAGGTAAGGCATAAATTGGCCTCATAATGCTGTATGGATGCCCGTGAATGTTCCAACCGATTAAATTAAATTATTATTATTGTGCGTTGATAATAATTAAATTATTTTTTTTTGTAGGTGGGGGATCCGAACATTGACCATAATTGTTGGGAAAGACCGGAAGATATGGACACAGCCAGGACAGTTTACGCCGTAGATGCACCGAATCCGGCATCCGATGTCGCCGGAGAGACTGCAGCCGCTCTAGCAGCTTCATCAATAGTATTCCGGTCATCGGACTCGGGATATTCCGATACTTTGTTACGAAATGCCGTCAGTGCTTTCCAATTCGCAGATAGTTATAGAGGAGCTTACAGCGATAATTCTAACATTAAATATGGTGCCTGCCCATTTTATTGCGATTTTGATGGTTATCAGGTACAGTAGGTACTAAACCAAATTAATAACGCTTTCCTAAGTGGTCCTCTTTGATTGTGATTAACGTGATAATGACAACTAATTAAACTGCAACATCAAAGTTGTAAGGAGATTATAGTAATTAAAAACTGTGTACTCTAAATATTATTTATTTATATTAATAAAGTTGTTAATTTTGGTGGGGTTGGACATGCAGGATGAGCTGCTATGGGGAGCAGCATGGCTAAGGAGAGCTACTAACGAAGAAACTTACCTCAATTACTTACAAAGCAACGGCCAAACCCTTGGCGCCGATGAGAACGTCAATGAGTTTGGGTGGGACAACAAACACGCTGGCCTTAACGTTTTAGTCTCTAAGGTTAGACCAATTTAATTAAATAAATTTAAATTTGTTAACCCACCATTTCTAATCGAAATGAAACGTAAATTATGGAGACGGGTTCGAACTCAGAATCTTTGCTTTGAAACCAAGGGTTCGTTTGGGATTGTGGTTTCAATAAACTGCAATTTAAAAAATTACGTTTTTAAAAATTACGTTTTTTAAATCACAAAAGCATTTGGTAAAACATATTAAAAAATATTTATTTATCAAATATTTGTTATGCGAAATTGTGATTTTGATTTAAATTCACACGTTTTCAAATAAGCATCTCTTAGTCTGCTCATAGAAATCGCATTTTTTTTTTCTATTTTAAATTAAGTGTTTTTTAAATCCGAATGCCAAACGCATTACATTTTGAGATTCTTATAAAAACGCAAATTATTCTTACGAAGTCGTAATCTCAAATACACCCTAAGTTTGAATGTAGTCAATTGTCTAAATCCTCAAAATAATAGGAAACTGTAAAGTACGAATGTAGTCAATTGTCTAAATCTTCAAAATAATAGGAAACTGTAAAGTTAGGATTCGTACGCACGCATGACTTTTACTTTGATACCATAAAAACTTTATTTAATTGATTAATTAGTTTATTAAATGTCGGTTTGGATTTGTGATTGAAAAATGTGCGCTTTTTAAAAATGCAATTAAATGTTTGATAAAATCGTGATTTGACCTTTAAAATCATAGTTTAACATTTAAAATATCATGTTTTAAAAAATGAATCACATTGTCTATGATTTTAAAACACTAATTTTCTATATTTTTAAACCGCAATATGATTTTAAAACACTAATTTTTTATATTTGTAAACCACAATTTTTTTAAAACGTACTATCAATCGATACACTTTCACCAATTTTGTTTAAAATCGTAGGTTGCATTAACATTTATATTGACTGGATGGTGTTTGTAGGAAGTCCTAGAAGGAAATATGTACTCCCTCCAATCGTACAAAGCATCGGCTGACAACTTCATGTGCGCGCTGATACCGGAATCATCAGCCCCGCACATAGAGTACACAAACGGCGGACTCATATACAAGCCCGGAGGCAGCAACTTGCAGCATGCAACATCAATTGCATTCCTTTCACTAGTCTATGCCAACTATCTAACTCGAACGTCTCAAGCTATCAACTGTGGGAACATATATGTAAGTCCAACCACGCTTCGCCAGCTCGCTAAACGCCAAGTTGATTACATTCTAGGCGATAACCCTAAGGGTATATCGTATATGGTCGGGTATAGTGATTACTACCCACAACGTATTCACCATCGCGGCTCGTCGATGCCGTCCATCAAGGACCATCCTCAATTCATTGGGTGCAAGGAGGGTTCTATCTACTTCAATTCAACAAATCCTAACCCTAATATCCTCGTTGGGGCCGTGGTGGGAGGACCGGGGGAAGACGACATCTACGACGACAATCGAGTCGATTATAAGAAATCTGAGCCGACGACCTACATTAATGCACCGTTAGTCGGGGTACTAGCATACCTTGTTGCTAACCCAACCCTAGTTGACACAAATACACAAATTCATGACTCATCATTTGAGAATAGGGAAAAAATGCCTCTCGTCTTGAGCAAAGCAAAGAGGGAAGAGGCTTATTTAAGTAGTCAGCTTTTCTTTTCTTTTCTTTTTCTATTCTTGTTTAGTTATCTTCTTGATTCTTGAGTTATAGGATTTTGGAGTCACAAAATCTTGTTGTGACTTTTTCTACAAGGATAATGAGAAAAAGCTTATTTCTACATTTATTTTATTTTTTTTAAAAAAAAAAAAAAAATTTCTTTCTTCCCACCATCATGTTCTAAGATTTAAACAAAAAAGAAAAACTTTACTTTAAACCTCTGAATTACTGCACATTTTGAGAAGACCCCATCAGAATTTAAAAAAAAAAAAAAAAAAAAAAAAAACTCATATATACCCTTGAACTTTCAATTTCAATTAATTAACCCATCTCCGTTAAGTTTTAAATATTAAAAGTGATACAATAATGTTTATACCCCTAACTTTTTTATAAAATTTTAAATTTACACTTAATTTCAAATTAAATTTTTTTAAAACAAATTATAAAAGAATCAAGGGTATTTTGGTCTTTTTAAAAGTAGCCATTAAAACCTGATTGCTAAATTTGATAGAGGGGGTCAATTAACTAAAATTGAAAGTTCAGGAAGTTAAATTGAGAATTTTTTAGATTTACAGGAGTCTTTTCAAAACACGTAGTAATTCAAAGGTCTAAAGCGAAGTTTTTTCGAACAAAAATGTCATTTCATAAAATTTACTTAATTTAGTACCGTATAAACTGGTATGGGCATAATCTCACTAGACGAACCCACTTTTACCGGTGAAAATGAAAGCATTTCTATCTTGTCATTCCTCCCTATCGTTGTTGTTCCTATTAATGACCCCAAACCCTCCATATAATGTTATCACTTTCTTTGTGGTGTCTTTTTTGTTTTGTTTTTGGTTTTTTTTTTTTCTTTTCTGTATTGGTTTGTTGCCGTGTTTCTGTACTGTTTACAACCAAATGGTTGAGAATGATATTACACCTACTCATAGCTATGCAAGATTTTTGGTGGAGGACTCTTCTAGGCTTATGGATGTGGTTGAACATACATCATGCTTGTTACCTACCAGGCTACCCAACTTAAGTGGCACTAAAGAGGCAGCGACCGCCTTTGTTTGCCACCAACCTTATTAATTGGTCTCGTGAGAGTTCCCTCTTCATGCTCATAATTAAGTTCACTTTTGGGTCGTTACCTCATTGACAGGGTTGTTAGAATATTAATGGTTTATTTTGGTATGCGTTTCACGGGTGTTTAAAACTGTATTTAACATTTAAGAAGTTCGTATAAAAAAAAAAGTATCAATTTGATAAAAAAAAATGAAATCACTTTTAAATGTTTAAAAAACTTAAAAATGATCAAAACGCACTTTTGACAAAAACTTCAAAATGAAATTTTTGCCAAATATATATATATATACTTAAATATATTTCTCAAAATCCCAAACATGCTCTAACTAAATATTTTTATTTTTTGTAATTTTAAAATTTTAAAATAAATAGTGATTAAATATAGGAAAATAATAAAGTTACAACTTAAATCCAATTAAGACCCAACTTTTCTCTTAAGTGCCATTCTTTTAAAAAAAAGAAAAAAGAAAACTGTTAGTGGATGAGAGATGAAGCCTTAAACTAAAAATTGAGTCTAAATATAATATTAGAGTAGAGGTTCTGAATTAAAATCCTAACTATAATTTACTCATATTTTCAGCTAAATATTTCATTTGTTGGTAGGTCACGGATCATCTAAAACCAATGAAAGCAAAACTAGTTCTTTATAGGAATGATATTAAAGAAATGCTTCTTTACATTCTGACAACAATCTTGCATACATATATATCTGTTAAGTTGGTATGCTCCATCTAGTTTTAATTTAAAAATGATTAAAAAAAACCAATAGTAAATAAAACATGCCAACTCAATAAATATGGACGCAAAATAAAAGCAAAAATGCCAAAACAAAACAGAACAAAAAAAACAAAAACATTTTTCATACTGCTCTAGCCTATGTGGGCCACTTTAGCTGCTAAACGGATTGGGCCCATACTGGAGATGGGTGGTGAGGAAAAGCCCAAAAAGTAACATGACTTCATTTTGCATTATACTTGTGGGCCTGTGGCTATGGTTACATTTCGAACTTGCGGTTGCAACTACAGGTCTACAAGCCTGCAAGGGTCATTGAAGCCGGTTCAGAGAAGTGGGAGACTGGACTATAAGTGGCTGCAAGCCTGCAACCAACTTTCATTTGGATTCAGAATTTCAGTAATTTGTTGTTGTTGTTGTTTGTTTTTTTTTTTTGAAAGAAGGTTTAAGTCATAGCTGTTGTCTGAAAAGGCGAATCCATCACTATAACCCCACCATAGTGTAAATCAGTAAAACCCATTTCTTAATCGTTAATAATTCGAACTCTAAATATAAAAGAAACCGTATGGTGTCTACCTGTCCAAGCAAAGACAAACTACATGAAACTTAGGGTGCGTTTGAGATTGTAATTTCGCAAGAATAATCAGTGTTTTTAAAAAGTATTGCAAAACCTAAAGTGTTTGGCATTACAATTTAAAAAGCATTTAATTTAAAATAGGAAAAAAAATACGATTTCTATAAGCAGGCTAAAGGGTGCTTATTTAAAAAAGCACGAATTTAAACCAAAATCACAATTTTGCATAATAAATATTTGATAAAAAAAAAAAAAAACTTTTTAACATGTTTTACTAAACGCTTTTGTGATTTTAAAAAGTAACAATTTAAAAAACCCAATTTAAAAAAAAAAAATTAAAATTACACTTATTGAAACCGTAATCATAAACGGACCCTTACTCAAATACGTAAGTTTCATAAAAGCCCTCTTACATTGGTTGCTGACAATGAAATTGTTATTGTAAGGGATAGAGACAACCCTTTCACACGTGTTGTGTCTCTTGATTGAAATACAACTCTTGAAAAAGTTGCATCTTTTGTGAATGGAGTGACCCACAAAAGATTGGGCTTGAACAGATTTCATGCACAAAGCACAGATCCCAAACTCATGATGTTGGGATGGCTAAGATACACATGAAAATTAGGATTAACTAAGATTTGAATAAGGTGACTTTGGTTGTTCGTATCGCACGTAGTTAATGTGAGAAGCCAAGTCCATCTACTATCTGCCTAAATAGGTGTTCGAGTAGCATGAGATTTGGGGTCAATCTATTTAAATAGTTCCGGAGCTAAACTACTCTCTCACGTTAATTGTGTATACAATACAAATATCTAATTAATTGGCACTCAATCTCGATCCTAAAACATACCTAAAACACCCAACAAAAAGGCGTAACATGGATGCAGCATTACGTTGTTGATTATCAAGATAACTAAGCATTACGTTGTTGATTATCAAGATAACTAAGGTTAAGGGCACTAATTAATCTGGCTCGAAAACTTGGAGGCTTGGCATGAGATTCCTTGTATTGCACTGAAATGAGTAACATTTGATCCATAGGAAATACGTTCCAAATTATCTTACTTAATTTTCTTAGAGGTTTTAAAACGAAAGTAACTGGTTCCAGCCCTATGATGAAGTTTCCACAATTTCATCGAGGTGTAGATGAGAGATATACACTATAGAATATAAATATTATGCATATACAATTAATCAACTTCCGTTGTAGTCTAGTTGGTCAGGATACTCGGCTCTCACCCGAGAGACCCGGGTTCAAGTCCCGGCAACGGAATTTCTTTATTGCCAATATCTATCCAAGATTTGCTTGCAATGATTGGAAAATAAGATATAACAGTGCTTGCCTTATGAGACCAATAGACTATTAATATGGTATAATTGCTGGAACTATACTTTTATTTTACTTTTATCTCATTTTATTAATGAGACAATGTTCTAAAGTCGGGATTTGAACATGTGACATCAACGTTATGAGCCTTGTGAGATACCATGCTTATATATATATATATATATATATATATATATATATAAAGGTGGGGCAGGCACCTCCAGAAATTTTTGAAAATTTTTTTTTCTAAGGGTAATTTTTTTAGTTTTCTTGACCTTAATCCCTTCTCCTCATTCTCTTCTCCCTCCTAAATCCTAACACGAATTAATGAATTATTAGATCTGCAACTGGAACTTTCTAGTATTGGGGTTATTGAAAATGGTTTGGTGCTAAATATGCAATCCTTATTACTAAATTTGTCATAGCTCTTCAATGCTTGTGGCTAATTTTTGTCCTTATGGTTCTTTTTGCAAGGAGATGAAGAAAAAAAAAGAATGAAAAGAAAGCCTACGTAATGGTGCAAGTGGTTAAAGTTGAAAAGTCTAACTCGTTTAACTAAATGAGTCAGGTTAGAGTTAATTTATATAATTTTATATCAATGAATCGACATGATTCGAACCTGATACACGACATAATAATTGATAATTTTAGACATGATTCACGAACTCAATACAAAATTAAAAAATTACGATTGAAAAGTTTAACCCATTTTAATTAAATTGGTAAAATTATGGTTAACTTTTACAGTTTTATACCCTTATCTTTATACAATTCAACCCCACCATACAAACGAAACAGAATCATCTTAATTTCATTTGAATTTAGTTATTTATAATGAAAAATATTTTTATTTTTTCACTTTTTAAAATAACAAAAATATTTATACCCTATAAATAATTAGATATTATCCGGTTAAAATGAGTTATGCTAATTCCTATTCGAACGCTTATTTCCATCCAAAGAGGGAAAAATGAGAAGGTGTTTCGCAATTAAGTCCTTGAAAGTAAAAAAAACGATAAATAGTCTGATATTCGACAGCGGTTTCAGGAAAGTCTTAACAAAATATACACTTCTCTCAAAATCTTCGACAACGATTTCCATGCGACCTCGTACTTTACTCGCTTAGCTGTTTGTTTGTTCTTACATATCTGCGAAACTACGGTTTCCGATTCATTACGGTTCGCTTCTCGTGCCCTAATTTCCTCTCTACGAATGTCAATTCCTCTGTTTCTCTCGAATTAATTACGTTCTTGCACAGTTTTAGGGTTTAGGGTTCGGGCTCAAGCTTGCTTTGTTGGCTTCTATAATCTCAATTCTGTAATTTTCAGTTTACCAAACCCTAGAGCCGTTTGTATGTTCCCAAAACATGTCTGAGCTTTTTTTTTTTTTTTTTTTGCCCAGTGAATTTTGGTTCTTCATTATTTGAAATGATTGTTTGCCTCGTTGAGATTGAGTTAGGATTCTAACTCCATGGTTGAGTTTTGATTATATGGTTCAGATTTTGCTACATCAGCATAAATTGCTTCTGCATTCGAAATTTTTGTTTTAGTCTTCGTATCTCTTGAAGTTGTAGGTTGAGATGGAAAAATCTAAACTATTTAATTAAAAGTAATGGTTATAATTTTGCGAATAGGTTTTTGGATCTTACTGTAATGCCTCGATCCTATATTGGAAAGATGAGTAGCCTACATAGAGATTGGGACATTAGCGCTTGATGGGGAAATTGCTGTTATGCTGATTTACCCTGTTTGTTCATTGGAATTCTCGTTTTCTCTACTTTAGAAGCCTCGCTGATTCTGCGTATAGCAATTCTTAGGAAGTAAATCTATATTGTTCTACAATTCTGGTATTCATTAGGCACCTTATCATTTGTTTCTAAATTAATGAAAATAGTAGAGAGGACGATTCCCTTTTGAATCATGACTGTGAGTTGTCATGTTATGTAATTAAGAATGTATCTTCCCTAACCAATATTCCTACCTCGAAGTTATGTTGAGTGATTGATGTTGTGTCATGTCATATTCATTATTTAAAAAGCTTCATTATAGAAATATCATGTTTGATACCCAGCATATTTGTCCCAACTGCATATTTCATCAGGAGTTCATAGACATCCGGTTGTTTTTGCTAGGGCGCTCATCCCTTATGTCTAAGTGCTTTCCCTTGAGCTAATCCTCTTGCAGTAGCTTGGACAGTTCCAACATTTTTTTTGAAATGAAAGAACTTTCTGAGCAGGGTTAGAATGAAGATAATGATTGAATTTTTGAGTTTCAATGGGGTTCTTTCTCCTGTATAGTTCAAACCTAGTTAGGAGTTAAGTCTTTCCTAACCCAAAAAGTTGATGGACTTTTCTCTTTCTAGGCTGAGTTTGTGGTCATAGTATCCTTATGCTAATGTTTGTTGGTCTTGCTTCTCATTGTCAGCATTGGAGTTCCATGCCTATCATATTGCCTTTCTGTTCCCTTTTTTGGGAGTTTGAATTATCTGAATTGATGGGTGTATTGGTTAATGCCTTGAAGGTGGTTTTAAATATCGAGTCAAGCAATATCCTGACATGTGATAGAAATGGTTGGCGCCTGTGTTCAGATTGCCACTCTGCAATTGGTGGCAAGTAGGTTATATCCTTTTGCATTGTATACGTTTCTAGGTCAACTAGATTGTGGTTAACATTTGCATATGAAATGGAAGACACAGATACACATTTTTGAATTGTATTTATTTAATGTAACTGACAGGATAAGACCTCATGCATAGTTAGCCAATCTGTATTTATTTGTTGGACTTATGTCGTCAATTTGCATGTACCTAGTGGAATGCTGACATCCTCGTACATTATGCTTCTGCAAAAGTAGTTCTTATGTGTTGGATGGACTTCTGCAACCATTAACCCTTTTTTTTATTCCCTTCTGACATTGTTCACCAAACATTTGCAGCCATGGACGTAGAAGATTGTGAGATGGAAACCTCTATTTCTTCGCTTATTCTGAGTGTCATGAAGTCTAATCAGAGTGAAGTCCTTTCTGCAGAAGACATTGCTTGGGCTGACTCCTGCCTGGTCAAAGATCCTGAAAATTCAAATGATAATTGGGATTCTCTAAAAGATGCCTTACTAGAAATCTTCAGCTCCCAACCCGAATCACTCAACGCCTCTGCTTCTGTAAGTGATGGCTTTCCTGAAGGAACTGATGTTGAACTACTTCCTTCTAATGAGGAGAAAGAAAATGTGCAGTTCCAAGGAAGAACCGAGAATGATCTTGTTCTCATTGATGAAGAAGCAAAAACAGACGGTGATGGTTTTCCAATCAAGTTGCAGTCGTTGGCTTTTGAGGGAAATCCATTTCTGCCGACTTACATGGAGGGCCTGAAAGAGATTAAGGGTATTGAATCAAAGCTTGGTTTGGGTTCTTCAACTTATGAGATGGAGCCATCGACTGAAGATATCTTCAGGGTCTGGGATTTGGACATTCCGGCTGAGGAAGACGAACTTGATATACAATTGAACAAGGTCCTTGCAGAAGGTTCTTTTGAATCGATACCATCAACTTCTAATGATTCAAGTGCATGGAAAGATTTGGAAGAAGAACCTCTTGATAATCTAATTGCTGGCATGGCAGATCTGTCTTTAAATCAAAATTCTAGGTAGACAATTGTACAATTATCTTCCGGTTTTTTTTTTTTTTTTGCGCATACTGATGCTGACATTTGGTTTGGAGTTGTTACGACAAGATTTTGATGAGGAATTTGAATTTCCCTGTAAATCGAAGCAACCATATGTTAATACAATTAACAGATTTTATAATATCGATAGCATCCAGCCTAAACAGTTCACCAAAATGAGCTTTTGATGGGAAAAAGGCTTTTTGCGTTTGTGTATGTTGGGGGATGGTTAAACTTATGAGTCTATTCTATCTGAATGTCTGAAGACTGATGAATTCTTCATGGTTGCAAAATGTCAAATGATCCTGGTGGTGTTCATTTTGAGGTCTGGTGTTAGATCGGGCCAATTTAGTATGAGATAGATTTAAGGGCCTAACTGTAGACTTTTTTGGTGTATTGATTAGGTACCTAATATTGGTATCAAAACAGACACCACGTTTATGTGTTTGCATCTTAGAGGGTGCAATCAATGGAAGGCTACCTGGTGTGGTGTCTGAGTAAAGCCGCCATAAAAGTGAAAAGGGCTATCATATCTAAAATGAAAGTTGTTGAAGTGTAGGTCATCGTGAACATTGATATGGAAGCGTAGGGGATTGTTAAGATTTTAGTAGGGTTTAATTTGAAGTATGGACGCTAGATTGAGCAAGCTTAATATATAAGTATGTTCTAAGGCCTAATTTTTCTGCGTTTCATCAGCACTAAAGCTTTTGGTGTATTAATTAGATACCAAACATAAAACTAAAATTAGGGTTCCTCCTGTGTGCATAACAATATGGAGAACCTTAAACCACATATCATTGGCATTCTACATAGACCATGCATACACAAATTGGCGTGGGCCATGGTAATGGGGACCCATCCAATGATATGCATAAAATGTGGTCTACGTGGCATGAAAAATCAAGAGCGATCACGTGAAGTAGCTGACCTGGCATGCTATCAACCGTTGACAGGAAGATCACACTCCCTCAAATTCAAATAATCAAACAATGGCTATTAGTCAGTAAGAAGCTAAAATACAAAGCAAGAGAAATCACAGCCTCATACTTACTTTCCCAGAGGAATCTCAGTGAACAACTCTAATTGGGGATTCTGCTTATGGTGAATGTGACATGTTTGTCTATACCTCTAACACAAGCAAAAAAAATATCACAGTTTTTTTTTCCCTAGTCTGTATTTCATGTTTTTTCGAGGTGGGAAAAAAACCATCCATTTCAACCACGTATGCAGCATGACAAGTCAGCAGGTTATCACCCACATGGCGAGTCATGATAGGTTGGCACACAACAGCCTCAAATGGGACATCTTTGATAATACACGTACACTTATAAATACAACTAGTGGTTGCATGTGTGGTAAAGAGGCTCAAAGAGAGCTTGCTAGAGGAGATAAGATTATAGTGCTTGTTAAGCAGCTAGCCATCTATCTATCTATCTATCTCCAGCAGGCGCAAGCAATGGCATCGGCATCTCTCCTCAAGTCATCTCCCGTCCTTGACAAGTCCGAGTGGGTGAAGGGCCAGACCCTCCGCCAACCCTCGGTCTCCGTCGTCCGGTGCCACCCCACCGCCCCCTCCGCCCTCACCATCCGGGCCGGTTCCTATGCTGACGAGCTTGTCAAGACTGCAGTAAGTCAGCAGTAGTCTTCATCACCATAACTAGAACTAAACTTTTTAGTTTCATTAACAACTTGTACATTGCAGCAGCTTTGAAACATGCCCCAAAAACTTAGCTAATAATGTGTGTTTTTTGTGGGGTATAATAGAAAACCGTAGCATCACCAGGGCGTGGGATTTTGGCTATGGACGAGTCTAACGCTACTTGTGGGAAGCGTCTGGCTTCTATTGGGCTAGAGAACACTGAAGCTAACCGCCAAGCTTACCGGACCCTGCTTGTGACAGTTCCTGGCCTTGGCCAATTCGTCTCCGGTGCCATCCTCTTTGAGGAAACCCTCTACCAATCCACCGTTGATGGTAAGAAGATAGTGGACATTCTCGTTGAGCAAAACATTGTCCCCGGTATCAAAGTCGACAAGGTTAGTTACTGCAAACTCCGGCCACCTACCATTTTGAGGCACTTTTGTGTATATATCCTGAAAATAGAAGATAAATTAAAATTAAATAAAAAAAGGTAAAAAAAATTGGATTGGGATCTCTTAGAACATATGATTGTAATTAGATTTGTATTACACCAGAGGTTGTAGTTTGAACCAAGTGTCCTACGGTTTATTTTCATTTCAATTAAAATACTTCATGTATGGTTTATTTTCATTTCAATTAAAATACTTCATGTATTGTCTGGTCCACAAGTGAGGAAAAGTGTTAAATATAAATTAAATAATTAAATTCATCTTAAGCTTTTGAAATAGGTGATAATTTAACTGAATTTTTTTAAAATTCGGGCAGCCTAAGAGAGGAAATTGCAAGACTCACTTGCTCCGAGCACATGAGTCCCGCATCCTAGGCTGGTCGAATTCAGGCTATCTAATAACAAGGATTTTTCATCTGAAAACGTTTATTTGTCTGTGTGTCTAAATATGTTTGTGCCTTTTCTCTTTGCATATAAATAGAGAATATTTTGCTTTCAAGGATAAGAAAAACTAATATATGTGGTTTAAACAATGAGAACAACAGGGTTTGGTGCCCCTGGCCGGTTCCAACAATGAGTCATGGTGCCAAGGTCTCGATGGCCTTGCTTCTCGCACAGCTGCTTACTACCAGCAGGGAGCTCGTTTCGCCAAATGGTATAATATATGAATCCGAAACCCCATTTTCACATAAATTACCTCACTCATATGCAAATGAAATATAACACATACCTGTTTGATTAACTAGGCGTACTGTTGTGAGCATTCCCAATGGTCCATCTGCCCTCGCAGTGAAGGAAGCAGCCTGGGGTCTTGCCCGTTACGCTGCCATTTCCCAAGTAAGATTACTAATTATATAGCTGCTATTTAGTATAAACTGTTTTATGACTGCCATACAGTTAGAATGACGTGACAATGAAAATCAGTCTTTTTTTAACAAGTGTTATCTAATAATTGCTTTTCATTGTCATATCATCAATAACATTACTCTTTGACAAATGCTTTTGGTTGCCATGGAAGAGCAATGGAAGTACTTTTAACATGGTAATGAATTCTGTTGATCTTGTAGGACAATGGGTTGGTCCCAATTGTGGAGCCAGAAATATTGCTTGATGGTGAGCACGGAATTGACAGGACTTTTGAAGTTGCCCTGAATGTGTGGTCTGAGGTTTTCTCCTACCTTGCTGAGAACAATGTCCTGTTTGAGGGTATCCTCCTCAAGCCTAGCATGGTTACTCCTGGAGCTGAATGCAAGGAAAGGGCCACCCCTCAGCAGGTTGCTGACTACACACTCAAGCTCCTCCACAGAAGAATCCCCCCTGCTGTCCCTGGAATCATGGCAAGTGTCATAGCATAGCATACAATAAAGTGTTTCATAATTCCAATCTATAATGGTGATTCATATATATACTAACTGTGATTTTGTTCATAATGAGCAGTTTTTGTCTGGTGGCCAATCTGAGGTTGAAGCAACCTTGAATTTGAACGCCATGAACCAATCTCCGAACCCATGGCACGTGTCTTTCTCCTACGCCAGAGCCCTCCAGAACACCTGCCTTAAGACATGGGGAGGCAGGCCTGAGAACGTCAAGGTGGCTCAGGAGACACTTCTTATCCGCGCTAAGGCCAACTCTCTTGCCCAGCTTGGAAAGTACACTGGTGAGGGAGAGTCGGAAGAGGCCAAGAAAGGCATGTTCGTCAAGGGCTACGTTTACTAAGCTGCTTGTGCCAAAGCTATAGAAGATGATTAAGAAGTTAGTGAAGCAGACGACAATGGTGATGGATGGAGGAATGAATACTAATTTCTCTGGATTGTGTTATGCTCTATAGCGTGGAGACTTTTTGTTCTTCATTACATGTACTTTTTAGCCACTTAATAAACCTCTTGGTGATGAGATTAGTTGGTGTCTGCTTAAATATGCATCATCGTATCCTTAAACTTCTTGAACTTGGTAGTTCGTTTATTATCTAAACTTTGGTTGGAATTCTCACCAGAATCAATTCCCCACCATGCATAAATTTTAAACAATCTGTTTATTAGTTTAGAATAGCTGTTTAGCTCCCACTCCCCGAGAACTTGCTCGGACACCCCAGAACTCACACCCCTCTCTTGTTCTCTGCTCGAATTTATTGGAATTGGGATTTCAGGGGATCTAAATCCACTGATGAGTATCAACAATCAATTTCGGTGTTCTTGTTTCCTTGAACTTTGTCGAATGTTTCCCATGGTATTCCATTTACGTAAGATCTGCTAGATGGAACAACACAGACTGATATTGTATTACAGCACGGCAAGGAAGGGTGATACAATAATATGATCATCCATCGCCATTGTTGTCTGCATCCATAGCATAGAAGAATACAAACTCAGTCTGTTGATTGGAAGGTAATGGCTTCTCCAAAATTAGTTGTTGTCGTTTGAAAAAGAATGGCATTCCTCCCATTTACTTGCCAACTTCAAAACTATATTGAAATTGATGGCATATGTCACCTGCTTACCCATAGCAGCAATCTCCATAACCAAATTGAAATTGAATGGAATGGAATGGAACTGAAGAGATTGAATTAACAAATCGGTTTTTATCATTATTTTTTATGCAAAATACTGCTATTTGTTTTCAGTTAAATCTCCATCTGATGTACATCTGCACAAGTAATGTAACAGACAAAATCTAACCCAGAGAAAATGGGACAACTGTATAAAGAAGGTTGTTGCATGCCATTAGTTGAGTCAACAGGAAAGATGCCTATTCCAGAAACACCTGCAGCCACAAAGTATAAGCAAGCAAAGGATTCATAAGTATCCAGACAAAGGAGGCTGTTCAAGGAAGTGCATTCTATAACATAATCCCAGACAATTTTAGAATCTCAAATCTTAAACCAAGCCAAAAATAGGGCCCCTGTGATTATGAGATAATGATACTGGGAGGAATAAACATAACGTATTATGTTTTATCGTTACAATCATTGATAAATTACCAAAAGGACTCATGATCAGTATCCATCATAACTTAAGGAAGTATTTCTCTCCCTATTTCAAAAATCATTTTACAGCACAGATGGAGGTAAGCACTTCACCTAATTACTGCCTCTGCTTCTCCCCTACAGAAAATCACTAATCCAGTGCACATCATTTTTCTTGGTACCAATCATTGTCATTGCATCACTGAAAACCAACTCACCCTGTTCACTGGAACCAAACCTTCCAAGAAAGGAGAAGGCAAGTAGAACATGACAACTCACTACAACTTTGGATCCAAAGATCAACAAATTTCCAACAAAAATAGCTTTTACGTTTTTATTCAATGTGACACCAAACTTAAAAGAGAAAGTCTAGGAGACAATTTCTGTTCAACTAGCTTTCATGTTTTTATTGATCTTCTTTCTTCTTCTAGTTAAGTATATCTATTGTATACTTCTTGTATACTTTGGTTGCGCCTTTTGTGCTTTTTAATAAACTGTGATTACTTGCGCTTTGACTAGGGATAAGTTCTACCATTTTTCATCTAGTCAATCACAGTTAGTTGAAAGCAAACATAAGCCAGCTGGTATACTGAATGTGTCTGTGGAGAAAAGGCTACCATCCTCAATTTACTTTATTGCTTTCATCGACTGATTCATCAAGCTCATTGTATAAGACAAAGCCTGGTAGCTTAAATAACCGCACTTTGCATATATGCCCACTTTACAGTCCTTAAATTCCATGCATTCAAGAAGTTAAATTACTTTTCTCACTAAGGTAAAGAGAGATTTATAGAAAATCTTCAAATCAAATTTCAGTCAGTCAACCTTCAATTGTAAGTATGATACCATTTATAACACATTGGAAAACATTATGAAATGTTTTGGAATCTAAACAATTCTTCTCCTAACCATAAAGGAGGCCCCATACCAAGAGAAAGTATACAATAGATGTAACTCTTCAACTGCTTCTGTAATGTTGTTGGTTTTATGTTAATCTAATAATGCATAGTGAGCCACTACACAGAAGCAGTTCCACTAATCCTGTTGCATTTAATAATCAGCAGGTATTGTGGTCCCATATATCATACAAAAGGGACAGCCTAATGATAGACCTCTTTTTCTTTTCTTTTCTTTTTTTTGTTTTGGGGGGGGGGGGGGGGGGGGGNGGGGGGGGGGGGGGGTGTGGTGTGGAGGTGGTGAAATAACATTCCAAACTCAATGCCAATAAAATTATTTTCCTAATTCAGAGGACGAGAGAGAGAGAGAGAGAAACATGAACCATCCTGGTGTGAAATATAGAATGTACCTAGCTCACTTTTTAGGCTCTCTTTCGAAGGATCCCACGGGAACGACACTTGCAGATTCATGATCAGTGCCATTTGGAACATCCATACACTGTTCCTAGAATATGAACGCAGATAAAATATTCATGAAGTTCAAATAATTATAGCATCAACAAGTTTCGATAATTAAGGTAAAAAACTACAGAATTAAAGGACTAAGATAAAGGCAGACATTGAGAAAACAAATACCTGGTTGGTTGAAGATTGTCCATGTACCCGTTGGGGCCTAATATTAAGATCAATCATTTGGTTTTCCATCTTGCCATCACCATCAATGTTGTTGTCCAGCACTCGAATAGGGGAGACCCTGTGATTCTGCTGATTCTCTCTTGTCGTGAGCCTAAGTGGCTGATTCTGCTCCTTTGTTGCTCCATTTGGATCAAACGGTTGCAACCCTTGTTCCTCCAAACGGCTGGGTTTATCCCCTGGAAACTACAAGGAATACAAGGCAACTATTCAGGTGGCCTATAGAAAACACAAACCTGAACGAGTACTTGCTTCTACAGAGACACAAACCTCAACTCTCTGCCTCAGTAGGAGATATCTCCTATGGGTTCTTTTGCCACGAACATGTACCATCATATCACATTGGAGACAAAGGGAGCTGCCGTCTATCTCACAGTAAAAGAAAGCTATACACATGTTCCCAGAAAGAAAAATATTTCAAAGCCTCGTAAGAAATTTCAAAGTGCGAATTCTCGTAAATTAAAAATACCTGGTGCGTTTTCACAAATGTCACAGTGTGGGACATCAGAGGGGTCAGCAAGCCCAACTCTTACATGTCTACTAGCAAGCTTGTTACACAGATGGACCTACAAGTCCAGCATAACAAAAACTATGTAATTCTACTATCTTATTTGATTTAAAGGCCAGTGAGCGCAGAAAAATTCAGAATTTACATAAGCATGACCACTCTCTTGTCAACACAACTCCAGTTCGTGTTAATGGAAACATGACTTAAAGAATTCTAATTTACGAAATAAGATCTAATAGACAATAGGCATCAAGAAGGTCTCTCATATACCTGCTACAGACTTTTAATTAGTTGAGTGCAGTTTGACATGCTTTAAAGAAACCACTCAAGTCCAATGAAAAAGGGCATTATGCAAACCCGCCACTGAAATCTGAGTGTCCATTTTTAGACCACAGGTCAAAATTAAGTATTCATGCCTTTTGTTTATGTTAACAATTCTCTCTACTTAAATATGCAAGCATGCACAATGATTTGAAAGCATTGGAAGTTTTCAAGCGATAGCAATCATAGCATGTCAATCACTAACCGTAGCCAAGAAGAGTATGTTGACTGGGAAAAATGATCTCAAGACATTCAGCAACACCCATTAGCAACCAGATAACATTGGAATTCATCGGGTCTCTTGTTTATGTTTAACAAAGACAATCATCACACCAACACGAAAAATAAGAAAAAGAAAAAAAGTTGAATTCAATCCTGAGATAGACCATGAGCAAGATACTATTTGGGATGGGCAATAAGAACATTAAATTTCTACAATTGCATTGAAACCAGATGAATTACAGTAAGGAGGAGAAAAACAAAAGAACGCCATAGAATTTGATCCTCAACAATTCTTTTAAACAAATGGCAAGCAATTTACAGCTCATCCACAACTCCAATTACAAAATTACTAACCCACCTCCCAAAAAACCCAAAGACTCCTTTTTTTCATTACCCAACTCATCAAAAACATATCAAGGCTCCAAATTTCCAATCACAATGCTTAAAATACATGCTAAAAAGTCCTGATCAAACCGATTCTTTAAGTCAATGTTTAAAGTATTGAACTTAAAAAATAAAAAATAAAAACCTTCTCATCGCAGGCACGGCAAAGAGCGGCCTCGTCGGCGGCGCAGAAGAGGATGGCGGCGGCTTTCTCACACACATCGCAAAGAGTTCGCATTTTCTGTGACTTGTAACTCTGTTCCTTGTCATTCCTCCTCTTTAAGCTTCAATGCCATCTTTGTTTTTGTTTTTGTTTGTAGACAGACAAAAACTGGTCAAAATCAAGAACTCATAACCAATCAGACACAGATAGAAAAGGAAGAACAATAAGATGAAAGGAGAGAGTTTTTTGTTCTTGCATTGGAAGAGGAAATGAAGTAAATGGGATGTTCCACTTCAAATGACAAGGATCAAGGAAGCAGCAATTATAGTTTGGATAGTGGAGACAGATCGTGTGTATTCAGTTTGTGTATAGATTGCAAGTACTCGCTGTAACAGGTCGACACCTGGCTAAAACTCACTGTGCCGGTGTACTTGTGTGTAGCTCCATAGCATTTCCGATTGTACGTCCGATTCTAAATTATTAGTCAAAATTGAGAACTGAAATTGGGGTACTCAGCTAACCCGTTATATAATAATTGGCCGGCTATACTTGGTATCTGGTTATCCAATCTGGGTAATCGGTTTTTTATTTTATTTTATTTTATTTTTATTGCATTTTGAGTTTATTTTAGGTATTGACTTAATTTTTTGGGCTTAATTTAACCATTGTGTGCCCCAATTTTAAAAAAATTTAAAAAATTAATAAATATACTAAATTCGAATATATATAATAATAATAATATATTTTTAATTCGATATATATCTGGTTACTCGGTTTTAACCGGGTATTTAAAAATCCTAAAACCGTTAACTGGAACCAGGCACCCCAATTATCTATTTTTCCCAACCAGTTTTCCAATTCTAGTTTTTCGATTTTTTTTTACACCCCTATGTACCTCCTACTTTTACTAACATTTGTTGTTCGAATTGTTAATAATTTTAGTTCATAAATATGAGAATTTTCATGAGCGTCATCGATTGGAGCAAATTGCAATATGTCTTTTATTCCGGCAAAGGGGTCCACAAAATCGGGATTTTGCTTTTCCCATTCATTCCATTTAGGGTTAGTTTTACAAACTCTACCGATAGTATTGATGAATCCATTGCTTCACACAAGTGTGAAAAAAAAATGCTATGCTTTATCTCTAGAAAACATAGGGACTAGAGAACCATTCTAAGAGGAGGAGGGCCTTTTACCTATTTTTTTCATTGTTTTCTTTGTGTTTTTTTAGATGTTTTCAGCCAAATGCAGCAACTCTAGCCAATTCCGCCCACCCGCCAAGATGTTATGCCGCCCATCTCCTCCAGAACATGCCAACACTGACCAGTGCCTGTCATCTCCTCCACTCTGGTGGTTGTTTTTTATGGTTGTGTTTCTTGTTTTGTTTGTTTTGAATAATAATTTTTTTCTTCTAAGATATG
This sequence comes from Carpinus fangiana, assembly GCA_006937295.1. Lineage (NCBI taxonomy): Eukaryota > Viridiplantae > Streptophyta > Magnoliopsida > Fagales > Betulaceae > Carpinus > Carpinus fangiana. Next base: position 8,417,663 of record CM017322.1, read on the forward strand.
CTATTGTGAGCAATCTATTAGGAGAATGATGTAGTTTCTCAACCGTTTTGGGTCAATGAAGAGTAGATCTAGTCTTTGCAAGAGCATATTTGTGTGAGGGCTAAGTTTTCTTTGTTTTTTTGTTTTCTATAATTTTGTTTGAATAAAGATTGTCCAGACTTTTGGGTTGTGGATGTGATCCGTTTTCTGACTCTCGGGCTTAAGATGATGAGTTTCGGCATGAATTTTCTGTTACTAGAGCCGAGAATGATGAGCTACCTATGCATTGAGTTGAATCTGTTTGGAATAAATTTGATGTTACAACTAAAAATTAGTCATGTGCAGCGGATATTGTTGTCATAGATATGATTTGAATTTTGATTTTTATGTAAACATTTGTGACTTATAACCTCGTAATTTCGATTATGATTTTATCATAACCTTTTGCTCTATGATGTAAGAGTGTTTATACTTGTGATCTTTCTTCAATAAGACTAGAATGATTTTTCCGTTCAATTCAAGAAAAAAAGAAGAAGAAGAAGAAAACATAGGGACTCCCTCACGTGAATTGTTGGTGGGAATTTGAATCCAAAAAAGTTTTTTACCATAAATGGAAACAATTGTGGTAAGTTGTTTTATTAAGATTTTTACTCGTCAATTAATAATCGGGTGCAATTTGTTATCCGAATCCAATATAATTGGGCAAATTGTATCGTACCCAAATCCCTAAACACGGGCTTTGGTGTGAACCCAAACTATATAAACTATTTTTATTATATCGAGTATACACTAAGAATTTGAAATTTTTATGATACAATAATTTTCTTGAGTTAGTCCATTACACACGTATTAAATTTAGGTCAAATCAAATATTAGTTAGGAGTTTATTATAATTTTTATAGTTTGGTTAAGTTAGACAACTCATTTTAGAATTTGATTATTAATGAGAGTCCCTATGGTCTGGTCGTGGTACAAACTCTTCATTTTACAGCACTCAATCCCCACATGACACCTCATCAAGTGCAAAAAATAAAATAAGTTCATTCACACCAAATCAAAATGAGAAATACCCAAACCCCCATGCAACTAGGGGTGTCAACCCGGTCCGGTTTTCCGGTTTTTGGCCAAAACCGAGAACCGGAACTGGGGTACCCCGGTTTCTTGTTTTGGAGAACCGGCACCCCGGTAAAACCGGGGTCCCGGTTGTACCTGGTCCGGTAACCGGTTTTTTAAAAAAAATTACTTTTTTGGCTTATTTTAGGTGTTGGGCTTAAAATAAGCCTATTTTTTTTCATAAGTTGGTTATTTTAAAAAAAAATCTAGTATTTTTGTCCAAATTAAAGGGGCTTTGTTGTAATTGTTCCAAATAATTGAAAAATAAACCTAACAAAGCCCAACAATCCTAAAAAAATCGATGTTTTTGCCTATATGGGCCTTAGAAATAAAAATTCAATTTTTTAAAATACCCTAAAAATCATTTTAAATTAGGTGCAAAAAGAAAATTTTAAAACAATAAAAAGTAAAAACAAGTATGTAAACAAACCAAAAAACTAAAATGTAAAGCCCTAACTAAAAAAAATAAAAAATATGTATATTTAAAACCCGGTTCCCGGTAACCCGGTAAAAACCGGGTACCAAAAACCGGGTACCGGAACCGGGGTACCCGGTTTTTGATTTTTCCAAACCGGAACCGGGACCCCGGTTTCCCGGTTTCCGGTTTTCCGGTTTCCCGGTTCCGGTTCCGGTTCCGGTTCTCCGGTTTTTTTTGACACCCCTACATGCAACCACCGGAGACCCATGGCCAAGAAAGACCCGACAGACCAACGCCGGTAGTGGGTCTGGACCCACGCCAGCAGTGGATCTGGCCAAACCCACGCTGGCAATGGGTTTGGCTTCTTGCCGGGCGTGACCTGACTCCGAACTCGCCGTGACCCGTCAAAATCCGCCTCAAAACTCAATTCTAATGCTTAAAATCCGTTTCTAATGCCTCAAAAACAGTTTTTAATGCCTCAAAATTCGTTTTTGGATTCCAATCTAAAACTTAGAGGGAAAAGTTAACCCTTTAAAGATTTTATCATCCTAAAGGCTGAAAAAATTGGCTCCACACCTGAAAATCGCTTGAGAAGAAGACTCACGAGAGAAGGAAGACGAAGAAAAGAAAAAAAAAAAAAATGACTTCATGGTCATCCTGTTGCAGCTTGAAGAAAAACAAAGAAAAAAAAAATGAGAAAAGGAAGAAGAAGGTGTCGTGGAGAGAAAAGAAAAAGACAAAAAAAAAAAGAAAAAAAAAAAGGAAGGAATCTGGTCGACAGGCGTGGAGAGAAAAGAAAAGAATAGAAAAAATAAAAAAAAATCTGGTGTAATGGGGCTTATGTTATTTTGATACAATTTTTTAGTTTTTGTTGAGGTAGCAGTTTGTGATTGTGGGCTGTAAAATGCTACTTTTAAAAAGCGTCATGATCATAGTTTAATTCATTATTTATTCTTGATCATTAGAATAAAAATAAAAACCATTTATCTCTTACAAATTACAATCTTGATGATGATTAGAAAAATTGTTCCAGGAATCACGCCCATGATTGAATCATCTAAATTTCAGCGACTTTGCATTCAATCCAAAATCAACACACATGATAAACGTTAGGTGGCAGACAGGTGATGGCTGACGCGCCAGTTTACTCATTATTCACATGTTTTTCTGTTGAGTTTAACTTATATAATGAGGATTAGCTTTAAAACTCCATTTTTATAACCTTTAATGAATAACTGACACATAAATAAAAACATAAAAGATGCACAAAAATAATTTGAACTAAAATACACTAGATTTTAGGGTAATAAAATCTCTAAAGAGTAAACTTTCCACATTTAGGTTTTAATTTTGAATAAAAAAACAAGTTTTGAGGCGAGTCACGGCTGGCGGGGTTTGCAGCATTCACGGTCGGCTACGGGTTTTTTTTTTTTTTTTCTCTCTTCTTTGGTGTGGTTGTTCTCACTTTCATTTTTTTTTTTTGCATTTTTCTTAAATTAATAATGTGTCACATAGTAATTCGATGCTGTAAAATGGATAATTTACAACATGATTAATGGGAAATGTTATGTGTTCTTCTAGTGTTCTCTCGGTGTCATCCCAATTGTGATGTGACTTAAAATCACCAATAGATTAAAAGTTAATAATGATAATCTTAAATTCAACAGTAATTTTAAAAGTCACTCCACAATTGAGAGAACACTAAAATAAGACCTAGTATTTCCCATGACTAATATAAAGAGCTCTGTTTGCTGTTTAGCCTGTTTTCTATGTTTCGGAATCACAAAGACGTCCTGTGTCCTGTCCAACTCCCTAGTCCCTGTCAAAGGTTGTTTAGAACCGTTAGATTTATTTTCAAATAAAAACTGTGATATAATTTAATAACTTGTCCAAATATCCTTTTAAATTATTTATTAACATTAAAATTACTTTGTGTAGTGGTCCATGTGATATTCAAAAACTGCACAACAACAATTGAAAAAAGTAGATAATTATAAAAGTTTGGATCTCGGATTTAAATGTTGGTAAGGTAAGTGTCCTATAGTAAGAGGACTTATAAACCCTGCAAATCATCCCCGCCGACAGACATTAATCTTTAACAAACAATTCAAAATAGTCAAAACTAATTTATTATTTATGTCATATCCTTCTTTAATTATTGATTGTGCCAACTTCATTCTTAATACTTCAAATCGCATCATTGACCACTGCTTGGTCCATCAAAAAAATTTCAATTAGATAGTGATTTACTTGCTTTGTAATCTTCGCTTCAAGCATATTCCTAAATACAATCACTTTCGCTGCTTCTGTCATCAGTGACAATTTTTTCATTTATATAATAATTTATCATCCATCAGTTCGCGATTTGACCCCATAAAAGAACTAGAAAGAAAACGAAAAATAGATCAGAGATCTAAAAATGTTAGTTTAAGGGTTTTGTGGAAATAAAACCTTAAAAAACGAATAAAGATAATCAAAACTCAAAATAATAGAAAAACTTCACCCTGTAGATAAGTGCAGAAGCAAATATAGAGAGAAGACAAATAGTAATTATTGTACAACCTTAGCAACATCATACTCACCATTATATTATTTTTTTTAAAAAAAAAAGCTTAGAAAATGAGAATAGATGACAATGAGTGATATAATTGTAGCTCACTTAAAGTTACTAACGTGTCGATAAGAGATTCAAATTTATCTAATTTTATGATAAGATAAAGAAATAATAACTTTAAAGCAAAATTTTAAAATGTTGAGGGTATAAGAAATAAAAGCAATGAAACAAAATTAGAAACAAAATCTCTTGGTCCACGATTGAGAGATACCAGAAGGGGTAGTCAGCAATGGGGTACACCCATAAATAAGAAAATGCCAAAATAAAGAGGAGAAAGTGTAATGTTTACACGTGTGTAAATGAAAAATTCTTAGATCCTTATTGCGTTAGAGAAATAGAGCTTTTAAGTCAAAATAGCTTTTAGACAAAAGCTTAATTTTTAAACTTTTGTCAAAAGTATTTTTTTTTAAACCATTTTTAGGCTTTTAAACCCTTTAAACGCTTTTAATTTTTTTTACCAAATGAATTTTTTTTTCTTTAAATGAATTTTTTGAGTGTTAACAATATTTTTAGACCTATTGAACACAATGATAAAAATTATTTTGTTGGCCAAATGTCCACTTATCCAAAGCCACAAGATTCAAAACTGGCGTGTAATGAAAGCTACATTTAGCCCATTCTCAGCCACCACTTTCGTGTCTCCCTTTACTTTTTGAGGCTGCTTTTATCTTGTGGCCTTGATGGCCCAAAACATATTTGTATATGAATTTTTAATAATTAGTTGTTTGAATTGTTTAAGAATTGATAAAGTTAGTTATCATGGATGGGAGGTTTCCTTATTAATTCACCTATTCCAATAGGTTTTTCAACTGTCCGTCCAACCATCAAGGGTTTTGGTTCAATTGCTTATGAAAATTCTCAAATTGGTTAGGCATGTATTAGAGCGTAAGTTCAAATATTTGCAATAGAGATTAGAGAATCTGCACATTTTCCTGATTAGTATTAATCATCTTAGTTCCCACTGATGCCCTGATGAGACTGATAATCTTAAAATGGAAAGAAATAATGAAATATATCGTATTATATTTACTAAATAACATTACTCTTAAATATTTTATCGGAACTCGAATCCTTCATCCTTGCTCATATGGAGGCTTTTAATTGGGCCATTCTGGACGAGGGCTCTAGAAAAGGTTTCCTAGAAAAAGTGTTCCAGCTTCTTCCACCACCTGGCCTTGTTCAAATGGTGGCTTTGGATTGGGCCACTCTGAATAAGTGCTCTAGAAAAGAAAGACGAGCTCGTGTTGAGAGGTTAGGCTTCAAATGAATTTGGCCCAAACGGTAGGCAATTTACTAATAAGAATATTCATTTGATATAACAGACAAAGTTTTCTTCTAAATTGGGTTGAAAGAATTTTCTTTAACTTAGTCTATAAAAATAACATGTGTCTTATAACATGTGAGATGCACATATTTTTTTAATAGTAGGGACAAAGTTGGAATCAATTTTATTAAAAACGCATGTGCATCTCACATGTTATTAAAAAAAGAGACACATGTTACTTTTATAAACTAGATTGAAGGAAATTCCTTCAACTCAGTTTGGAGGACAATTTTGTCATGATATAACTTAATTATGTTTAAATTTAGAGTAAAGAGAGCCCCTACTATCAGGTCCGGGTGTAAATTAGTATTTTTACAGTATCTAATTACTATGTGACACATTATCAATTTAAGAAAAATGCAAAAAATGAAAGTGAGAACAAACACACCAAATCAAAATGAGGAAGAGAACAAAAACACCTCGTGGCCAGCCATTCCCAGCTAGACCCACGATGCAGTGAGTCTGGCATGGCTAGCGTGACCCACGGATCTGGTCGGCCGTAACTCACCTCAAAACCCGTTTTTAATGCCTCAAAACTTATTTTTTGATTCAAAATTAAAACCTAGAGGTGAAAGGTTAACCATTTAAAAATTTTATTACCCTAAAGGCCGAAAAAAGGTGACTCACGACCAAACCCAGCCATGGGTCACGCCAAATCCACTGGCATGACCCAACCGTGGCTAGGTGTAGGTTCTTTGAATCTCTTTCCCTCTTTGAGTTCAAATGAGCTCAAATGTAATGTATTTTGTTACAGGTTATTTTTGTGCACTTTTTATATTTTTGCTTATATGCTATATTCAAGGCTATAAAAATGGAGTTTTAAGGCTCATCCTAATATAAGTTAAACTTTAGAGTAAATACTATTATTTACGATCGTTTATCACACTTATTTTATACTGATTGATGTAACGTGTTTTAATTGACTTTTCATGTCAGTAACTTAAAAAAATCAAAAGAAAAACCATTTAAAATATACCAAGTTTATTTATATATTTATAATTAACGTTGTATCTTATATAGTTAATATATTCATATATTTATATATTATTTTTTAAAAAAATTATATATATATAGTTAATTATATAGTAAGTGGAGCAGCACTAGGGCTGACTGCTGAGCGACCACCTCAAACTTCACACTATTATTTTACTCCAAACAACTAATCAATTTTATTTTAATTACAATCTAATCCTTTGTCCGACCGAGAATAAAAAACAGAAGCCATCAGAGAATGTTTACGGCGTCGTTTAAGGGAGTTGTTGGTGAAGTTTGTGTGTTTGTTCTGTAAATTCAATGTTTTTTTATTTTTTTTTTATTTTTACATGTCCACACAAGGGAAAGGGAAATTCGAACTAGTGAATAGTGATCTCCGCTTCATGAGGTATGGTCCACGGCCGATTGAGCTACCATTTTGAGACTTTTTTTTTTTTTTTAAAATATCATATTGATTTATCCCTCTCTTACCCCCCATAACCCATAGAACAAAATCAAAAGATAAATTCGTAGAAGAGGAGGGCATTTTTTTTTTTTTTAAATTGAAATATATTTTAAGAAAAGCAAACTTCTCTTATTCTAATTTAACTTTTTAAAGGGGAAAAACGTGTTTTTTGGGTAGTTATTAGTATACTAAACGACTTTCTCTGAAATTTTGGGTAGTAATTAGTATACTAAACGACTTTCTTTTCGGTGAAACGACATTTTAGATGATTAAATTAGCGCGTTCGTCCGGTGTCATAGGATCCCCCCTATGGATGATTTTAGGGGATCAATAAGAAAGTTTAGCTTTATAGTTTATACCAATTGATTAAATGGGACATGAATTGACTTACACAAAAGACAGCTAAAAAGTTGGAAGTTTCCCTTAAAGTAATGGTCTCAAGTTAGTTTATTGAATCGAAGTTGATCATTATCTCTTCAAAAGCATTGTCCATGGCGTAACTTAAGCTAAAATTGATTGAAATTAGTCAATTACACTACATTATCACCATCAATCCCAACAGTGTCTTTGAAAAGAATATGCAACCACTTTCCTTTGCTGATATTTTCAGGGATACTTTCTTCACAAGGGGCACACAACCTTTGATATCTAGGACCTACAATTGGTTTGTTCATTATTAAGGTCGTTGGCTATATGATTAGGAACAGAGATTATAAGGATCAAGCCATGGCCCCTGAGGAAATGATCGAGTTAAATAATCAGAATTAGTAATCATTGATGGGAAAAAAGAGTGGTACATTGTTAGAAGTACTTCAGCTTGTATTACAAATCTTTGGAAAGAAACTTTATTTTACACCCTTGAATTACCACGTGTTTTGAGAAGATCTCCTAAATTTCAAAAAGTTTCAATTTTATTCATGAGCTTTCAATTCGATGCAATGATAAAATGATCATTATACCCTTGGTTTTTTTATAAAATTCAAAATTTACCCTTAATTCCAAATATTTTAAAAAAAGTTATTATATATATATAGAAAATCACAAGGTGACTTTGTCCCCCTTCTTTTTTCATTTAAAAAAAAATCGAAGGGTAATTTAGTCTTTTTAGGAGTTTCCGTTAGGGTTTAATGGAAAAATTGACGAATGAGGTAAATTGCATCAAATTGAAATTTTGATGGTGAAATTGATAAGTTTTAAAATTTTGGGGGTTTTTTCAAAACACGTGATAATTTAGAGGTCCCTTTGTAAAGTTTCCCCAATATTTTACAAACAGTTATAAGAATTTACCTGACTAATTCAATTAGCCGCCTAACAATTAAATTTACCTGTAAAATTTTGTTGCTTAATTTTGTTTTACCACTAAGATATTGTCAGAAAACTATGATAAAAACATTTTCCGGCAGGAAGTATCTTTAGTTCTAATCACCACACTAGTATGTGGATATTCCACTAAGAATTATACACTTACTGCCATAATGAGATATAGGACGCCAAGTTGAGAAAAACAGGACAAGAAAGAAAGAAAAGGTTTACTTGATTGAACATCAAATTGGTGCAATTAACACTTAGGCCAATAAGTTTTTTTGTCGTTGATATCTCTCTCTCTAACCCCCAAAACCCATTCAAAGAACAAAATTAAAACAACAAAGTTGAAAGAGAAATTTGACTTACCGCAGTGCTTGTCACTCTGGTTTTCAAATTCAATCGAGCTATCAAAAACAAACGATGGGATTTTGCAACTCCTAAATTCACAGGTGAGGAGGTGTGAGAAAAGATGTATATATAGTGCTATTGCTATAATTATGTTAAATTTGTACGGGTTTTTGTTTGCAATGTGCAATTTTCATCACACGTAAATTGCCTCCGGCATTTTTGATTTGACGTGTTTTAAGAAAAGCTTCAAATTGAAGATTCTCCTTTTAACACAATTTTTAGCTTTTTTTGAGGTAAAATGCGCTTTTTAGTAGTATACCAAACAATCTTTTCTTTTTCTTCGGTCAAATGTCTTTTTAGGTGATAAAAGTATGCTTGTCCCTCTAAAACACAATCTTAATACTTTAATCTCATATTGGAAAGATGAGAATAGCTTATATAGAGTGAATGATTTATAAAAATATTTATGGGTTTTAAATCCCACACGGCTTACTTACTAAATCGAAACTTATTAAGTAACTATAGTGATAACACACATGCAACTAACGTTTTTCCATCAATCGTTAATCACATGGATGAGGTAACTTAAGCTAAAATTGATTGAAATTACTCCAACAGTGTCTTTGAAAAGAATATCCAACTACTTTCCCTTGCTATTGTGCTACATGATGGGGCTCCTAACTAACGTTTTTTTTCAGGATTTAATCAACATTTTCTAGGATACTTTCTTGATCACAAGGGGCTCAACCTTTGATATCTAGGACCCTACAATCGGACTTTTATAATAAAGGTTGGTAACTACATGATTAGGAACAGGGATTAGAAGGATAAAGCCATGGCCCATAACGAAATTGTTGGTCCGGTTTTAATTACTGTCGAGTGTATACGTGTTTTGTTGTACAAATATTGAATCCCATATTAAGAAGATATCGAAAATGTGAGTGGTGTGACTGAAAGACTCTAATCTCCCTAACATTAATCACTTGATTAGGGTATGAATATTATGCGATATTCCACTAATTAAGAATTATACTTGTTGCCATGATGAGAGTATAAATAAAGAAAGAAAAGGTTTACTTAGTCCAACACTCTCATTTTACCAAGTAAACGTATTTCCAAGTGCTTCTGCCGTGGCTCTGAAGCAACAATATCCAATATATATATATGAAAAGAATATTAAAAAGTTTTGTTGGTGATTCCTCATATTCATCATTCAATCTTATTCTTGATGTTTTGTTTAAATGTTGGATTACCTCGTAATTTCATGAAATGTTTAGGGATCACTTAATGTTTGGTAAACCCTGTGTTGTGGTACACTTTATGATAATTGAGTCCTACATATATATATATATATATAAAGAGTACTTTATATACTTAAGTAAACCCAAGCCAAATAAAAAAAGGTGATCAACGATCTCGTCTCTCTCTCTCTGCGAGAAACACACTGCCGTCATGCTTGAGGAGAAAAGTCTGGTTTCCCTCCTCTTCCCATTAGCTTAAAATTTTGAGCTAGAGTCATATTCAAATATGTGTATGTACTTTTAGTAAAAACTTCATGACCACAAATTTTTCAACGCCCTCTACTTTAGACCATATATTTCAATTGAAATAGCATATTAATGTTACTTGCCGAGCCTTCCGCTCACCCTTTATTTCTCCAATTTTCAGGAATTAAGGCGACCAACATAAGAGATTGGAATGTTTAGGCTCTTTTGAGGAAATTAATTTGCATTCACATATTCCATTTGTTATGAATTTAGTAAGTGCCTTGGTGCTCTAAAGTTTCTAACATGTAACCTTGGCACCTATGAAGCTTTTAAGGTTAACAAATCTGTCCTCACGGGTTTGAGAGACATTATACATGTGACAAATTAAGATGATTGCTTGAATATTGGGAAAGTTGGGGAGTATGGTTGGAGCTCATTTAAGATGATTGCTTGAATAGTGAGAAAGCTTAGGAAAAAGGAAGAAGCAGTAGATACAGCTGGAGATCTCTCTCTCTCTATACACGCATAAGTCTCTTATAAATTGACGTGACATTCATGTAGACTGTCATGTCATTCGTCAAATTTTTTCCTCATATTACCATCACACAATCAATTTTTAAGAGTGTTATAGTAAAGACTCTCCTACTTCAAACATTTTTTTTTTCTCACAGTTTTGTTCACTCAAATTTTTTTTTTTTTTTTTTTTTTTTCTAATCAAAATGGTAGGACAAAAAAGACCAATTATAACTATCTTATCTGAGCGTGACGGGAATACCATTTCCTTTAGTCACTGTTTTGTTCACTCATAGTCATGAGTTGCTGGCAAACTTTTTTCCCCTGCTACTTTCACTTTACATGGTGCAGGAAGAGCATTATTAAAGCATGTTGGGAGTGAACCACGCATAAAAAGGAAGCTCAATCTATAGACCATGGCTACTTCACTTTCTCATTATCTTTAGTACAGCCTTACTATCTTAATTTAATACTGCATATATATATAAAATAATTAATTAAGTTTCATTTCCTGCTGCAACCAGAAACCTGACAGGAAAATTAGATAAGAAACTTCAATTAATATTCAACTGTATATTTCTCATCCAACTAAAACTATTTTAATTCCACATGCTTGGCAATTGGCATTGCTTTCTTTGTGGGGAACGTGATGGACGTACGTGGACCCATCTAATTATAGGTGCGCGTGCAATAACTAATAAGAAACCAAATTAAAAAGTGTTGTCTTTTTCTTTAAAAAGAAAAAAACATTAATAAAAGTGTTGTCTTTGACTAAATCTGCAACCCTTGGCTTTTACTGTTTTGTTGATATTTTTATAGGGAAAATGTTAGATATTAATTAATTAATTTATTTTTATTTGGCTCATATTTTTTTTATAATCAGTCATTAAATTTGTTGATTTATTAGTGAACAAAACTGTGAGAAAAGGAAATGATCTCTTAGTCACGCTTAGATAAAATAATTACAATTAATCTCTTTGACTTATCCTTTAATTAAATTTATAGACAAATATGAGTTAAATATAACAAACTCATTGATGCTTAGCATATCTCTAAAAATATAGTAGTATATTTCTTTGCTTTGTCAGCACTTCAAATGCCTGGCATCATGCCACCATTAGGGCCCAGCTGCTCCCAATCGACCATGAGGGAATTTCTCAACCCTAAAGTACATAAATAAATGATTTTTCACATTTTTGGTCTGTTTGTTGTCTGTCTCTGTTCTTTATTTATTTATTTTTATTATTATCAAATTAATGGGTTTTACAAATTTAATAATTGATTCGTAAAAAATATAAACCGCAAATAAACCAAAGCGGTAATTACCTTTTTTTCTCATGAACTATGATGTTATGTCAATATCCTCTCATGAACTGTCAATTTTATTGTCTGACCCTATCAGACTACCATTTTTTTTTTTCCAAAACTTTCATTCCATCAGTTAATCTCGTTAAATCGGACGAGATATTCTCTTTTAGATGTTAAATCTCATTAAAAGACAGAAATGCCCCCCAAATAAAAAAATTAAAAAATATATATATAAATATATATTTTTTTAAATTATAGGCGTTTTTTAATTTTAATTTTAATTTTTTTGAAACTAGTACTCATGATACATTAATAATATATATTTTAAAAAATTTGTTTAATTTTAAGGGTATTATATGTAATTTTTGTATATAAAGTTAGGGTATCTAGGTCATTTCAAGTTTTTTAATGAGGTTGACTAACGAAAGGGAGGGTTTGAGAATAAAATAGTAGTCTGATGGAGTCGAGCACAGTACGGCTGGCAGTTCATGAGGAGATATTGACATAACGTCGTAATTTATATGAAAAAAAAGGTAATTACCCCTAAACCAAATAATGCAAGGTATATAACATATCTTAATCGTAAAAGAGTAAACCAACAATGGTTTTAAAAGCTACATATGAGAAAATAAGTTTGAAGAAGTAAGAATGTGTGCAGAATAACATTTTAGAAATGTGTTTGAGAAAAAAAAAAAAAATTAAAAATGTGACATAAAATAGTTCGTCTTTGAAGGAGTATTATTTTAACTTTCTTTAATTAACTAATGGGTTTCTAACTGTATATTCTTTGTAGATAATAATCATAATCATATAATTAATTATTAAGTTGCTTGGAGGAGTACTATTCTGACTTTAACTCATTACTCATAGGTTTCTAAATTCTAATCATATATATATTCCTGTAGATAATCAGTCTCTTTCAAATAAAAATAATTGTCTCTTAATTATTAAGAAGTAATATTTGACTTTTGAAGTTCAAATCAACATATTCATCAAATCCTCTATTATTAGGCCGGTTGAACAATAGAAAAATTTTAACAATTTAAAAGAGAGAGGTTGCCCCAGACAAGTGAATTTCACGTTATAAACTGCCCGAAACAAGTGAACTCTAAATCCTCGTCTTCTCTTGTGCTCCCAAATTTTTGTGTTATTTAAATAATTAGCGTAATATCAGAAAATTCTTATCCTAAATCAGTCAATTTGGTATGTTTGTATTTCATGTTCTAGCTTTGCTATTTGGCAGAATGCTTGAATGTTGTTCTAGGAGTAAAAAAAAATTGTTTCATTTTTGTATGACAAATATTATAAGGTAGAAGTTGGTAGTTAAAAAAAAAAATGAAAAAAAGAAAAAAAAGAAGAAGAAGTTGGTAGTTTATCTAACCGACAAGTCGTCGTCGTGAGGCCTTGTCATAAGCTGCTAATTAAATATTATCTCACTTTGCCAGCTTCGATTTAGTAGAAAACAAGCTAGGAAAGGATTGCATTAATTATTTCTCACTGTTTTTTTTTTTTTTAAATAAAAAAATTCAATTAAGCATGTCATGGATGTAAGTATGTGGAATATATAGTGTGATTTTTATTTATTTTTTTTTTTTAAATAGTGATGGTACAATTTCTATAAAGTGAAGGAAAGATGTAGCAAAGAAAAAGTTTTGACGTGTGGATGTAGGTCATAGGCCGAACCATCTTATATTTCTTTCTTGTCTTTTCTCTTTATATTTTTATATTCTTTAACAAATGATGGTATAAATGTATGCTTATTTTTGAATTAACAACCATTAACTAAATATTTTACACTTGCTACATGGTTAATGGTCTAACTTTTTCATCCTTGTAAGTAGTAAAGAACATGGTTAAGTGGGAATATGGGCCTATAAATTATAATATATGCTAACCCAAATTGTAAATTATTGTAAAAATGTGTATTAAAATATATCTCTTTATATGTAGTTGGTGTATTCATCTTATATATATATATATATATAATTTTGTGGCATTTGTATATTGATTCAAGGATGACTTCAGTGAGGAAATCACAGGAATCGTGGACGTCACGATCCATATATGCGATTATAATTTTCCAATTTGGAGGATAAATTTTCTTCTCTCTCTTTTCTCTCTCTCTTATTTTAACTTTTAAGAGCTTTAGTGCAAATTTCAACACGTTTATTAGTTGGAGCCCTTGACTTGCCCATTTTCTTTTTCTATTTACTAATTGAAAAGGTTACAACTTACAAGAAAATATAAAATAAGATAGGGTACGGTAGGTGCCCTAACAACCAATTTAAAAAAATAAAAATAAAAAATAACGGCAAAAAAACAAATAAATAGCTGAAAATTGGTCATAAAAATCTAAGAAAAGAGTCCTCCAAAAAAGTCCGTTGTTGAAACAGGCCATTAGAGAGTTTGCTTATTACTACAATGACAATAAGATGACTTGAACACCGTAGCGAGATAAACAAGAGAATGCCCTAAAAATAAGATCTGATTCAATCGAAAAGAAGAGTTTCCAACCAAAATTCCACAAAGGATTTCAATTTATTGTGTCACCACAAGAAAACAAAGGAAACATGTAATAGGAGGTTCAAAAGCAAGAGAAAAATTCAACGCCAATTTTGTTATGATTATAGTATTGAATACCCATCTTTGTCAGAGATTCTTTGATAGCTCGACTGAAATTAGGTTAAAAAATAAAACACATTATAGAAACGATAATGAATATCAATGCTGAGTTCTCGTTTTCAAGTTGTTAAAAGACCCCATCACATTAATATTTTTTTAAAATAAAATATCCCACTGCTATTTCTTGATATATATATATATATATATATTTTTCCCTGCTTTCAAGTTTCAATAAACAAAGTCATGACTTTCAACTGCCAAACGTACTGCAAAGTTTTCACATGATATTTCATTTTCTCAGAATTTTTCAGCTTTTTATTTACTCAATCCCACCCGCAATGCCAACATTACCGAACCTCAACAACCTGGCAATTTAAATAATAATATAGAAATGATAAGGGTACTAATTCTTTTACTAGTATGCGAGTACTAACATAACGTGCATCTTATTTATTGGTATTCGTAGTATTTTGTTTTTATTAATTGTTTTATTTCAAGTCTTTTATAATTGACTAACATTAACATGGTTGGATAAAATTATAGTATCTAATATTTTTTTTTTAAGTTGACGTGATAGTTTACGTAATATTTACCTTGTTAGCCACTAATCAATTAATTTTCTTTGACAAATTTTATTGCTTAATTTTTTTTGACTTATATTGTGCCACGTGATACTCATATTTATACACTTCAACATGACTTAATTTGTAGGGGGGCTTTGTAGTTAAAATTATAGTACCTCAAACATCTTTTTCATATTTCAATCAATAGTAAATTAATAAATATTAGTAAATAGAATCACTAGAATAACATCCTCAAATAATTAGGTGTGATGGGTTATTTCTCATTACCTAGATATTTCAGTGTGAGGTGTTATCTCTAACGACCGGTTTAAATTAATTTTGTTAGAAAATTTGGTGACCCATATCTTAGATCTAATCTGCTCGGAGCATACATGCTTTTTAACTGTATTTGTACATGGATTAGTAGAAAATTAAAGTCGTAGATAGTACTTGATTGTAAGAATTTCGTTTGTATCTATGATTTTATAATCTTATAGTATATGACTATGATTTTGCAGAGCATTATGTTTTGTGTTATAACAGTTTTTTCCTTTGTCCACTAAGAATTTTATGCTCGTGATATTTAATCAATAAAATCCTCAAATTTCCATTAAAAATTAATAATAATAAACATTGGCTTTCTTGGCTAAAACTTATTGTTTCACCTTTGTTTTCTTTTTACAGCAAATCATCTAAAACATAAAAATATTTAAACTGGTTTTACATTTATTTATTTTTTTGATCGGTAACTGTTTTTACATTTATATTACGTCAAAATATAATTTTCAAAAATTGAAAAAAAAAAAAATCCAAAAACACTTAAACAAACAAAGCATAGAGGAGCCTTCTCATTATCTATATAAAATGTATTATTAGAATTTGATGTCCCACAACCTAAACCGAGAGAGCATGATATACGGTAATCTTTCATCTTTTATTTTTTTAATTTTTAATTGTATATAATTAGAATATTAATTATGATTAAATTTACTAATTTTATAAATTTAAAATAAGTAAATCCAGATACTTTTGTGCTACCTGAATCCATAGAAAGTTCATAACTCTTCGCCCTCCTTGGTTAAATATAAACAAATGGGATGGGCTTTTATATTTTTTTAAAATATGAATATTAATTAAATAATCAAATTTATTTTTTCTTTATTTATTTAATATTTTTTTTGGATAAACAGTGATTAACTGCTCGGAATAACCTTAAAAGTAAGACTATCTCATCCGAATAAAGCAACGTTAGTGGTTGGTCACAGAACCGCTAGCTTTTGCTTAAAACAATGATGGTGAAATTAAAGATCAAAAGCTAAAATCGGACGGTGGACATTCACCCGGAAGACAAAGGCAAATCAATCGTACGGCGATGAGCGGTGAAGTTCCGATGTACGTCATAAAAACGTACAACCCACGTGGCTCGAAGTTAGCTTCGCTTTATATATCTCTCTTTATCACGTGACTCGACCGAGTACACCTCAGCTTTCGGAAAAAAAAGCAAGGGCGAAACGGTAAATTACCCCATCCTTCCCATAGCTCCGCATACAGAAACTTCAACGACGTTGACGCTCCATCTGATTTCCTAGGCGCCTTGGCACATTCACACAGAGAGACAGACACAGAGACAAAGACAGAGACAGAGAGAGAGGGAGAAACGGTTGAGGTGTTTGAAGCTTGGAACAGACTCTCTCTCACAGACGCGAACATTATTTTTGGTTTTGTTGTCGTCGAGATCGTGGAGGGCGAGATTTTGCCGATTATCACTGTTCCATCAAACTCCTTTCCGTTTTTCATTTACTTCCTTTTTCTCAGTTTCTTTCCCTTTATCCAAATTTTTTTTCACCGCTTTATTCCAGCGTAGAAGCTTCGCCGTCTCTGATTTTCCTACAAATTTGCGCTTGGAAGCTACGTATTTGGATACTTGTAGTTGTATTTGTTTTCCTCGTTCTCAGCAAGTTTGCTTAGCTCGGTGAAATTGTAAACCTTATAAAAAAAGAGCTTTTGAAGATCTACTGGCCACTTCTGATTTTCAATTTATTCGAAGTTCGAAGTGTATCTTGGAGATTCGTGAGGTAAATCGTTTGGATTTGAAGGGGCATTAGGTTTTATTTATTTATTTATTATTATTTTTTTTCTATTGAAGGATTTTACCGTTGGATTTAAATGCACGAAATTCGGGGGGTTTGTATAAAAGCGTTACAAATGCGTCTTCAGAGTAGTATATATATGTTAGTTTCTGAAGCGGCTTTGGATTTTTGTGTTGCAGAGCACGGAGTTCGAGGAAGAGCGAGCAGAGAGAGTAGCAGAGGGTTCAGAGAGGAGGCGGAAACGGTGACGTTTGTGGGGCTCAGACTCAGAGAATAATATCTGGGAGCTGCATTGCCGAACGAATTGGATTTTGGAGCTGTGCTCTTCGCTAACGGTTTCCTGAAAAGGACAAACAAGCCAGAGGTAAACTTCACGGAGTAAAAATTGTTGTGCTTGTAAATGATTAATCAGAGAGAGATGGGTGGTAGGTTGGGGGACCAGTTTATTTGGACAGTTCCAAACTTGGTTGGCCGCTGGAAATTTATGTGATTTTCCGTTGCTTCGTCTTCAAGCGTAAGTGGGTAGCCTCTGCAGTAAGTTTTTCTGTTCTTACATGCCATTGAGCGTTGTTGAAGGAAAGAAAAAAAGTGAAGAATAAAAACAGTTTAGAATCCATGTCTTTTCTTGTTTGGAATAAAGCTTGGTACCAAAGAATCATCAAAGTGAGTTTAATCACAACTTTTACGCTTTTCTATATTTGTTGGGTGCTTGGATGATACTCATAATTTGCTTGTTTTTGCAGATATAAAATAAAACGTGTTTTTATTTTTATTTTTTGAATATATATTTTGTTCTTTTTTGGGTTGTTGGATAAAACGCATGGTCTGCTTGTTGGTGCTGATGTAACCTTAGTTAGTGTATGTTTTTTTTTTTTTTTAGGTTCCTTAGCCTTTTGAGATTGGTTGGTTAACAACCATGATTAGCTTCTTGTTGCAGATAATGAAGGGCCTAATATCTTTTAACAAAGGCCTAATATCTTTTTATTTTATTTTATTTTATTTTGCAGATATAAAACCGTCTTGCATTTTTGAAAAGCAAAAGCAACTGAGAGTACTTGACCGCTAGCCCTCGTTTTTCCTCTTTGGGAGTTTTGGAATATGGGTTTAAATTGATTGCAGTGGCTGTTGGGTTTTGAAGAGCTCTGCTGGTAGAAACTGGAGAGTGAGAAAATGGGAGCTATAGGTGGGGAAGAGCTAATGAAGTGGGAGAAGATACAAGCAATGAGTGGTCGTGAGGAGAAGATTCTTGTTCTGGTGCGGTTGAGGCCTTTGAGCGAGAAGGAGACTACATCTAATGAAGCAGCAGACTGGGAATGCATCAATGACACCACAATCTTATACCGGAACACCTTGCGTGAGGGATCCACATTTCCAAGCACCTATACATTTGGTAAGGACATGTTCATCTATATCTTTACTTCGTTCGCTGCAAATCTTTTTCAATGTTTCCTGGGGTTAAATTGCTGGGGATCCACATTTCCATGCCTCGCGGTTAAAGTTTGCTGGGTTTAGTTGAATTTGTAGATGGCTGGGAATTACATTGCAGTCATACTATTTGCCTAGGGATATTTTCTCTACTCTCCTTAAATTCTAATGCTTGGCTAATTAGACCAAAAGTACTTTCATGATTTCTCTAAGTACATGTTCATCTTGTTAAAGTACTAATTGAATAATTACATTTACCTATTTCTATCGGCTTAAGCTTTTGGGACAAATGATGATTTAACATGGTATTAGAGTCAAAGGTTTTGAATTCGAAGCTTGACTCCATCATTCACCCCCCATTTAGTTAAAATATTCCATATGTTGGGCCTCATCTATTTAAAGGAAGTTTGAGCCTACACGGGAGGGGGAAGTGTTAAAGTACTGATTAAATAATTAAATTTACTTCTTTCTATCTCATACATTCCATTATAGGTTCAAGTGTGGAAACTAGTCTTGGATCTTTCCAATGCATCAAACTTCAAGATAGGTGTTCTGTCTTTGGGTTGAATTTTAAAACAGTTTTCATTCAACAGTCGTGTATTATTCAGAGTTCATATTTTCATAGGGTTGGTGTATGTTATCCCATATCTTTTTCTTTGGCCATGTTTGGGTGATAGACAGAGTATTTCGAGGTGACTGTTCTACAAGGCAGGTATACGAGGAAGGAGCCAAAGCAATTGCACTTTCAGTTGTCAGCGGTATTAACTGTAAGTATAATTTGGTATCATGCCTGTTTGTTTTCTGTATGTCGCTTATTACTTAACAAGTGAAATGTTTACACAATTTTGTATTTTCAGCAAGTATTTTTGCATATGGGCAAACAAGCAGTGGAAAGACATACACCATGGTTGGAATAACTGAGCATACGGTGGCAGATATATTTGATTATATACACAGGGTAATAAAAACTACAAACGTGATATGTTTGTTCCATTAGAAGTTTTTATGCTTCACAAATATCCTTGTTTGTGGACCTTGCTAACATATAGATTGTTGTCATTATTTCAGCATGAAGAAAGAGCTTTTGTTTTGAAGTTCTCAGCCATTGAGATATACAATGAAGCTGTCAGAGACCTCCTTAGTGAAGATAATACTCCTCTTAGGCTGCTAGATGATCCTGAGGTGAATGTCAGTTATCTTGTAAATTCGTCCCATGAATTTATCAGTATATACAAATTTATCTTGTGATATCTTGTTTTCATCAGCGAGGGACTATTGTGGAGAAAGTCACAGAAGAAATTTTGAGGGACTGGAGCCATTTAAAGGAGCTCCTTTCCATTTGCGAAGGTAAAGCATTTTACAAAATCCTGCTGTTAAATTTTAATATTTTGTATCTTTATATAATTTGGTGTATAATTGCAGCTCAAAGACAGATAGGGGAGACCTTGCTGAATGAGAGAAGTTCCAGATCTCACCAAATTATCAAATTGGTTTGCCTCTCCTTCCTCTTTTCATTAGAGCGTTCACTTTTTATATGCATTGTTCTAGAGTTTTTAATGTAAATAATCTTTGGGTATTGACTCTTGTAGACGATTGAAAGTTCTGCTCGTGAGTTCTTAGGCAAAGGCAATTCAACCACCCTTGCAGCAAGTGTGGTATGGATAAATTTATGTTCTTTTCAATCTGTTGTTCAATCAATAAAACATTGTCTGTGGATTTTATTAGAAGATTCTAATTCACAAAATTAAAATACAAAAAATAATTAGACTGATAAAAATTTTATGCCTGTGTTTGTTTGCAGAATTTTATAGATTTGGCAGGAAGTGAGCGTGCATCTCAAGCATTATCAGCTGGGGCAAGATTGAAAGAAGGTTGCCACATAAACCGTAGTTTACTTACTCTGGGAACTGTTATTCGCAAGCTAAGGTTGTCTAATTCTTCCTTTCTTAACAATATTCTCCTGCAAATTCGTTCCTTAGCCTGTGAATTTTTTAATCTATCATTACTTAAGGTTGTGGGTATGGCTATTGGTTAGTTACTGATAAGGTAACTCTATTTGACTCCCCTAAACTACCACCCAATTTGCACTTATACCCATAAATTACAACTCACTGCAACTCGCTCTCCCAAACTACCACTTTGTTATAAGTAGGTTCCTAAGTCAAATATATGCATATATGGATAGAAAATGCATTACCACTGGAGCATTTTTTCCTGAGAAACTTACCCATAATTGAATTGAAATGCACTGTTTAACATTTCTTGACAAAGTAAAAAAAAAATAATAAAGGGATTTAATATATGGTTCTCACTTTATCTTTCATGGTGGCCGTGTAAAAAATATGGTTCTATCCTCTTTTTCACAATGGCTGGGAAGGGATGCAGAGACGACGGCAAGCTTAGGTGAAGGGAGTCACAGGTGTTGGGGAGGGAGCGATCTTGCAACCACCTTTGTTGTGGAGGGAGTTTGCAAATTAGGGTTATATCATTTTCCGCCAATTTCATTGGTCTATCTGAGAAAGCCAGTGAAAAGCTTTCAAAAATCAGTGAGAGGCTTGATAAAGAAGATGGATTGGATTGAGGGAATCAGGTTGCTGATAAAGGGTATTTTACCCAGAAAATGATCAATGAAATACGCGAATGGTGAAGAACCTGCACTTGATTGACTGAAGATTTAATTAGTTATTTTAATTGCATTTGGGCAATTTTGTAATTTACTACCTTTAAAATGGAGGTATTTTGAGGAACCAATATTATTTTATATCAAACCATTGTGCTGGGTAATTTTTTGTTTTGATACTGTCAAAATGAGGACATTTTCAGAAAATAAATGGGGCAGGCGTGTAATGCATTTTCTATCCATATTTTAATGCCTATATCTTACTCGGGTACCTACTCGTAACAAAGTGATCGTTTGGGTTTAAGAAAGTGATAGTTTGGGTTTGTGAGTTGTAGCAAGTTGTAGTTTAGAGGTGTGAAAATGGAGTGGTAGTTTAGGGGGGCAAAATGTAATCAACCCTACTGATAATGTTTAAAACTTAACTTTTCTGGATCAATGGCAGTACTTTGACTCTATTTAACCCATTAATTAACTATCACATAACTGAAACTTGGTTGCTTTTGGCATGTTGTGTAGGATGTTGCATGCAGTAAGAATTACCGGAGGTTTTCTTCAAATGCATGACATTGATAATTCTGGAAGATAACTTCTTGTTACATTATTGCCTCCGAATAATTTCTGTCACTTTTCGGATACTATCTTGTGATGGAAATCAATTAAAAAATATTGGAAGGTAGAGTAGTTTCTCCTAATGGTGCGAATATAAGCAACCTTATGCCCTCTAAGAAACTAAACATAACCTTGTTCACCTATCATTGGCTTATTTTACACAGACACAGATTTGTTTTCTTATATGATCACTTCATCACTCTTTCTCTCTCCCACGTGAGCTCATTTGCTTGATTTTCCTGCCTTTCTCAAGTTATCTGTTAATTAACATGTAAATAGAGATAAATACATTACTTCTAGCTTCATTGTCTGGCTATATGATTTGATGCAGTAAGGGAAGACATGGACACATCAATTACAGAGATTCTAAGCTGACACGCATACTGCAGCCTTGCTTGGGTGGCAATGCTAGAACTGCCATCATTTGCACTTTGAGTCCTGCACGAACCCATGTTGAGCAAACAAGAAACACTCTTTTGTTTGCGTGTTGTGCAAAAGAAGTGACAACGAAAGCACAGGTCAATGTTGTCATGTCTGATAAGGCCTTGGTTAAGCATTTGCAGAAAGAGCTGGCTAGATTGGAGAGTGAGTTGAGAAGTCCCGCCCCTGCTTCATCAACTTCTGATTATGGTGCACTGCTGAGAAAGAAAGATCTCCGGATTGAAAAGGTTATGACTTGCTCTCCCCCCCCCCCCCCAACATACACATAAATTTCCCCAAAATGCTGTCTAATTTCATATGCTACTACATTTACTGATTTTACTGTTTACGAGCACACAAAAAAAAAAAAAGAAAAAGAAGAAGATATACCATGTTTGGCTTGCCGCCTGTGTGGTTTGTGGGAGTGGGGGGGAGGAAATAAGAATGGAATGAAAAATGCCTAGTGATAAGACTCTGAAGCTTTATATGAAACAAAGTTCAACATACTTGCATTACCTACATAACCTTAAACCACCAAAAAAAAAATAAAAAAATAAAAATTGTTGCTTTCACAAGACTGTGAGCTGTGTTTCTAGGACTCGGTCACTCATCTAAGGCATGGGTGTCTGTCTAGGTCATCCATGCATCTACAATGCCAAATTCAGTACCTGTTTATATGTTTGACCAGATTCCTTGATTATTCCGAGATAAAATTGATAATTCAAAGATAAAATAAAGTGTGTTAGAAATCATATTGAATATAGACAAGTCACATTTTCTTTCTGAAAGTTCCATGTGGTAGCTGGAGCACTTGACTAATTACAGATGTTTTCATTTTTCTTTAGTTGAGTACATCTGATAGGTTTGTTTCCAGAAGTACCTGCATCTGACTCAAACTGTGCCAATGCCCATGCTCTATCTCACACTTTCTGAAGTTTCTATTTAACATAATCCAGGAGGCTAACTAATCATATGGTCTAATTTCACACACTACCTAAAACATTTTACACCAAGATTTTCTTTAGAAGCTAACATATAACCAACTTATAGCATTGACACTAGGATATGGTGGAGAAAGATGCATACAAATTATAAAGAGCAAGCAGCTTGTTAGGTATTGACTAATTGGTTATATGGTTATCTATCATGCAGATGGAGAAGGAGATTAGAGAGCTAACTAAGCAACGAGATCTTGCTGAATCTCGGGTTCAAGATTTGCTACGCATGGTTGGAAATGAACAGAATTCAAGACAAGTACATAATTTCCTAGTTATCATACAGTTTCAATGCATCTTCAGAATGCTGTTCAAACTGCTAACTCTTGGTTTCTTCTCAATCAGGCCAGTATTAGTGATCATCACAAATCACAAGAGGAAGACCTGTCGGATGATGATTGTTCAGTGTCAGAGTCATCTAGTGTGGCTGGTTCATATTATCCAAATGGAGGTACCCGAAAGTTTAACAATCCTCATTATTATGATGGAGACAGCAGGAGCAATCCTGAGGACCCCTCCTACCAGCTTCAGAATAACACTGAAGACCATCTTTCTGATGATACCTCTTCACCAGTGTCAATTGGAAATAAATTTATTAGATCTGGTTTTATCCAGAGTCAAGAGGAGACTGCAGTTGGAACTGCAGAAGATCCTAATGACTACTGCAAAGAAGTTAGATGTATCGAAATGGAAGAGTCGAGGAAGAACAAGAAATCTGAATCCCATGCCTTAAGAACTGATGAAAATGAAGAAACACTGGCTTTGAGTGTTTCTGGGGATGGAGATGCAAGTGGCCAGGAACTGATGTTGACTCCTCTGAATGGAAATAGAGAAGTAAGTCAAATAAAAATGGTCTTGCATATTTTGCGTTGGAGTAGAAACTCCACAATATACAAATGACTATTGATTCTCTTGTCACTTCTTACCCTGTTAAACCATCTCTGCAGGCCATGGCAGCTGGTATGACAAGTTCTGGAGGCCTAAAGTTAACTAGGAGCTGGAGTTGTAGGGCAAATCTCATGACTGATTCATCTTTTCCTGAGACAGCAGAACAAATTGAGAGTACCCCGCCTAATGGATTGGAGAAAGGTTTCCCTGGAAGACCAGAAGGTCTCGGAAGGAAGTTCCCTTTATTAACTTATGGTTCCAACACTTCGAGCCTGTCAAGAAATGATTCTCAATCTTCTTTTGAAAGTGCTTCCATAGATGGGCTAAGAACGCAGAGCATCAGAACTTCGGCAGATGAGGAAATTCCTGGCATCCACACTTTTGTTGCAGGACTAAAGGAAATGGCCAAACTTGATTACGAGAAGCAACTTATTGATGGTCAGGTAAGAAGATACCTATTTGCTTGTATTTTGACTTTTTAGTGCTAATATTACTT
Organism: Carpinus fangiana; assembly: GCA_006937295.1. Classification (NCBI taxonomy): domain Eukaryota; kingdom Viridiplantae; phylum Streptophyta; class Magnoliopsida; order Fagales; family Betulaceae; genus Carpinus; species Carpinus fangiana. Next base: position 8,442,238 of record CM017322.1, read on the forward strand.
TCTCAGAAATGTTATTTTTATTTTCATGTACAAGTGGCATATATCAGTGGTGTTAATGGATTCAAGAGAATGAAATTGAATATTACACATTTCTGTTATCCTTTTGATATGTTTTACTTGGGAAGTTTATTGTACTTATGTCAACAAGGGTTGGGAAGAACTCAAGACTGTTGCTAACCCAAAGGGGTTGGCCCAAGTGGTGAAGGCCTTGGTCTTGAGGGTTTGCTTCCTTCAAGGTCTAAGGTTCAACATCTCATGGGCGCAAACAATCCATTGAGGTCACACTCCCTGGTGAAAAGCCAGTGATTTACAGTTCCGTATAGGAAAACTTTCGAGAGTAAACCTCAGTGCACAGGACCGAGGTTTACTCTGCAGGGGTGGGTCTGAGGGGCCCTGCCTTGGAGAGGTTCCCTGACAAAAAAAAAAAAAGAAAAAAACTGAAGACTGCTGCTATGATGATACATGTCAAGAAGTACATGTAGGCCGGAGCACTTTTGGATAACAAATTATGTCATACTCATTTACAGTAGCATGATATTGCAACGCATGTCATGTTACACTTGTACAATCTCGACAGATATTACTAGAATTGTATATTGCAAATTTTAGTAACCTTGGGCAAGGTTGTGTCTCATGAATTTGGCTTCCTCCATTTTGTGTACACATGCTAGGTTGAGGAAACAGGACGAACAGTTGATAAATTTGGAAAGTCTGTGAAAGATGTAGGAGTTGATCCAATGCTTCCAGCACTGGAAACTCTTTCAGATTGGCCTCTGGAATTTGAGAGGCAGCAGAAAATGATTCTTGAACTATGGAAAACTTGCCATGTGTCATTAGTCCACAGAACCTACTTCTTCCTGCTCTTCAAAGGTGATCCTTCGGATTCCATTTACTTGGGGGTGGAGCTAAGGAGACTGTCTTTCCTCAAGGAAACATTTTCTAATGGAAGTAAGACTGTGGAAGATGGTCGGACTCTCACACTGGCTTCAAGGTTGTCTCTCTTCTCTCTCTCCCCTGTATGCATAATCATCTTTCGAGAAGTTGCATCCTAATAATGTGTCCAAAGTGGAATATAAAATTCAGTATAGAACTGAACAAGAGAGTCTTTTGCTTGCCATGTCTTCGAAAAAAAACCCAATGAATCTAAATCTGAAAGTTTGGGATAAGAAAATTTTCTATGGATACCTATTTAACTTTGTTAATTAAATGTTATTGAAGTTCCCAATGTTTCTTAGAACTTTTCCTCCCTCCAATCAGAGGCCAAGTAGAAATTCAAATTCTTGTATTGTTTTATGTGTATGAAACTAACAATGGTTATGTGGAGAGACAGCATGAAGGCTCTTGGTCGTGAGAGAGAGATGCTGAGCAAGCTGATGCAGAAAAGGTTTCCAGAAGCAGAGAGAAAGAGACTTTTCCAGAGGTGGGGTATTGCGTTGGACTCAAAGCGGCGGAGGCTACAGTTGGCCAACCAACTATGGAGCAACACCAACAATATGAATCACGTCATAGAGAGTGCAGCCATTGTTGCAAAGCTTATCAGGTTTGTAGAGCAGGGGCGAGCACTCAAAGAGATGTTTGGGCTTAGCTTCAAACCTACACTCGCAAAGCGGCGGTCCTTTAGCTGGAAGAACGGCAGGGCATCCCTTGTGTAAGCCTGTCTTATGACACCCCACCACAAACCCCCCCAAATACATGTACAATTGTAGAGATGATTTGTTGAATTCGACTGTCCATTTAGCATTCTTTTTCACGATCGAGATTGAGGCAGATTGTCTTTGATTGTAATAGCAACTCTTCAAATCTCACTTAATCTTGCTTAGGTTAGAAAGCTACATTTGGTTTTGGTAATCTGGCTTCCTGGTTTTGCTGTTTCTTTCACGAATATAATAATAATAATAATATATGCTTGTCAATTTCTGGTGTCTGCAAAGTTACCTGAATGAATGATATATAAATTAATATATGCTTAATGCTTGTGAGTGATATACGTATATATTTTGCACTAGGTATACCCGTTAGATGAAATGGAGAGGGAGGATCATATTCCATCAAAATCAACGAAACCAATCACATCTCAACACATCACCGAACCAATCAAACCAATTGTATAGAAATTAATCCCCATTCCTATCTAATGGGTTTTTCGTCAAATGATTGGATGACGTGAACTATTTTGGACAGTTTGCAACCAGAGTAACCTTCAAGGTACTTTTGATATCCGAGGACGAGTAAGTTTGGTACAAGTGCAAATCACAAACCACAAGACCAAAAACGTAATTTTCCCAAAATAAATAATTAAATAACCCTAATTATAAAATTATCCTAAACAAATCTAGAAACTCATTGAAATCTACTTTTACGAAACCCAAAACGGTGTTAGTTTGGGATAATTGCATCTATGCATAGAAGCCGGATCCCGTGTTAAAATTATATATTGATTTTATCAGGAAAGATAATTCTTTGAAGAAAAGAAAAAGGTGTTAACATGTGCCTTAAAAAGCCATCAAGTATTGTGGGTTTTCCTTTTAACTTGTCATTGTTTTCTACGTACGCGTGTACTGCTTCTCCAAGTTGGATTTGGAGTTTGTAGCCAAAATTGCCGACTTAATACATAATTATCCCGCGTGGAAAAGGAGTACTTCTCTACTTATTAATCGAATAAGTACTTCTCAATCCCACAAGGACAAGGAAAAGACATCCCAAGGCGATCAGGATTCTTCATCCACAATAAAATCGCGTCCCCCTTCACGGCAAAAATTCAACCTACAGCCGCCTCTCTCTCTCTCTCTCTCTCTCTCCACTTCTATATATAAATACGACCTCTCACTCTCCGATCGATCACTGAGCGATCAATGGGTTCTACAAGTCGTAGAGAAAAAGGAAAAAGGAAATACTCCTCCTCGGAAGAAGAAGGAGGCATCTCCAAAAGAAGTGCTATTGCCTCTTGGCGGAGTTGATCATATGCTAGGATTTTTTCTCCTTGTTCGTATGACATAATCTTCTGTGTGTCTTTCTTCGACGCGAACCGTGCGGTCGATCCTATCTATGCATGGTCATCATTCGAATGGTATTCTTGTAATATTCACGCAGATAGTCCCGGTAAGGTCTACATTAAAAGGCTGAGTCCTTTCTGGAAAGGACAAACTTTGTTTTCTGCAGCCTTTGTAGCCCTAGGCTCCCACATCTATTGTTTTGGTGGGAGGGCCTCTTCTAGTGAGCCAATTTGCGACGTGTCCAAATTACGGATTGCTCCTCGCGTCGATAAGGAGTGGGTCTCTGTTTTTCCCAAGATGATATATGGGAGATATTACTCATCCGCTTCGGTTTTGGGCGGTAAGGTATATATCCATAGTCATGACCATTCTTATCATACTGGTGCTCATTGGAGTGAAGTTTTTGATCCCGTCAATGGAAAATGGGAAGCTTTGCCTAATCCTCCAACGTATACTGATGATTGGTTAATCATTTGTGCCATTCTTAAGAATCCAGACAGGATTATTGTGGCTTTCTGTGTACCGAAAGACCGCTATTATGCTACCTTCTATGAGTATGACGTGCACCATAGGTCTTGGAAAGAGCTTGAGCCTGCCAGGCGCAAGATCGACCCTATGTGTCGTAGCGAGTGGCTGCAAAGATCTTTAAGTGTAGGTAATACATTATACTGGATAGAACGCCGACATGATGAAATCATGTTGATTGCCTACGACTTAGATTTGGATGTGTGGCTAGAAAGACGTGTAGAAGGTCTGGAAACTTCTTGTATCCCATATGATGAAGTCTCTGGTGGTCCTGGACTTCCTCGCTTGCTCCATCTGGAGAAGCATAGGTTGACGTGTAGAAGGTCTGAAAACTTCTTGTATCCCATATGATGAAGTCTCTGGTGGTCCTGGACTTCCTCGCTTGCTCCATCTGGAGAAGCATAGGTTCTGCGTCTTGGAGTGCACCGTTTATGATTATCTTCACTGTCTTGTGTTTGATGTTTCTCGTACGCGGGATAAGAGTATGGGTATATCTTTTGCCTGGGAGCAAAAGTATAAGGTGGGATCAACAGAACGCAAGGGATTACCCCATATCTTACATTATTACACCCTGCTAAAACATTGAACACTGCCCTAGAAATCAAGAAAGAAGTGCGAGAAAACTATCCAGAAAAAATTAAAAATAATTTTTTTGGTTTTTAGGCTTTTGTTTTTAGTGTGAAAGATTATCAAGAATTTCAAATATTTCAAATTTTGTAGTTTTTGGATTGATAAGTGAATAAAGTATCGTTTTTTGAAATCCTACTTTCTTTCATTCTGTGTCCGTCACCAAGCAATACAGGTGTACGTGTTCAATAGGGATGATTAAATTGGTAGTGAATTACTAGTTATTATCCTCTTAATTTTTTACTTTTTAATTTTTAATTTTCTGGTGCAAGTAGATAGAATTCAATAGGGATGACTAAGTTCTTTTTATATCTGCTGTGTGATTTTCAGGAAAGAATGGAGTTTTTATGACAAGCTCGAATTGGCATATACTTAATTTCACATATTCTAAGTGCAGATGTCATTAATTCTATTAAAAATATTTGTAAGAACGCCGACATGATGAAATCATGTTGATTGCCTACGACTTAGATTTGGATGTGTGGCTAGAAAGACATGTAGAAGGTCTAGAAACTTCTTGTATCCCATATGATGAAGTCTCTGGTGGTCCTGGACCTCCTCGCTTGCTCCATCTGGAGAAGCATAGGTTCTACGTCTTGGAGTGCACCGTTGATGATTATCTTCATTGTCTTGTGTTTGATGTTTCTCATACGCGGGAAAAGAGCATGGGTATATCTTTTGCCTGGGAGCAAAAGTATAAGGTGAGACTAACAGAATGCAAGGGATTACCCCACATCTTATCATATTGCCCTTTATTGTAAGTTTTTTGTTTTTCCATTTGATTTTAAATATTGACATTGCTGTTAGTTGTGTTTGATAATGCTTATGGGTGTGTTAAACCAGCAGGGCTAAGTAGATTAGGGAAGAACTCGAGCAAAAACGAAGTAATGCGTGGAGCAAAGAGATAAATTGGTTTATGTTGTTATGCAAGCACTTTTTTGAGAGAAGATTGCTACAAAGTCCAATGTTGCGAAAGAAATTTGTTATCTTTTCTTCATTTTGTGATATTTGAACAAGTGTTTGAATTTGTGAATATTTTTGGGGATTTATTAAAAACAGTTAATTTATTAAAAACTCCATCACACTAGAACTCTCTGAACCCTTACTGATGCAGGACATGCGGTCCCATTAAAATAAATAAATAGTTTTCATTTATTTATTTTACAATCCTTTTCCTATTAGAATTATGTTTCCTTTTCCTACTAGGATTTTGTTTACTTTCCTCCTAAGATTTTGTTTACTTTCTCTACTAGGATTAGATTTACTTTCTCTATTAGAAGTAGGTTTACTTTCTACACGAGTATTTCTTTTCTATAAATAGGCTTGCTTATTATGTAAAACTCAACCAATTGAATTACAAAATCAGAGAATTTTCTCTCAAGTACGCTGCGGAGTTTTATCTTTCTTTGAGCTTGCGGGCTTATTTTATCCTTTTAGGTAGAAGACGAAGACGCTTCTCCTTGCAGAATCAAAGACGCCGCACTTTGACTAGTTACCTTAGTCGTCCGCTACATCACTTACTCGCCTCTGCTTCACCACTTCTTCCCAAATCTTACCGTTCCCATCACGATTACTCCATGGAAGAATTCATCCGAAAAGAGAGAAAAGAGCGTAGCTTTTCGAAGAAGATGCCCTTGACAGATTTTATGAATCAGTCTCCTCCTCCCCAAGTGAAGCAAGGTACTCACTTGACCAAGGATGAAGAAGGCATCGCCCGAGGAAAAGGAAAAATGAAATGGTTCAGGGAATTAGGCGTCCCAAAAAAGGACAAAAAAAGGTATTTCAGCCCGCCGCCAACGCCTTTTCGTCGGGGGAGGACCAATGTTTCTGAATTATCAACTCGGTATCCGACATCAGGTATATCTTATCATCATCGTGATGACAGGATTTTTTCTCCTTGTTCGTCTGACATAATCTTCCGCGTGCCTTTCTTCGACGCGAACCGTGCAGTCGATCCTATCTGTGCGTGGTCATCATTCGAATGGTGTTCATGTAATATTCACGCGGATAGTCCCGGCAAGGTCTACCCTAAATGGCTGAGTCCTTTCTGGAAAGGACAAACTCTGTTTTTTGCAGCCTTTGTAGCCCTAGGCTCCCACCTCTATTGTTTTGGTGGGAGGGCCTCTTCTCGTGAGCCAATTTGCGACGTGTCCAAATTACGGATTGCTCCTCGCGTCGATAAGGAATGGGTCTCCGTTTTTCCCATGATGATATCTGGGAGATATTACACATCCGCTTCGGTTCTGGGCGGTAAGGTATATATCCGTAGTCATCGCCATTCTTATCATACCAGTGCTCATTGGAGTGAAGTTTTTGATCTTGTCAATGGAAAATGGGAAGCTTTGCCAAATCCTGCAACGTATACAGATGATTGGTTAATCATTTGTGCCACTCTTGAGAATCCAGACATGATTATTGTGGCTTTGTGTGTACCAAAAGACCACTATTATGCTACCTTCTATGAGTATGGCGTGCACCATAGGTCTTGGAATGAGCTTGAGCCTGCCAGGTGCAAGATCCACCCTATGTGTCGTAGCGAGTGGCTGCAAAGATCTTTAAGTGTAGGTAATACGTTATACTGGATAGAACGCCGACATGATGCAATCATGTTGATTGCCTACGACTTGGGTTTGGATGTGTGGCTAGAAAGACGTGTAGAAGGTCTGGAAACTTTTTGTATCCCATATGATGAAGTCTCTGGTGGTCCTGGACTTCCTCGCTTGCTCCATTTGGAGAAGCATTGGTTCTGCATCTTGGAGTGCACCGTTGATGATTATCTTCATTGTCTTGTGTTTGATGTTTCTCATACGCGGGATAAGAGCATGGGTATATCTTTTGCCTGGGAGCAAAAGCATAAGGTGAGACCAACAGAACGCAAGGGATTACCCCACATCTTATCATATTGCGCTCTATTGTAAGTTTTTGTTTTTCCATTTGATTTGAAATATTCACATTGCTGTTAGTTGTGTTTGATAATCCTTATTGGTGTGTTAAACCTGCAGGGCTAAGTAGATTAGAGAAGAAATCGAGCAAAAAGGAAGTAGTGCGTGGAGCAAAGAGATAGTTTGGTTTATGTTGTTATGCAAGCACTTTTTTTAGAGAAGATTGCTACAAAGTCCAATGTTGCGAAAGAAATTTGTTATCTTTTCTTCATTTTGTAATATTTGAACAAGTGTTTGAATTTGTGAATATTTTTGGGGATTTATTAAAAACAGTTAATTTATTAAGAACTCCATCACACTAGAACTCTCTGAACCCTTACTGATGCAGGACATGCGGTCCCATTAAAATAAATAAATAGTTTTCATTTATTTATTTTACAATCCTTTTCCTATTAGAATTATGTTTCCTTTTCCTACTAGGATTTTGTTTACTTTCCTCCTAAGATTTTATTTACTTTCTCTACTAGGATTAGATTTACTTTCTCTATTAGAAGTAGGTTTACTTTCTACACGAGTATTTCTTTTCTATAAAGAGGCTTGCTTATTATGTAAAACTCAACCAATTGAATTACAAAATCAGAGAATTTTCTCTCAAGTACGCTACGGAGTTTTATCTTTCTTTGAGCTTGCGGGCTTATTTTATCCTTTTAGGTAGAAGACGAAGACGCTTCTCCTTGCAGAATCAAAGACGCCGCACTTTGACTAGTTACCTTAGTCGTCCGCTACATCACTTACTCGCCTCTGCTTCACCACTTCTTCCCAAATCTTACCGTTCCCATCACGATTACTCCATGGAAGAATTCATCCGAAAAGAGAGAAAAGAGCGTAGCTTTTCGAAGAAGATGCCCTTGACAGATTTTATGAATCAGTCTCCTCCTCCCCAAGTGAAGCAAGGGACTCACTTGACCAAGGATGAAGAAGGCATCGCCCGAGGAAAAGGAAAAATGAAATGGTTCAGGGAATTAGGCGTCCCAAAAAAGGAAAAAAAAAAGGTATTTCAGCCCGCCGCCAACGCCTTTTCGTCGGGGGAGGACCAATGTTTCTGAATTATCAACTCGGTATCCGACATCAGGTATATCTTATCATCATCGTGATGACAGGATTTTTTCTCCTTGTTCGTCTGACATTATCTTCCGCGTGCCTTTCTTCGACGCGAACCGTGCAGTCGATCCTATCTGTGCGTGGTCATCATTCGAATGGTGTTCATGTAATATTCACGCGGATAGTCCCTGCAAGGTCTACCCTAAATGGCTGAGTCCTTTCTGGAAAGGACAAACTCTGTTTTCTGCAGCCTTTGTAGCCCTAGGCTCCCACCTCTATTGTTTTGGTGGGAGGGCCTCTTCTCGTGAGCCAATTTGCGACGTGTCCAAATTACGGATTGCTCCTCGCGTCGATAAGGAATGGGTTTCCGTTTTTCCCATGATGATATCTGGGAGATATTACACATCCGCTTCGATTCTGGGCGGTAAGGTATATATCCGTAGTCATCGCCATTCTTATCATACCAGTGCTCATTGGAGTGAAGTTTTTGATCTTGTCAATGGAAAATGGGAAGCTTTGCCAAATCCTGCAACGTATACAGATGATTGGTTAATCATTTGTGCCACTCTTGAGAATCCAGACATGATTATTGTGGCTTTGTGTGTACCAAAAGACCACTATTATGCTACCTTCTATGAGTATGGCGTGCACCATAGGTCTTGGAATGAGCTTGAGCCTGCCAGGTGCAAGATCCACCCTATGTGTCGTAGCGAGTGGCTGCAAAGATCTTTAAGTGTAGGTAATACATTATACTGGATAGAACGCCGACATGATGAAATCATGTTGATTGCCTACGACTTAGGTTTGGATGTGTGGCTAGAAAGACGTGTAGAAGGTCTGGAAACTTTTTGTATCCCATATGATGAAGTCTCTGGTGGTCCTGGACTTCCTCGCTTGCTCCATTTGGAGAAGCATTGGTTCTGCGTCTTGGAGTGCACCGTTGATGATTATCTTCATTGTCTTGTGTTTGATGTTTCTCATACGCGGGATAAGAGCATGGGTATATCTTTTGCCTGGGAGCAAAAGCATAAGGTGGGACCAACAGAACGCAAGGGATTACCCCACATCTTATCATATTGCGCTCTATTGTAAGTTTTTTGTTTTTCCATTTGATTTGAAATATTCACATTGCTGTTAGTTGTGTTTGATAATCCTTATGGGTGTGTTAAACCTGCAGGGCTAAGTAGATTAGAGAAGAAATCGAGCAAAAAGGAAGTAGTGCGTGGAGCAAAGAGATAGTTTGGTTTATGTTGTTATGCAAGCACTTTTTTTAGAGAAGATTGCTACAAAGTCCAATGTTGCGAAAGAAATTTGTTATCTTTTCTTCATTTTGTGATATTTGAACAAGTGTTTGAATTTGTGAATATTTTTGGGGATTTATTAAAAACAGTTAATTTATTAAGAACTCCATCACACTAGAACTCTCTGAACCCTTACTGATGCAGGACATGCGGTCCCATTAAAATAAATAAATAGTTTTCATTTATTTATTTTACAATCCTTTTCCTATTAGAATTATGTTTCCTTTTCCTACTAGGATTTTGTTTACTTTCCTCCTAAGATTTTGTTTACTTTCTCTACTAGGATTAGATTTACTTTCTCTATTAGAAGTAGGTTTACTTTCTACACGAGTATTTCTTTTCTATAAATAGGCTTGCTTATTATGTAAAACTCAACCAATTGAATTACAAAATCAGAGAATTTTCTCTCAAGTACGCTACGGAGTTTTATCTTTCTTTGAGCTTGCGGGCTTATTTTATCCTTTTAGGTAGAAGACGAAGACGCTTCTCCTTGCAGAATCAAAGACGCCGCACTTTGACTAGTTACCTTAGTCGTCCGCTACATCACTTACTCGCCTCTGCTTCACCACTTCTTCCCAAATCTTACCGTTCCCATCACGATTACTCCATGGAAGAATTCATCCGAAAAGAGAGAAAAGAGCGTAGCTTTTCGAAGAAGATGCCCTTGACAGATTTTATGAATCAGTCTCCTCCTCCCCAAGTGAAGCAAGGGACTCACTTGACCAAGGATGAAGAAGGCATCGCCCGAGGAAAAGGAAAAATGAAATGGTTCAGGGAATTAGGCGTCCCAAAAAAGGACAAAAAAAGGTATTTCAGCCCGCCGCCAACGCCTTTTCGTCGGGGGAGGACCAATGTTTCTGAATTATCAACTCGGTATCCGACATCAGGTATATCTTATCATCATCGTGATGACAGGATTTTTTCTCCTTGTTCGTCTGACATAATCTTCCGCGTGCCTTTCTTCGACACGAACCGTGCAGTCGATCCTATCTGTGCGTGGTCATCATTCGAATGGTATTCATGTAATATTCACACGGATTGTCCCGGCAAGGTCTACCCTAAATGGCTGAGTCCTTTCTGGAAAGGACAAACTCTGTTTTCTGCAGCCTTTGTAGCCCTTGGCTCCCACCTCTATTGTTTTGATGGGAGGGCCTCTTCTCATGAGCAAATTCGCGACGTGTCCAAATTACGGATTGCTCCTCGCGTCGGTAAGGAATGGGTCTCCGTTTTTCCCATGATGATATCTGGGAGATATTACACATCCGCTTCGGTTCTAGGCGGTAAGGTATATATCCGTAGTCATCGCCATTCTTATCATACCAGTGCTCATTGGAGTGAAGTTTTTGATCCCGTCAATGGAAAATGGGAAGGTTTGCCAAATCCTGCAACGTATACAGATGATTGGTTAATCATTTGTGCCACTCTTGAGAATCCATACATGATTATTGTGGCTTTGTGTGTACCAAACGACCACTATTATGCTACCTTCTATGAGTATGGCGTGCACCATAGGTCTTGGAATGAGCTTGAGCCTGCCAGGTGCAAGATCCACCCTATGTGTCGTAGCGAGTGGCTGTAAAGATCTTTAAGTGTAGGTAATACATTATACTGGATAGAACGCCGACATGATGAAATCATGTTTATTGCCTACGACTTAGATTTGGATGTGTGGCTAGAAAGACGTGTAGAAGGTCTGGAAACTTTTTGTATCCCATATGATGAAGTCTCTGGTGGTCCTGGACTTCCTCGCTTGCTCCATTTGGAGAAGCATTGGTTCTGCGTCTTGGAGTGCACCGTTGATGATTATCTTCATTGTCTTGTGTTTGATGTTTCTCATACGTGGGATAAGAGCATGGGTATATCTTTTGCCTTGGAGCAAAAGCATAAGGTGGGACCAACAGAACGCAAGGGATTACCCCACATCTTATCATATTGCGCTTTATTGTAAGTTTTTTGTTTTTCCATTTGATTTGAAATATTCACATTGCTGGTAGTTGTGTTTGATAATGCTTATGGGTGTGTTAAACCTACAGGGCTAAGTAGATTAGAGAAGAAATCGAGCAAAAAGGAAGTAGTGCGTGGAGCAAAGAGATAGTTTGGTTTATGTTGCTATGCAAGCACTTTTTTGAGAGAAGATTGCTACAAAGTCCAATGCTGCGAAAGGAATTTGTTATTTTTTCTTCTTTTTATGATATTGGAACAAGTGTTTGAATTTGTGAATATTTTGGGGATTTATTAAAAACAGTTTATTTATTATAAACTCCATCACACTAGAACTCTCTGAACCCTTACTGATGTAGGACATGCGGTCCCACTAAAATAAATAAATAGTTTTTGTTTATTTATTTTACAATCATTTTCCTATTAGAATTATGTTTACTTTTGCTACTAGGATTTTGTTTACTTTCCTCCTAAGATTTTGTTTACTTTCTCTAGTAGGATTAGATTTACTTTCTCTATTAGAAGTAGGTTTACTTTCTCCACGAGTATTTCTTTTCTATAAATAGGCTTGCTTATTATGTAAAACTCAAGCAATTGAATAATAAAATAAGAGAATTTTCTCTCAAGTACGCTGCGGAATTTTATCTTTCTTTTAGCTTGCGGGCTTATTTTATATTTTTGGGTAGAAGACGAAGACGCTTCTCCTTGCAGAATCAAAGACGCCGCTCTTTGATTAGTTACGTTAGTCTTCCGCTACATCACTTACTCGCCTCTGCTTCACCACTTCTTCCCAAATCTTACCGTTCCCATCACGATTACTCCATGGAAGAATTCATCCGAAAAGAAAGAAAAGGGCGTAGCTTTCTGAAGAAGATGCCATTGACAAATTTTATGAATCAGTCTCCTCCTCCCCAAGTGAAGCAAGAGACTCACTCGACCAAGGATGAAGAAGGCATCGCCTAAGGAAAAGGAAAAATGAAACGCTTTAGGGAAGAAGGCGTCTCAAAAAAGGACAAAAAAAGGTATTTCAACCTGCCGCCAATGCCTTTTCGTCGGGGGATGACCAATGTTTCTGAATTATCAACTTGGTATCCGACATCAGGTATATCTTATCATCATCGTGATGACATAATTTTTTCTCATTGTTCGTATGACATAATCTTCTGCGTGCCTTTCTTCGACACGAACCGTGCGGTTGATCCTATCTATGCGTGGTCGTCATTCGAGTGGTATTCATGTAATATTCACGCGGATAGTCCCGGAAAGGTCTACCCTAAAAGGCTGAGTCCTTTCTGGAAAGGACAAACTCCGTTTTCTGTATCCTTTGTAGCCCTAGGCTCCCACCTCTATTGTTTTGGTGGGAGGGCCTTTTCTTGTGAGCCAATTCGCGACGTGTCCAAATTACGGATTGCTCCTTGCGTCGATAAGGAATGGGTCTCTGTTTTTCCCAAGATGATATCTGGGAGATATTACTCATCCGCTTCGATTCTGGGCGGTAAGGTATATATCCGTAGTCATCACCATTCTTATCATACCGGTGCTCATTGGAGTGAAGTTTTTGATCCCGTCAATGGAAAATGGGAAGCTTTGACTAATCCTCCAACGTATACTGATGATTGGTTAATCATTTGTGCCACTCTTGAGAATCCAGATAGGATTATTGTGGCTTTGTGTGTACCAAACGACCACTATTATGCTACCTTCTATGAGTATGACATGCACCATAGGTCTTGGAAAGAGCTTGACCCTGCCAGGCGCAAGATCTACCCTATGTGTCGTAACGAGTGGCTGCAAAGATCTCTAAGTGTAGGTAATACATTATACTGGATAGAACGCTGACATGATGAAATCATGTTGATTGCCTACGACTTGGATTTGGATGTGTGGCTAGAAAGACGTGTAGAAGGTCTGAAAACTTCTTGTATCCCATATGATGAAGTCGCTGGTGGTCCTGGACTACCTTGCTTGCTCCATCTGGAGAAACATAGGTTCTGCGTTTTGGAGTGCACCGTTGATGATTATCTTCATTGTCTTGTGTTTGATGTTTCTCATATGCGGGATAAGAGCATGGGTATATCTTTCGCCTGGGAGCAAAAGCATAAGGTGGGACCAACAGAACGCAAGGGATTACCCCACATCTTATCATATTGCGCTCTACTGTAAGTTTTTTGTTTTTCGATTTGATTTGAAATATTGACATTGTTGTTAGTTGTGTTTGATAATGCTTATGGGTGTGTTAAACCTACAAGGCTAAGTAGATTAGAGAAGAAATCGAGCAAAAAGGAAGTAGTGCGTGGAGCCAAGAGATAGTTTGGTTTATGTTGTTATGCAAGCAGTTTTTTGAGAGAAGATTGCTACAAAATCCAATGCTGCGAAATGAATTTGTTATCTTTTCTTCTTTTTGTGATATTTGAACAAGTGTTTGAATTTGTGAATATTTTTGGGGATTTATTAAAAACAGTTAATTTATTAAAAACTCCATCACACTAGAACTCTCTGAACCTTTACTAATGCAGGACATGCGGTCCCACTAAAATAAGTAAATAGTTTTTATTTATGTATTTTACAATCCTTTTCCTGTTAGAATTATGTTTACTTTTCCTACTAGGATTTTGTTTACTTTCCTCCTAAGATTTTGTTTACTTTCTCTACTAGGATTAGATTTACTTTCTCTATTAGAAGTAGGTTTACTTTCTACACGAGTATTTCTTTTCTATAAATAGGCTTGCTTATTATGTAAAACTCAAGCAATTGAATTATAAAATCAGAGAATTTTCTCTCAAGTACGCTGCGGAGTTTTATCTTTCTTTTAGCTTGCGGGCTTATTTTATCTTTTTAGGTAGAAGACGAAGACGTTTCTCCTTGCAGAATCAAAGACGCCGCACTTTGATTAGTTACCTTAGTCTTCCGCTACATCACTTACTCGCCTCTGCTTCACCATTTCTTCCTAAATCTTACCGTTCCCGTCACGATTACTCCATGGAAGAATTCATCCGAAAAAAGAGAAATGAGCGTAGATTTTCGAAGAAGATGCCCTTGACAGATTTTGTGAATCAGTCTCCTCCTCCCCAAGTGAAGCAAGGGACTCACTCGACCAAGGATGAAGAAGGCATCGCCCAAGGAAAAGGAAAAATGAAACGCTTTAGGGAAGAAGGCGTCCCAAAAAAGGACAAAAAATGTATTTCAGCCCGCTGCCAACGCCTTTTCGTCGGGGGATGACCAATGTTTCTGAATTATCAATTCGGTATCCGACATCAGGTATATCTTATCATCATCGTGATGACAGGATTTTTTCTCCTCGTTCGTATGACATAATCTTTTGCGTGCCTTTCTTTTCGACGCGAACCATGCAGTCGATCCTATCTACGCGTGGTCGTCATTCGAATAGTATTCATGTAATATTCACGCGGATAGTCCCGGCAAGGTCTACCATAAATGGCTGAGTCCTTTCTGGAAAGGACAAACTCCGTTTTCTAAAGCCTTTGTAGCCCTAGGCTCCTACCTCTATTGTTTTGGTGGGAGGGCATTTTCTCGTGAGCCAATTCGCGACGTGTCCAAATTACGGATTGCTCCTCGCGTCGATAAGGAATGGGTCTCTGTTTTTCCCAAGATGATATCTGGGAGATATTACTCATCCGCTTCGGTTCTGGGCGGTAAGGTATATATCCGTAGTTATCGCCATTCTTATCATACCGGTGCTCATTGGAGTAAAGTTTTTGATCCCGTCAATGGAAAATGGGAGGCTTTGCCTAATCCTCCAACGTATACTGATGATTGGTTAATCATTTGTGCCACTCTTGAGAATCCAGACAGGATTATTGTGGCTTTGTGTGTACTAAACGACCACTATTATGCTACCTTCTATGTGTATGACGTGCACCATAGGTCTTGGAAAGAGCTTGAGCCTTCCAAGCGCAAGATCCACCCTATGTGTCGTGGCGAGTGGCTGCAAAGATCTTTAAGTGTAGGTAATACATTATACTGGATAGAACGCTGACATGATGCAATCATGTTGATTGCCTACGACTTGGATTTGGATGTATGGCTAGAAAGACGTGTAGAAGGTCTGGAAACTTCTTGTATCCCATATGATGAAGTCTCTGGTGGTCCTGGACTTCCTCGCTTGCTCCATCTGGAGAAGCATAGGTTCTGCATCTTGGAGTGCACCGTTGATGATTATCTTAACTGTCTTGTGTTTGATGTTTCTCATACGCGGGATAAGAGCATGGGTATNTCTATGTGTATGACGTGCACCATAGGTCTTGGAAAGAGCTTGAGCCTTCTAGGCGCAAGATCCACCCTATGTGTCGTGGCGAGTGGCTGCAAAGATCTTTAAGCGTAGGTAATACATTATACTGGATAGAACGCTGACATGATGCAATCATGTTGATTGCCTACGACTTGGATTTGGATGTATGGCTAGAAAGACGTGTAGAAGGTCTGGAAACTTCTTGTATCCCATATGATGAAGTCTCTGGTGGTCCTGGACTTCCTCGCTTGCTCCATCTGGAGAAGCATAGGTTCTGCATCTTGGAGTGCACCGTTGATGATTATCTTAACTGTCTTGTGTTTGATGTTTCTCATACGCGGGATAAGAGCATGGGTATATCTTTTGCCTGGGAGCAAAAGCATAAGGTGGGACCAATAGAACGCAAGGGATTACCCCACATCTTATCATATTGCACTCTATTGTAAGTTTTTTGTTTTTCCATTTGATTTGAAATATTGACATTGCTGTTAGTTGTGTTTAATAATGCTTATGCGTGTGTTAAACCTGTAGGGCTAAGTAGATTAGAGAAGAAATCGAGCAAAAAGGAAGTACTGCGTGGTGCAAAGAGATAGTTTGGTTTATGTTGTTATGTAAGCACTTTTTTTAGAGAAGATTGCTACAAAGTTCAATGCTGCGAAAGGAATTTGTTATCTTCTCTTCTTTTTGTGATATTGGAACAAGTGTTTGAATTTGTGAATATTTTTGGGATTTATTAAAAATAGTTTATTTATTAAAAACTCCATCACACTAGAACTCTCTGAACCCTTACTGATGCAGGACATGCGGTCCCACTATAATAAATAAATAGTTTTTATTTATTTATTTTACAATCCTTTTCCTATTAGAATTATGTTTACTTTTCCTACTAGGATTTTGTTTACTTTCCTCCTAAGATTTTGTTTACTTTCTCTATTAGGATTAGATTTACTTTCTCTATTAGAAGTAGGTTTACTTTCTACACGAGTATTTCTTTTCTATAAATAGGCTTGCTTATTATGTAAAACTCAAGCAATTGAATTATAAAATCAAAGAATTTTCTCTCAAGTACGCTGCGAAGTTTTATCTTTCTTTTAAGTTGCGGGCTTATTTTATCTTTTTAGGTAGAAGATGAAAACGCTTCTCCTTGCAGAATCAAAGACGCCGCACTTTGATTAGTTACCTTAGTCTTCCGCTACATCACTTACTCGCCTCTGCTTCACCACTTCTTCCCAAATCTTACCGTTCCCATCACGATTACTCTATAGAAGAATTCATTCGAAAAAAGAGAAAAGAGTGTAGCTTTTCGAAGAAGATGCCCTTGACAGATTTTATGAATAAGTCTCCTCCTCCCCAAGTGAAGCATGGGACTCACTCGACCAAGGATGAAGAAGGTATCGCCCCAGGAAAAGGAAAAATGAAATGCTTCAGGGAAGAAGGCGTCCCAAAAAAGGACAAAAAAAGGTATTTTAGCCCCCCGCCAACGCCTTCTCGTCGGGGGAGGACCAATTTTTCTGAATTATCAACTCGGTATCTGACATCAGATATATCTTATCATCATCATGATGAGAGGATTTTTTCTCCTTGTTCGTATGACATAATCTTCTGCGTGCCTTTCTTCGATGCGAACCGTGCGGTCGATCCTATCTATGCGTGGTCGTCATTCGAATGGTATTCATGTAATATTCATGCGGATAGTCCCGGCAAGGTCTACCCTAAATGGCTGAGTCCTTTCTAGAAAGGACAAACTCCGTTTTCTGTAACCTTTGTAGCCCTAGGCTCCCACCTCTATTGTTTTGGTGGGAGGGCCTCTTCTCGTGAGCCAATTCGCGACGTGTCCAAATTACGGATTGCTCCTCGCGTCGATAAGGAATGGGACTCTGTTTTTCCCAAGATGATATCTGGGAGATATTACTCATCCACTTCGGTTCTGGGTGGAAAGGTATATATCCGTAGTCATCGCCATTCTTATCATACCGGTGCTCATTGGAGTGAAGTTTTTGATCCCGTCAATAGAAAATGGGAAGCTTTGCCTAATCCTCCAACGTATACTGATGATTGGTTAATCATTTGTGCCACTCTTGAGAATCCAGACAGGATTATTGTGGCTTTGTGTGTACCAAACGACCACTATTATGCTACCTTCTATGAGTATGACGTGCACCATAGGTCTTGGAAAGAGCTTGAGCCTTCTAGGCGCAAGATCCACCCTATGTGTCGTAGAGAGTGGCTGCAAAGATCTATAAGTGTTGGTAATACATTATACTGGATAGAACGCCGACATGATGAAATCATGTTGATTGCCTACAACTTAGATTTGGATGTGTGGCTAGAAAGACACGTAGAAGGTCTGAAAACTTCTTGTATCCCATATGATGAAGTCTCTGGTGGTCCTGGACTTCCTCGCTTGCTCCATCTAGAGAAGCATAGGTTCTGCGTCTTGGAGTGCACTGTTGATGATTATCTTCACTGTCTTGTGTTTGATGTTTCCCATACGCTGGATAAGAGCATGGGTATGTCTTTTGCCTGGGAGCAAAAGCATAAGGTGGGACCAACAGAACGCAAGGGATTACCCCATATCTTACATTATTGCACCCTGCTAAAACATTGAAAACTGCCCTAGAAATCAAGCAAGAAGGAAGTGCGAGAAAACTACCCAATCAAGCAAGAAGGAAGTGCGAGAAAACTACCCAGAAAAAATAAATAATGATTTTTTTGGTTTTTGGGCTTTTGTTTTTAGTGTGAAAGATGATCAAGAATTTCAAATATTTCAAATTTTGTAGTTTTTGGATTGATAAGTGAATAAAGTATCGTTTTTTGAAATCCTACTTTCTTTCATTCTGTGTCCGTCACCAAGCAATACAGGTGTACGTTTTCAATAGGGATGATTAAATTGGTAGTGAATTACTAGTTATTATCCCCTTATTTTTTTTATTTTTTATTTTTTATTTTCTGGTGCAAGTAGATAGAATTCAATAGGGATGATTAAGTTCTTTTTATATCTGCTGTGTGATTTTCAGGAAAGAATGGAGTTTTTATGACTAGCTCGAATTGGCATATACTTAATTTCACATATTCTAAGTACAGATGTTATTAATTCTATTAAAAATATTTGTAAGAATTACACATTAAAAAAAGAGGGATGATAGGGACCCAACTTTTTTGTCAAACTTTTGCCAAACTTTTACCTTTTTTATTTTTTATTTTAAAAAAACAAAGTAAAAAATAAAAAAAGTGTCTAAAGCAATAATATATATTTTTTGTCATTCTTTTTATTAGTATTTTTTAAAAAATGAAAATTACATTTTTCTAAAGAAAAATGGTCATTTTTTTATGAAAAATGACCATTTTTATGAAGAAAAATGTAATGCTCCTGATGCCTCATGATAACCTTAATTACCCTTTTTTACTCTGGGAACTGTTATTCGCAAGCTAAGGTTGTCTAATTCTTCCTTTCTTAACAATATTCTCCTGCAAATTTGTTCCTTAGCCTGTGAATTTTTTAATCTATCATTACTTAAGGTTGTGGGTACGGCTATTGGTTAGTTACTGATAAGGTAACTCTATTTTGACTCCCCTAAACTACCACCCAATTTGCACTTATACCCATAAATTACAACTCACTGCAACTCGCTCTCCCAAACTACCACTTTGTTATAAGTAGGTTCCTAAGTCAAATATATGCATATATGGATAGAAAATGCATTACCACTGGAGCATTTTTTCCTGACAAACTTACCCCCAGTTGAATTGAAATGCACTGTTTAACATTTCTTGACAAAGTAAAAAAAAAAGTAAAGGGATTTAATATATGGTTCTCACTTTATCTTTCATGATGGTTGTGTAAAAAATATGGTTCTATCCTCTTTTTCACAATGGCTGGGAAGGGATGCAAAGAAGACAGCAAGCTTAGGTGAAGGGAGTCACTGGTGTTGGGGAGGGAGCGATCGTGCAACCACCTTTGTTGTGGAGGGAGTTTACAAATTAGGGTTATATCATTTTCTGCCAATTTCATTGGTCTATCTGAGAAAGCCAGTGAAAAGCTTTCAAAAATCAGTGAGAGGCTTGACAAAGAAGATGGATTGGATTGAGGGAATCAGGTTGCTGATAAAGGGTATTTTACCCAGAAAATGATCAATGAAATACGCAAATGGTGAAGAACCTGCACTTGATTGACTGAAGATTTAATTAGTAATTTTAATTGCATTTGGGCATTTTTGTAATTTACTACCTTTAAAATGGAACCGATATTATTTTATATCAAACCATTGTGCTGGGTAATTTTGTCTTTTGATACTATCAAAATGAGGACATTTTCAGAAAATAAATGGGGCAGGCGTGTAATGCATTTTCTATCCATATTTTAATGCCTATATCTTACTCGGGTACCTACTCGTAACAAAGTGATCGTTTGGGTTTAACAAAGTGATAGTTTGGGTTTGTGAGTTGTAGCAAGTCGTAGTTTAGAGGTGTGAAAATGGAGTGGTAGTTTAGGGGGGCCGTAATCAACCCTACTGATAATGTTTACAACTTAACTTTTCTGGATCAATAGCAATACTTTGATTCTATTTCACCTATTAATTAACTATCACATAACTGAAACTTGGTTGCTTTTGGCATGTTGTGTAGGATGTTGCATGCAGTAAGAATTACCGGAGGTTTTCTTCAAATGCATGACATTAATAATTCTGGAAGATAACTTCTTGTTACATTATTGCCTCCGAATAATTTTTCTGTCACTTTTCGGATACTATCTGTGATGGAAATCAATTAAAAAATATTGGAAGGTAGAGTAGTTTCTCCGTATGGTGCGAATATAAGCAACCTTATGCCCTCTAAGAAACTAAACATAACCTGTTCACCTATCATTGGCTTATTTCACAGAGACACAGATTTGTTCACTTATATCATCACTTCATCACTCTTTCTCTCTCCCATGTGAGCTCATTTGCTTGATTTTCCTGCCTTTCTCAAGTTATCTGTTAATTAACATGTAAATAGAGATAAATACATCACTTCTAGCTTCATTGTCTGGCTATATGATTTGATGCAGTAAGGGAAGACATGGACACATCAATTACAGAGATTCTAAGCTGACACGCATACTGCAGCCTTGCTTGGGTGGCAATGCTAGAACTGCCATCATTTGCACTTTGAGTCCTGCACGAACCCATGTTGAGCAAACAAGAAACACTCTTTTGTTTGCGTGTTGTGCAAAAGAAGTGACAACGAAAGCACAGGTCAATGTTGTCATGTCTGATAAGGCCTTGGTTAAGCATTTGCAGAAAGAGCTGGCTAGATTGGAGAGTGAGTTGAGAAGTCCCGCCCCTGCTTCATCTACTTCTGATTATGGTGCACTGCTGAGAAAGAAAGATCTCCGGATTGAAAAGGTTNACACACAAATTTCCCCAAAATGCTGTCTAATTTCATATGCTACTACATTTACAGATTTTACTGTTTATGAGCAAAAAAAAAAAAAAAAAAGAGAAAGATATACCATGTTTGGCTTGCCGCCTGTGTGGTTTGTGGGAGTGGGGGGGAGGAAATAAGAATGGAATGAAAAATGCCTAGTTATAAGACTCTGAAGCTTAATCCAACAACAAAGTTCAACATACTTGCATTACCTACATAACCTTAAACCACAAAAAAAAAAAAAAAATTGTTGCTTTCGCAAGACTCTGAGCCGTGTTTCTAGGACTCAGTCACTCATCTAAGGCGTGGGTGTCTGTCTAGGTCATCCATGCATCTACAATGCCAAATTCAGTACCTGTTTATATGTTTGACCAGATTCCTTGATTATTCCGAGATAAAATTGATAATTCAAAGATAAAATAAAGTGTGTTAGAAATCATATTGAATACAGACAAGTCACATTTTCTTTCTGAAAGTTCCATGTGGTAGCTGAAGAGACTAAAGTACTCTAAGGAGCACTTGACTAATTACAGATGTTTTCATTTTTCTTTAGTTGAGTACATCTGATAGGTTTGTTTCCAGAAGTAGCTGCATCTGACTCAAACTGTGCCAATGCCCATGCTGTATCTCACACTTTTGGAGTTTCTATTTAACATAATCCAGGAGGCTAACTAATCATATGGTCTAATTTCACACACTACCTAAAACATTTTTCACCAAGATTTTCTTTAGAAGCTAACATATAACCAACTTATAGCATTGACACTAGGATATGGTGGAGAAGATGCATACAAATTATAAAGAGCAAGCAGCTTGTTAGGTATTGACTAATTGGTTATATGGTTATCTATCATGCAGATGGAGAAGGAGATTAGAGAGCTAACTAAGCAACGAGATCTTGCTGAATCTCGGGTTCAAGATTTGCTACGCATGGTTGGAAATGAACAGAATTCAAGACAAGTACATAATTTCCTAGTTATCATACAGTTTCAATGCATCTTCAGAATGCTGTTCAAACTGCTAACTCTTGGTTTCTTCTCAATCAGGCCAGTATTAGTGATCATCACAAATCACAAGAGGAAGACCTGTCGGATGATGATTGTTCAGTGTCAGAGTCATCAAGTGTGGCTGGTTCATATCATCCAAATGGTGGTACCCGAAAGTTTAACAATCCTCATTATTATGATGGAGACAGCAGGAGCAATCCTGAGGACCCCTCCTACCAGCTTCAGAATAACACTGAAGACCATCTTTCCGATGATACTTCTTCACCACTGTCAATTGGAAATAAATTTATTAGATCTGGTTTTATCCAGAGTCAAGAGGAGACTGCAGTTGGGACTGCAGAAGATCCTGATGACTACTGCAAGGAAGTTAGATGTATTGAAATGGAAGAGTCGAGGAAGAACAAGAAATCTGAATCCCATGCCTTAAGAACTGATGAAAATGAAGAAACACTGGCTTTGAGTGTTTCTGGGGATGGAGATGCAAGTGGCCAGGAACTGATGTTGACTCCTCTGAATGGAAATAGAGAAGTAAGTCAAATAAAAATGGTCTTGCATATTTTGCGTTGGAGTAGAAACTCCACAATATACAAATGACTATTGATTCTCTTATCAGTTCTTACCCTGTTAAACCATCTCTGCAGGCCATGGCAGCTGGTATGACAAGTTCTGGAGGCCTGAAGTTAACTAGGAGCTGGAGTTGTAGGGAAAATCTCATGACTGAGTCATCTTTTCCTGAGACAGCAGAACAAATTGAGAGTACCCCACCTAATGGATTGGAGAAAGGTTTCCCTGGAAGACCAGAAGGTCTCAGAAGGAAGTTCCGTTTATTAACTTATGGTTCCAACACTTCGACCTTGTCAAGAAATGATTCTCAATCTTCTTTTGAAAGTGCTTCCATAGATGAGCTAAAAACACAGAGCATCAGAACTTCTGCAGATGAGGAAATTCCTGGCATCCACACTTTTGTTGCAGGACTAAAGGAAATGGCCAAACTTGATTACGAGAAGCAACTTGTTGATGGTCAGGTAAGAAGATACCTATTTGCTTGTATTTTGACTTTTTAGTGCTAATATTACTCTCAGAAATGTTATTTTTATTTTCATCTACAAGTGGCGTATATCAGTGGTGTTAATGGATTCAAGAGAGTGAAATTGAATATTACACATTTCTGTTATCCTTTTGATATTTTTTACTGGGAAGTTTATTGTACTTATGTCAACAAGGGTTGGGAAGAACTGAAGACTGTTGCTAACCCCAAGGGGTTGGCCCAAGTGGTGAAGGCCTTAGTCTTGAGGGTTTGCTTCCTTCTAGGTCCAAGGTTCAACATCTTATAGGCGCAAACAATCCCTTGGGGCCACACTCCCTAGTGAAAAGCCAACGATTTAATCAGTTCTGTATAGGAAAACTTCTGAGAGTTTACTTAGTAGAGATGGGTCTGAAAGCCCTGCCTTGGAGAGGTTCCTTGACATTAAAAAAAAAAAAAAAAAAAAAAAAAAAAAAAAAAAAACTGAAGACTGTTGCTACGATGATACATGTCAAGAAGTACATGTAGGCTGGAGCACTTTTGGATAACAAATTATGTCATACTCATTTACAGTAGCATGATATTGCAACACGTGTCATGTTACACTTGTACAATCTTGACAGATATTATTAGAATTGTATATTGCAAATTTTAGTAACCTTGGGCAAGGTTGTGTCTCATGAATTTGGCTTCCTCCATTTTGTGTACACATGCTAGGTTGAGGAAACAGGACGGACAGTTGATAAATTTGGAAAGTCTGTGAAAGATGTAGGAGTTGATCCAATTGTATAGAAATTAATCCCCATTCCTATCTAATGGGTTTTTCGTCAAATGATTGGACGATGTGAACTATTTTGGACAGTTTGCAACCAGAGTAACCTTCAAGGTACTTTTGATATCCGAGGACGAGTTAAGTTTGGTACAAGTGCAAATCACAAACCACAAGACCAAAAACGTAATTTTCCCAAAATAAATAATTAAATAACCCTAATTATAAAATTATCCTAAACAAATCTAGAAACTCATTGAAATCTACTTTTACTAAACCCAAAACGGTGTAGAGTTTGGAATAACTGCATCTATGCATAGAAGCCGGATCCAGTTAAAATTATATATTGATTTTATCAGGAAAGATAATTCAATATGAAAAAAAAACAAGAAAAGAAAAAAGTGTTAATATCTTTTGACATTTTTAGTTAGAAATGGGAATTATCTGAGAGTTCTTGTGCATATATCAGTTGACTTCTTTAGATGATGCTAGGAGGTTAGGTACCAACCAATAAATTTTGATGAACTTCTTTTTGACCTAGCTTAACATGCCTTTTGTAGTTGAACTAATTCTTTGATGAATTATTTACCATATATATTGGTAAAAATTCGGTAAAACTATGATTACAGGTTCCTTGGCTCATCTTGGGCTTCTTTATTTTATGGATAATGGAATATTCTATACCTGTACTGGTAAGAAATCTCTAATTAATGGTCCATCTCTTTACATATTTTTAATATTTATTGAGTAGCAATTTTGATCTCAACTGAAACAATGTATTTTATTGTGATTTCAGTTTCAACGCTATTAGTAGAGAATTCTTCTTGGCAGCGACGGTTGGCTTGTTTTTGTGGATAGATTGTCCCTTTATTTCTCAGCAGTGTTCTTCGTGTTGCTCTAAACTTGATTATAGTGCTTGACATGGAAAAGATTTCTAATATAATTCTCTTGATAACAGGAATGGCTTTGTGGAGAGACACTGTAGTATATGGTCACAGCTCTCCTTTGACATCTTTGAAAGAGTTGGTTTTTGGTTCTTAAGCAAAGGTGATACTGCAAATGGAGCTCAACTGATGTAGAAGTGACATACTCTCAAGATCCTGCCCTTGAAATTCAACAAAACTTCTCTGCTGTGATGCAGGTGCTTGATTGACATTCACAACAACAGTATGCGAAGAGTTCAATAATATAGCATATTGCACTATAATTAGTATCACGATTTATCTACTACAGGTACTAGAATCAGCATATTTTTACTTATAAAGATAAATGTAAGGATTGTTAATCAGTTTCTATGTATGGAAACTGTATTGAACTTGTGAGGACATGTACTCAGAAATGTTTTTTTTTTTGCAGTCAAATGTAATGAATAAAATCTCTAATAAGATGCAGGTGCTAACAATGTTGATCTTATACATTTTCCATGACTTCAGAGCAGTAACCAACCCATTTCTTACAGCCATTAAATAACCATTTCATCTGATTTCAACAATCTCCTACATCTAAGTAAATTTTATATACAAGGCAACCATTAAGATTAGGGAATGTGTCTTACTCCTGTGAGATGGGGAGGTGAGGCATGAGCCTTCTAGAAATCTCAACTTTTGCATTCAAAGAATATACAGAATAACAAAAAGCAGTGCGAAAAACTTGTAACATATACTATCTGAAGATGCTTCAAGCAAGCTCAAAACACCGTTAATCAACTATCAGAAGCAAGAAACTTGAAAATTGAATGATGCAACATTGATTATGCTGATTGAGAATGGAAGGGTGCCTAGAATGTTAGAAGAAAAACATGTATTCTTTATTTTGAAACAATAAAGTTTTACAAAACAAGTTTTACAAAACAAGTTTTACAAAACAATAGGTAGCAAAAGTATGAATACAGATATCATGAGGAAAGGGGGGAAAAAATAGAAAAGAAAAAAAAAACACACGATCTTCTCTTGCAGCCACTTCCTCATTTTAGGCAATAAATGGCTATCCTTGAAAATTCTACGTGAATGTTCTCTATCAAATCATAAATATTGTTTAAACTTATGAATGCAATTTAGAATCCCATTGTTCAACTTCATTCTAAGTGTTAATAATAATTGTTAATGGCCAAATTATAACGTTCTTTTAATATAGAAACAGAATTTAATCAGCTTAGAGAAAAATAAGATTTGACAATGTAAATACCAAAGGCCAATAACAAGGCAACAAGAATGCATACCATTTGCGAAGTATTTCANCCTTTAAATTGGACTAGAAATGTCTCAGCACTCTCTTTTGCCCATATGAACTTATATCAGAACCAATGCCATTCATAATAAATGAACTCCACGTGGCTATTGACCTATTAGCAGACGTTGGAATGCATGTAAGAACAAATAGAGCCTGTATTTCTTCTTGAACAAACATGGCATGATTTTTCCGAACACCAAACTTTTCAAAACCTGTTGATCATGACCCAACTGCAAAACAAAGCGTGTCAAGCTAAAATGCACCATAACAAACAATATCCATGGACAATTAAGGTGATACAGAAAGAGGAAATAACCTACAATAAACTAGAAATTTTAAAACTATGAGTTGATATAAACTCCACTAAGATTTAGTCTCAATTAGAACCTGTAGCAAAGATTCAAATTTACACATGAGAAAGAAAATTAGTAATCAAGTTTTCTTCATTTCCCCCCATCTATCCCTTTAGGATATAATTTTAGTGTTCCACTCAAGGACAACGAATAAAGGATTCATGATTTGTACTTAACAAATTTTTCCTATTGAACCATAACTTGGTTGAAATTATAAAGAAAAAATAAGCTGTGATAAACTACATTGATTTAGAAAAATCAACCTATTTCAATTCATAAGATCCGAGCACAATGTCAACAATTTTATTAAGGAAAAAAATTTGGTGAGGGAAGATAGTGTTGGTCAAATGCCATATTGGAATAGATACATTAGAAGCATCATTATAACACCTTGGAGGTTCCAAGAAAAAAAGAACTGATACTGTAATGTTACGAGACAAGGAGGTTTCAATTACACAAGTACTTTTTAAAACTAAGAACTAAGAACTGCCAGCAATGAGGCTTTCAAAAGCTCCTTTCAGGGCCTATCTTTCCACTCCAACAGTTGAACCAGCATACCATGGTTGTAAAGCTTATGCTGAAAGGCAATAAATGACTTGAAGTAGAGGGAAGAAAAATCAAAGGAAAAAATATGTGAAGCGCCAAAAAAACGTAATTTAACAAAGTTTTTTATTTTTTATTTTTTTTGGGGGGGGGGGGGGTGGGG
>CM017322.1:8469929-8554393 GCA_006937295.1 Carpinus fangiana
CCCCCCCCCCCCCCCCCAAAAGCCATCAAGTATTGTGGGTTTTCCTTTTAACTTGTCATTGGTTTCTACCTACGCGTGTACTGCTTCTCCAAGTTGGATTTGGAGTTTGTAGCCAAATCGCTCGGAGTCGGAGAGCAGCGCAGAGGGAGAGGGAGAGGGAGAGGGAGAGGGTTCAGATCTTGTACAGGCGAGCTCTCAAGGACAAGCTCAACTGGGCCGTCCATCGCCACATCTTCCCCAAATTAAACCTAGACCGGCCAAGCTGAATGACTTCGTCCAGGCTTTGAAATCCCCGTTTTTGGATGCCCCTATTCCGCTGAAGCAATTGTAGCAGCTCCGGCACCCATTGATTTTGCACCCATAGGATTTCCGGTGAATTACGAGATTTCCTAAAAAAAAAAAACCCTTATCCCGCGTGGAAAAGGAGTTATTAATCGAAACCCAATCCCACAAGGAAAAGGAAAAGGCATCCCAAGGCGATCAGGATTCGGGCTTCTTCATCCGCTATAAAATCGCGTCCCCTTTCGTCAAATTTCCAACACTTTCACGGCAAAAATTCAACCTACAGCCGCCTCTCTCTCTCTCTCTCCGCTTCTATATATAAATACGACCTCTCACTCTCTGATCGATCACTGAGCGATCAATGGGTTCTAGTCGTAGAGAAAAAGGAAAAAGGAAATACTCCTCCTCGGAAGAAGAAGGAGGCGTCTCAAAAAAAAGTGCTATTGCCTCTCGGCGGAGTCGATCATATGGTAGGATTTTTTCCCCTTGTTCATATGACATAATCTTCTGCATGCCTTTCTTCGACGCGAACCGTGAGGTCGATCCTATCTATGCGTGGTCGTCATTCGAATGGTATTCATGTAATATTCACGCAGATAGTCCTGACAAGGTCTCCCGTAAAAGGCTGAGTCCTTTCTGGAAAGGACAAACTCCATTTTCTGCAGCGTTTGTAACCCTAGGCTCCCACATCTATTGTTTTGGTGGGAGGGCCTCTTCTCGTGAGCCAATTTGTGACATGGCCAAATTACGGATTGCTCCTCGTGTCGATAAGGAATGGGTCTCTGTTTTTCCCAAGATGATATCTGGGAGATATTACTCATCCGCTTCGGTTCTAAGAGGTAAGGTATATATCCGTAGTCATGACCATTCTTATCATACCGGTGCTCATTGGAGTGAAGTTTTTGATCCCGTCAATGGAAAATGGGAAGCTTTGCCTAATCCTCCAACATATACTGATGATTGATTAATCATTTGTGCCACTCTTGAGAATCCAGACAGGATTATTGTGGCTTTGTGTGTACCTTATGACCACTATTATGCTACCTTCTATGAGTATGACGTGCACCATAGGTCTTGGAAAGAGCTTGAGCCTACCAGGCGTAAGATCCACCCTATGTGTCGTAGGGAGTGGCTGCAAAGATCTTTAAGTGTAGGTAATACATTATACTGGATAGAACGCCGACATAATGAAATCATGTTGATTGCCTACGACATAGATTTGGATGTGTGGCTAGAAAGACGTGTAGAAGGTCTGGAAACTTCTTGTATCCCATATGATGAAGTCTCTGGTGGTCCTGGACTTCCTCGCTTGCTCCATCTGGAGAAGCATAGGTTCTGCGTCTTGGAGTGCACAGTTGATGATTATCTTCACTGTCTTGTGTTTGATGTTTCTCGTACGCAGGATAAGAGCATGGGTATATCTTTTGCCTGGGAGCAAAAGTATAAGGTGGGACCAACAGAACGCAAAGGATTACCCCATATCTTACATTATTGCACCCTGCTAAAACATTGAAAATTGCCCTAGAAATCAAGCAAGAAGGAAGTGCGAGAAAACTACCCAGAAAAAATAAATAATAATTTTTCTGGTTTTTAGGCTTTTGTTTTTAGTGTGAAAGATTATCAAGAATTTCAAATATTTCAAATTTTGTAGTTTTTGGATTGATAAGTAAATAAAGTATCGTTTTTTGAAATCCTACTCTATTTCATTCTGTGTCCGTCACCAAGCAATACAGGTGTACGTGTTCAATAGGGATGATTAAATTGGTAGTAAATTACTAGTTATTATCCCCTTATTTTTTTTTAATTTTTAATTTTTAATTTTCTGGTGCAAGTAGATAGAATTCAATAGGGATGATTAAGTTCTTTTTATATCTGCTTGTGATTTTCAGGAAAGAATGGAGTTTTTATGACTAGCTCGAATTGGCATATACTGAATTTCACATATTCTAAGTGCAGATGTTATTAATTCTATTAAAAAAATTTGTAAGAATTACACATTAAAAAAATTGGTGTAGTTTTATTTATTTATTTATTTTCTACTACACTTAAGCCAAATCCATTTTTGATGGCCACGTTGAGTAACATTAAATAAATAAACACATCGAATAGCAGATTGATTTTTGTATTAAATAAGAAACAAAGAAAGTGTACTAATATATACAATTTATTCAATCAGCAAAATTGACGAACTAAATAAAATTTAAATACTTTGCCTCCACAATTTTTTTAAGAAAGTGGTGAAGAACACTTAAAATAAACTTAGAAAAAAGACCCCAAATATTATAAATTGTATGATGTACAATGAGAAATCATCATGGATTTTGGCTTTTAGATGACTGTAACGATTCAAACCTTGACTTGTGTTTTTTTTCTTTTTTTTTGGGGGGTGGATAGACCTCGACATTCTTTGGCGCAATGTGAAAATCATTTTATGCTGAAAAAAAAGGTGCATATATGGTTGAACTCAATTCTAAGGACAAAGAAAATCTTTCGATGAATTGCCCAAGCATGGTATAACATCCAAAGGCATATTGTTGAATGGTCTATTGCTCCATATGTATATTTTAGATTAGTATTTCTTGGGATATATTTGGTTGTAGAGTGAGGGATCCGGATCCCCTCCAAATGGAGGGTCAATTGGAGAATCTCCAATTGATCATCATGATTGTCCATTTTCATCCAACAGTCTAAACTATGCACACCACGTGTCCCACTCAAGAAAAAATAAAATAATCCTCAATAAATATGATTCTGTTGACTACTGTATACCTAAGAATCGTGGTCTAATATGATCATTAACCTATCCAATTAATTTCCGAAGTTGCATTTACTTCAACTACTTGACAGCTTGACCTATTAAACTTAAAAAAATAATAACTCTTTCAATTTAACTCCAAATGACAAGGAATTTGATTTGAAATTTTTCTCATTCAAATACTCACAACATATCCAAAAATCATAGCAACCCATAACTTTTTAGTACCTTAAAAGTTTCTTGAAATTATATGCCTCTGTTTGATTGAAATTTCTGTTTTGACACTTGCATCTTCTAAAAATCATAACTTCTTCCACAAGTGTCCAAAAATCATGAAACTACTTTTAAAATATTCATTTCTCATCATTATACAAGGTCTTAAGACAGTTTTATTTAAGGTCCCACATTGAATTTTCGGTGTCCAAAAATGTGACTTTTTTTTCAATAACTCACTATATTTCTAAATAGTAATTTTCATCATCTTTCACATTAAGTCTCCATATAAATCTTAATAAGATTGCAAATCTTCCTTATCCTTGATATTAAGATCACATTTATTCTACGGTATAAATTTCGCAAATCTAGAATATAGCTATTACTTTGTTTTTCTAATGATTATTATTTGGGATGAGTATTAAATATGCTTGAAATATTTATATAATTTTAGTTTATTTGGAAGCAACCATATATTCCTGATAGTGCTCAATAGGATCCTACTCATCAAGATATGTCGTCAAAAAAAAGTTTATATAGGTGTTTGATTCATAGAGGTTTTGAAGGTGGGTTTTTTTTTTTTTTAACTGAAAGTTGACAGCTTTTGTTGATTGCAATCCTTCTCCGGGTACAATTCTTCTTACTCTAGCTCTGTTTCTCAAGAGGGAACCAAAGGGAAATCTTCGCATATATGTTTTTTTTATTCAAACCCATTAATCATCGTTAGATAATAGAAACATCTTATTTGAATAATGTAGTAAAAATCTCTAAAACAAATTTAATTGATTGAGAATGTTCAAAAAAAATTTTAAAGCACTTATTTATTATTATTATTATTATTATTATTATTTTTATCTCTTTTGTTTATTAAATTAAAGTTTATAAATATTGAATACAAGTGATTGCTTTTGCCTACTTCTGGTATATATAATTTGCAACAAGAGTAGAGGTATTTTCGGTCTTCTTTACTTTTTATTTAGTTGATTTAATTTTTTGTAGTATTAATTTCTTAATATTGTGAGTCTACTTTTTTCTCAATATATTTCATTGCTATATTAATATTTTAATTCATTAATTGAATTGTTATGTAATTAATACTCTTTTCTTTAGTGGAAATATGCTATTAACAATTTATTTTGTATATATTCTGTTGCATTATTTTGATTATACTCTTTAGTTGAAATAATGTACGTTATATATTTTAGTTTAATTAGATGAATTAAATCATAGGATGTAAAAATATGACATTAATGGTTTTTTTTTTCTTTAACATTTTGCAATAGTGGAAAATGCAACAATTTCATGACGGATAAGACGGAGTATTATGAAAGACAAAAAAACATCGAGGCATTAGTGTGGGTAGTGGAAGTAAGTCTAAGCAACTTAGAAATTACAACAAGCTTCAACCAATGGATTCAACTTCTTTGAGTATGATGGACAATAGAAACAAAATGGAAAATCCAAGACTTACATAGCACAAATGACGGAAAACAAATCGAGGAGTTGATAGTGTTGGTAGTGGAAGTAGATCTAGGCAAGTTAGGAATTACAATATTGTTCAACTAACGGATTCAACGTCAAAGCATGACAGAAGATAGATCCAACTATGGTTCAGAGAAAGAAGATATTCCAAGTAAATGACCTAACTAAATTTATTTGATAAAAATATATATATAATTTTTTGCACAACATTAAATTTAATACAATATTTCTTTCTTTTGTTTTCCATTTTTATAGGAAAATTTACTAAACCTTGGAATTTCGGTCCACCTTCATATGTATGTGAGAATTGTATGTGACAACGACCTTGATTCCTTGAATCATTTGACATTGTTTTTTTAAAAAAATTGTGATTTGAAAATGCAAATTTTGTGCGTTTTCAAATCACATATAACACTCGCTTTACTCGAACTTATTATACTTCATCTTATTATAATAGTTCTTTTCTTGGGTAACTTTTAAATTTTTAGCCTCACTTTTAGATTAAGTAGTTTTAACTTTGATGGAATTACAAGTCTTTACAAATTAACATAATAGTCTAAGCAATTCTTACCATGTTAACTATTAAAATGTGTATTGTCATGTAGCAGTCCACATGGAAGATTGGATTGCCGTGTCAATTTATAAAACTAATCTTCATAAAATGTGGACAGCCGCATCAATATATAAGGAGGAGTAATAAAGGATGTAGTACAAACATTTTCTTTTTTACTTTCTAGGTGAAAACATTTTTTCCTTCGTTCTGGATAGTGCTTATCTAATCTGATTGAAGAAAAACACCTGCACAAATCCACTTGCAAACTAACCTATGTTTATCTCACATGTCTATTTATCAGTAGGACATGTATATTGAATATGTTTATCAATTGAAGTGATTTATATTATAGCAATTAGTGGGATGTGTGTAATTGACGAAGAATTATTGCAAGGCTCCTGATGCCTCATGATAACCTTAATTACCCTTTTTTTTTTTTTTTTTTTTAACCTTTTGTTTGATTTGATTTTAAAGTTAAAAATTTGACCATTGGACCTTCAAACTGACTGTTATCCATTAATTATGCCGATTACATCATTATGCATGCCAACATAACGTATAAAGCTTGACTTTTTTTCTATAACTCTATCCATATTACCGGATGTGATTCGCATGAGCAAAAACCCGGAGTCTTTTGCTCATGCGAATCACATCCGGTAACATGGATAAAGCTGCAGATTTAAAGCTTGCTTCAGTGTGAGTACAACAATTTGTTGTGTCATGATCACTCCCCTCAACATCTGCGGATGCTACGGTGCAACCATCCGGGCTCTGAAATAAGTAAAGGATGAAAACCATTAGGCTATGAACAAGACCAAAAACTATGGTAAGGAAAATTAGTAAGAAAATACATTACCTGAGCCATAAAAAGAACTCTAGAGGTATGACCTTTCAGCTCTGCCATCTTCACTGAACGAGCTCATTTTGAGGAAGACCATGAGAGCTAAGCAGCTCTCTCTCATTCTTGCTCCACAGCAGAGCAGAAACCAGAGAGCCAGTGTTGATTGAGCTCAAGCAAGCAGTCGTGTGGGTGTTCCAGAACTTTATGCACCTATCACCTTCACCACCACCAAAAGCCAATAAATTGCTCTGGAAAGGATACCGAGCAAGGGCTTTCACTGCAGATGTATGGTCCTCAAGCCTCTGAAGCCACCGTGTCACTGAATTTGAAGTTGCCCTTGATCTGTCCCAAATGTGGAGGAGATTATCACTACCTCCACTCGCAAATTGCTGGCCTGAGGCCGACCATTTTATCCCACAAACCTCTTGGCTATGGCCCCTGTAGGTTTCAACAATGTGTGCTCTGACTCTTACATCATTGTTAATGATCAGACTATCCATTCCTCCAATTGTAAGGATATGATCGTTCCACGCCAGCGTCCCCACTCGCATTCTATGACCACCTCTTAAGGTTCTTAGCTGCAAAAGTAACAATACAACAATTGTAAGCATTTGCAAATTTTATATCAGAAAATAAGTAAAGAATATGAAAGAACAATGAAAAATTGAAGAACCAGTTGATTAGCTGTTGAATCCCACAACTGCACTTCAGAATTGTTCAAGCCAATGGCAATGTGCTGGCCATCAGGAGCCCAGCAAACACTTGTAACGGGGCCATCTTCCTCATCAATACTTACAAGTTCAGAAGTAGAACCATTGAAGTATTCCACAGATAAACTGCATTTCCAAGCGCAATCGCGATAAAGTTGCAGCTTCCCCAATCCAGTAAATTCAGGTAATAATCATCCACAATGTCAGAAGCATCTAATTTATTCTCAGAAGTTTACATACATCAAACCAAATTAGTTAGACCATAACAGCATTCAAGAGACATTACAAGAACTATAGGTAATAAATCAACAAAGCAATGAGATGAAACCAGAAAGGTAACATAAATTTAACTAATCAAAAAAACCGAGTTCGCAAATAGCGCTCATTCTGCAAAGATTTGCCATATCCTACATGCAGATAATCCCCAACTCTTTATGATGTTCGCCCACATAATAAAATCCAAATGGCAGCATTATTGAAGCGAGAAATATGCAATCTTTAGGAGAAAAATGGCTTAGTTCAATAGACTTATGTAGCGTGCTGGTAGTACTACAATTAATACCACAATGTGGATATTGCGGTAGCAAACAAAAGGTGTATGTGATCAAACAGCACTTGGAATATAGTTCCATTTAGAGGCCCACCCTAATAATCCATAATTCACAATAATCTACTTAACTAGATGCTAAATTTAGTCAAATCCATAATTTATACGAGACAGAATCCATGAAAGGCTAAAATCATATACCCACCTTAGGATATGTAGCCAGGGCTTCATTGGCATATCACACTGTAGAGAGAAGAGGAGAATTCACGTGGGATCAACTCCACGGGGGCAAGCGTCTTGTTCTTGAATGCGAGAATTCGGGTCCTATTCATGTTAAAGACCTCAGCCAACCACTTCCGGTAAGCCTCCGCTGCTAGTGAGCTTGCAGGCGGCCTCTCCTTCGCTTTCCTCCCTTCTATCAGCATGTAATGTGCGAAATCGAAGTCCATTGCTGATCGGTTTGGAATGAATCTATCCAACTGCTTAGAGGGAAGAAAACTGTATGAGACACATGCAATGACAGTCATTCTTCACACAATTTTTCAATTGGGGTTTCAAGTGCTAAAACAACTAATAACATTTGGCAGTCAATTTAATCACAAATCCCTAATTTCAATAGATATGTATTTTAATCCCTACTTAAGAAACCCTAATTTAAGGAACCAAATTGATTAAACAAAAAAAAAAAAAAAAAATTAACATAGTGCTAATTTGAAGCAATAAGAAAGATGTACGCAAAATAAAACCAAGAATTACGAAATTACGTTTTCTCGAGCATTATTTCTTTGTATATACTGTTCTTGAAGCGGGCATTGAGACTGATTGTTCCCGAAGGCGAAAGTAATAACATTACAAAACCATAAGTAACGAAGCTAAACAATATTATACAGAACAAAGATGAAGTCCCTAACATGAATCTAATGAAACTAAAAATAGAAAATTATGGAAGTAATACAGAGGAGGTCTCATTCACACACACGTGTGCAATTACATACACAAAGCAAGAGAGTGTGAGTCACACAAAGAGAAACACCAAAACATTAGAAAGCCAACTGGGAATGGATGAAGTGCATCTGAGTTGTAGATTTTTCTTAGCCATGAAGTAAGAAACTTGAATGTAAAGGTCTAACAACCTCCAATAGGTCTGCCAAAAACATACACAAAGATTCTCCATGCAGACCACTAGGATAGTAGTGAATCAAGGTAAACCCAATCCACATAGTCTTGTAATTTTCAAAAACGGGACCCCTGTCGATCTCCTACAACCAGAGGTGGCAGTTGATGGTGTGTGACAATGGCCAACGACTGTAGATATGATTAGTGAGCGGTGGGGTCGGTCAGCAAATCTCAAAATACAATCTAATATACTTTTTCTGCTCTAATTTCATCAAACACAAACCATAATTCAGTAAAAAACAGAAACCCCAACACCTATCTATCCAAAAATATTTACACATTTTTCTGGGCAACCAAACAAACACATCAAACGGCAAAACCCCAAACCACCCACCACCCACGACGGAAAAAAAAAAAAAAAACCCCAAAATGAAAAGAAAAACCACAAATCTTATCACCTCCTCTGCCTCCGATCCGCGGCGTACTGCGAGAGCGAAACGACCTCTGAGAGTTGGAAGGTGAGCAAGCGGAGGGAGAGAAGGACGAGGAGTCTAGAGAGAGAGAGAGAGAGAGATGAGTGTGACCTCCACTCCACAGCAGGGTACATCGCTCGGAGTCGGAGAGCAGCGCAGAGGGAGAGGGAGAGGGTTCGGATCCTGTACAGGCGAGCTCTCAAGGACAAGCTCAACTGGGCCGTCCATCGCCACATCTTCCCCAAAATTAAACCTAGACCGGCCAAGCTGAATGACTTCGTCCAGGCTTTGAAATCCCCGTTTTTGGATGCCCCTATTCCGCTGAAG
Source organism: Carpinus fangiana (assembly GCA_006937295.1). Taxonomy (NCBI): domain Eukaryota; kingdom Viridiplantae; phylum Streptophyta; class Magnoliopsida; order Fagales; family Betulaceae; genus Carpinus; species Carpinus fangiana. Next base: position 8,479,229 of record CM017322.1, read on the forward strand.
CAATTGTAGCAGCTCCGGCACCCATTGATTTTGCACCAATAGGCCATAGGATATGTAAATTAGGAGGTTTCCTAAAAAACAAAACCCTTATCCCGCGTGGAGAAGGAGTTATTAATCGAAACCCAATCCCACGAGGAAAAGGCATCCCAAGGTGATCAGGATTCGGGCTTCTTCATCCGCTACAAAATCGCGTCCCCTTTCGTCAAATTTTCAACACTTTCACGGCAAAAATTCAACATACAGCCGCCTCTCTCTCTCTCTCTCCCCGCTTCTATATATAAATACGACCTCTCTCTCTCTGATCGATCACTGATCGATCAATGGGTTCTAATAGTCTTAGAGAAGAAGGAAAAAGGAAATACTCCTCCTCCTCCTCAGAAGAAGGCATCTAAAAAAAAAGACAAAAAAAGCTACTCTATGGAACAACACTTAATCCGGCTATTGCCTCTCGGGGGAGTCGATCATATGTTTCTTCTGAATTATCAAATCGGTATCCAAGAGCAGAACGTGTATCTCATTCTCATCGTCATCGTCATCGTGATCACGCTTGTTCTTATGACATATTTTTCTGTGTGCCTTCCTTGGAGGAGACGGGTGTCAGGGATGTTGTAAGTGCGTGGGCTGCTTTGAAGTGGTATACCATTAATATTTATGCGGACGGCCCGGGCAAAGCCTACCCAAAACATGCACAGCTCATTCCTTTCTGGAATGGAAAAATTCCCTTGTCCAGTGCCTTAGTTAGGCTGTAAATGAGTCGACACACTCGACAGCTTGGTTCAAGTTCGGCTCGATTAAGTTCAGATAGAAATCGAGCTCGATACTGTTCAGCTCGGCTTGTTACTGTAGAAGCTCGCTCGATTAGCAAATGAGCTGAGCTCGGCTCGCCCGACTAAACTCGACAAGTGCTCGTAAGCTCGACTTGTGAGCTCGATTTCATTCATAAATGAGTAGATTAAATGATTATTAATTAAGTAACTAATGTATTTCTTACCATTTATAAATTATAATCACATTAATGTATACAAACTTAAATGACCTTAATGTATCTCTTTAAGGTGTGACAAATAACAATTGACATTATATATAATAATACAAACTTAAATGTTATATTAATTAATTGTATAAAATTAAATTAGTTTAACTTAGTTTTATACTTATAAATTAATAAATTATAATATATATTTATATATGATATGTTTATTATCTACAATATATGATATACATCATATACTAACTTAACTTTAACAAATAACAACTAATAAGTAACAAATATCAAGTAAAGTATAGAGATAAATTATATTATTACTTGATATGAATATTAAAATTATCTCAAATTTAGTAACTAGGCTCTAAGAATCTAAGCAATTAAAAAACATAGGTGACAATTAGAAAGTTAATCAACAATGTGCAGTTAATCAATGTACGTTACTCTTTAGGATGTGACAAATGACAATTGACATTATATTCAATAATACAAACTTAAATGTTATATTATATAAGATAAATTATATTATATAATAATTATACTATATAAATTATAAAATTAACAAGTAAAGTATATAAATTATCTTTTAAGTTTATAGTTAATATAAATTTATTTAAATTATAGAAAAAATTAGGCTTGCAAATTAGCCGAGCGGCTCATGAGCTCGCTCGAGCTCGGCTCGATTACTGTACAAGCTCAGCTCGAGCTCGGCTAAGCTCGACTCGGCTCGGATCGTTTACAGGCCTAGCCTTAGCAGCCCTAGGCTCCCACCTTTACTGTTTTAGGGGTATGAACTATTCCCATGAGCCACTTCGCAAAGGATATAAATTACGGGTTAATCCCGTCGGTATGGCTAAAGATTGGGTTCGTGTTTCTCCCCCAATGATTTCTAAGAGATGTAACGCTACGGCTTCAGTTCTAAGGGGTAAGATCTACGTTAGAAATCGTTTACCTCTCTTCATCATACTGCTGATTGTTGGAGTGAGGTTTTTGATCCGGTCAATAGAAAATGGGAAGCTTTACCTAATCCTCCAACTTATCTCCATGATTGTCTAATCATTTATGCGGTTCTTGAGAATCCTGACAGTATTATTGTAGCTTTCCAGGTACCTAAAGACACCTCTTACGCTATCTTCTATGAGTATAGTGTGCATGATAGATCTTGGAAAGAGCTTGCACCTGCAAGGCGCAAACTACACCCTAGCTATGTGTCGTAGGGAGTGGCTAGAAAGACCTCTAAGCGTAGGCAATACACTGTATTGGGTCGAACGCAAACATGACGTAAACATATTGATTGCCTATGATTTGAAGTTGGATGTGTGGCTAGAAGGGCGTGTTGAAGGTCTTGAAAGTTCTTTACGAAGGTCCTGGACTTCCTAGTTTGGTCCACCTAGAGAGGGAGAGGTTCTGCCTCTTAGAATGTACCCTTGCTGATTATCTTCACTGTGTGTATGGTAATTGATGTTTCTCGTATGCACGATGGGACTTTAGGCATATCGGTTGCTTGGGAGCATAAATATAAGGTGGAACCAAAGCTATGCAAGGGAATACCCCATGTGTTAACATATTGCACTAAAATTGTAAGACGATAAGATATATATATATATATTATTTGTATGGTCATCCTATTATGTACTTTTGGGCTTTATAATTAATGCTGAATTGTTCTGATACTTATTCTACTTTCAATGTAAACCTTGGCTCTCTTTAATTATGTATGTGTGCATACTTCTTATGTTACTGGAATATATTATCCGGAATTCAAAATCATTGTTAATACTTGAAGATCCTTAAAGGTTTTCATGTGTGGTAAAATAATTTTATTTTTATTTTTTGAAAGTTATCTACGTTTTTAACTTCAAATCCATGGAAGAAGCCATCTCAAAAACAGAAAAGAAAAAGTACCGACACCTCGGCCCGGTACTTTTGCTAAAAAGTCCTAAAGCAAAACATATTAAACTTGGAACTAAGCTGAAATCAAGAGGTTTTTTTTTTTTTTTTTTTTTAAGAATTACACATTAAAAATATTGTGCGTTAAAAATATTTGTAAGAATTACACATTAAAAAAATTGGTGTAGTTTTTTCTTTTTTTTTTTTTTTTTTTTTTCTTTTTCGACACTTAAGCCAAATCCATTTTTGATGATCATGTTAAGTAACATTAAATAAAGGGATAAATGTAAAATTAGTTCTTGTGGTTCGCTTAAATTACAAATTGTTCCATGTAGTATCAAAATGAATTCAAAGCTCCCTAGGGTATGCCAAAAAAACAATTTAGTCCATGCAGTCAAATTTCGTTAAAATATTTAACGGATTCCGTTAAGTACCACGTTAACGCCAATAAAAGAATGACATATGTCACCCTTAATAAAAAAATATAAATATATAAAACCGAAAAAAAAAACTAAAAAATTAGTTTTTTTTTCTTTTAACCAAAAAATAATAATAATTTTTTATTTTTTTAGTTTTATATATTTTACATTTTTAATATATTTATATTTTTTTTACTAAGAGTGACACGTGTCATTATTTTACTAGCCCTTGACGTGGCACTTAACGGAATCCGTTAAATATTTTAACGGAATTTGACCATAGGTAGTAAATTGTTTTTTTGACATACCCTAGGGACCTTTGAGTTCATTTTGATACCACAGAGAACGATTTGTAATTTAAGCCAACTACAGAGACTAATTTTGCATTTATCCCTTAAATAAATAAACACATTGAATATGCCTCTATAATGTAATATTTCTAATAGAATTAACAGAAATGAATTTGGCTCAAGTGTCAGTTTTGATGACATATTATACCCTTACCCAAGGCCACCTAACTGACCTAATTAATGTTGCTTAATAAAAAAACTACACCAGTTTCAATCCGCAATTTTCGGGAGTTTATTAAAAAAAAAAAATTAGATGCAATGCTGCTCTCAAAAGACCTCAGCAGTACTGCATTTTAAACTTTTGAATAAATTCCTGGAAATAGCAGATTGATTTTTGTATTATATTACTTGTAAAATTTAGATTTTTATTAAATAAGAAACAAAGAAAGTGTACTAATATAGTAATATATACAATTTATTCAATTAGCAAAATTGACGAACTAAATTAAATTTAGGGATAATTTCACTTAACCTCCTAAGTTCCGCGTCTTTTGCAAACCCCCCTCCAAATTTCAAAGTTTTTCATTTTGGTGTATCGAACTTTTATTTCGTTTCAAATACCTCCATACCGTTAAATATTGCAGTTAAATTAAACGGAAAAATAAAAATAAAAAAATAACTAAGGGTATTTTAGTAATTTCACACCCATTTGTTAGGATTTAAAAGAAAATCCTAACAGAATGAGGTATTTGAAACGAAACAAAAATTTGATACACCAAAGTGAAAAACTTTGAAGTTTAAAGAGGTATTTGCAAAAAGTGCAGAACTTCATGAGATTAAGTGAAATTACCCTTTAAATTTAAATACTTTGTCTCCACATTTCTTAAGAAAGTTGTGAAGAACATTTAGAATAAACTTAGAAAAAAGACTCCAAATATTATAAATTGTATGATGTACAATGAGAAATCATCATGGATTTTGGATGACTGTAACGATTCAAACCTTGACTTGTGTGTGTGTGTGGATAGACCTCAACATTCTTTGGCGCAATGTGAAAATCATTTTATGCTGAAAAAAAAAAGGTACATATATGGTTGAACTCAATTCTAAGGACAAAGAAAATCTTTTGATGAATTGCTCAAGCATGGTATAACATCCAAGGCATATTGTTGAATGGTCTATTGCTCCATATGTATATGTTAGATTAGTATTCTTGGGATATATTTGGTTGCAGAGTGAGGGATCCGATCCCCTCCAATTGGAGGGTCAGTTGGAGATTCTCCAATTGATCATCATGGCCGTCCATTTTCATCCAACTGTCCAAACTACGCCACGTTGGTTTTGGTTTATTTCTCGGGGGCTAAGGTGATTAGGGAATTTTTAAATAAACAATTAAGTATCTCTTAGATTTCTAGAAGGCCTCTAATTGGTTAAAAAGAAATCCTGCTTTAATGGGTCCTCTTATACATATATATTATAATTAATCCTCAATAAATATAATTTTGATGACTACCACATACCTAAAAATCGTGGTCCATGTCAAAAAAAAAAAAAAATCGTGGTCTACTAGGATCATTAACCTATCCAATTAATTTCCCAAGTCGCAGGTACCTCAACTACTTGACAACTTGATCTATTAAACTTGGAAAAATCATAACTCTTTCAATTTAACTCAAAATGATACGAAATTTGGCTTGAAATTTTTCTCATTCAAAGACTCACAACATATCCAAAATTATAGCAACTCATAATTTTTTGTTACTTCAAAAGTCCCTCGAAATTGTGTGCCTCTGTTTGATTGAAATTCCTGTTTTGACATTTGCATCTTCTAAAAATCATAACTTCTTCTACAAGCGTCCAAAAATCATGAAGCTACTTTTAAAATCTTCATTTCTCATCATTATACAAGGTCTTAAAATAGTTTTATTTAATGTCACACATTGAATTTTCGGCATCAAAAAATGGGACTTTTCTTTCAATAACTCACTATATTTCTAAATAGTAATTTTCATCATCTTTCACATTAAGTCTCCATATAAATCTTAATAAGATTGCAAATCCTCCTTATCCTTGATATTAAGATCACCTTTATTCTATGGTATAAATTTCGGGGTATTACAATTTTTTTTTTTTTTTTTTGACATGTCCGCACAAGAGGGGGAGGCATCCGCTTCATTAGGTGTGGTCTCAGCCGATTGTGCTACCTCTTGAGGACAGGTATTACAAATCTAGAATATACCTATTACTCTGTTTTTCTAATGATTATTATTTGGGATGAGTATTAAATATACTTGAAATATTTATATATGGGTTATATAATTTTAGTTTATTTGGAAGCAACCATATATTCCTGATAGTGCTCAATAGGATCCTACTCATCGAGATATGTCGTCAAAAAAAAAAAAAGGTTTATATAGGTGTTTGATTCATAGAGGTTTTGAAGGTGGGGTTTTTTTTTTTTAACTGAAAGTTGACAGCTTTTGTTGATTGCAATCCTTCTCCAGGTACAATTCTTCTTACTCTAGCTCTGTTTCTCAAGAGGGAACCAAAGGAAAATCTTCGCATATATGTTTTTTATCCAAACCCATTAATCATCGTTAGATAATAGAAACATCTTATTTGAATAATGTATTAAAAATCTCTAAAACAAATTTAATTGATTGAGAATGTTTATAAATTTTTTTAACGCACTTATTTGTGTTTTTTTTTTAATCTATTTTTGTTTCTTAAATTAAAGTTTATAAATATTGAATACATGTGATTGCTTTTGCCTATTTTTGGTATAATTTTGGGGGAAAATTCACTTTACCCTCTTGATGTTTCAAGAATTTTTCAATTTGAACCCCAAAATTTCAAAATTGGCAATTTACCCTTCTAAAGTTTTAAAAATTTTCAATTGAAACCTTTTGTTACTAATTTTCGTCAAATTAGACGAAAATCTATGAAATTGTGTAATTACCCTCATTTTTTTTTACAAAAAAAAAAAAAAAATTCCGTCCATTTAGACGGAAAATATTAACAAAGGGTTTAAATTGAAACTTTTTGAAACTTTAGGGGGTAAATTGCTAATTTTGAAACTTTGGGGTTCAAATTGAAAAACCCTTGAAACTTCCGAGTGGTAAAGACCGTAAAGTGAATTTTTCCCTATAATTTGCCACAAGAGTAGAGGTATTTTCGGTCTTCTTAACTTTTTATTTAGTTGATTTAATTTTTTGTAGTATTAATTTTTGGGAAAAATACATTTTACCCTCATGAAGTATCCATCAATTTTTACTTTTGCCTCCAAAGTTTAAAATGTGACACTTAAACCCCCAAACTTTTAAATTGTGGCAATTTAACCCATTTGACCTTTTTATTCCCAAAATGCCCCCATCACATTTTTTTTTTAAAAAAAGGATTCAAAAAAAAGAAGAAAAAACCAAAAAAAAAAATATTAATATATGCTGGGGTGGCCGAACCACCCTATAGGTGGTGGCCGGCCACCCTGTTTGGCTTGGGGTAGTTCGGCCAACCCCAGGCCGGCTGGTATGGGGGCAGCCGAACCACCCCCAGTGGCTCAGGGGTTGACGGAGTCATTTTCAAATGGGTGTCACGGTCGTGGTGGACCAGCTCAGCCCGCTCGACCCACCGGAAGAACTGGAGCGCGTTGAACGCCGTGACCGGATCGGGAATTGGGTTTGGATTCTGATCGACAGAGGAGATTGAGTCATCTGTGGAGGTGAAGAAGCGGATGAGATTGAGTGTGGAAGGGTTTGAGGTTCTGGTAATGTCGGGAAAAACCCTAGAGGTCCATTGATAGGGTTTAGATGCAGAAATGAAAGCCAAGGGGTAGCCAAACCACCCCCTGGGCCACTGGGGGTGGTTCGGCCGCCCCCAGACGGTCGGTCTGGGGGTGGCTGAACCACCCTCTGGCCAAACAGGGTGGTCGACAACCCTGTTCGGTTTTTTCTTCTTCTTTTTTGGATTTTTTTTAAAAAAAAAACGTGATGGAGAATTTTGGGAATAAAAAGGCCAAATGGGTTAAATTGCCACAATTTGAAAGTTTATGGGGGCTTAAGTGTCACATTTTAAACTTTGAAGGCAAAAGTAAAAATCGGTGAATACTTCAAGGGGGTAAAATGTATTTTTCCCTTAATTTTTTAATATTGTGAGTATACTTTTTTCTCAATATATTTCCTTGCTATATTAATATTTTAATTCATTAATTGAATTGCTATGTAATTAATACTCTTTTCTTTAGTGGAAATATGATGTTAACAATTTATTTTGTATATATTCTATTGCATTATTTTGATTATACTCTTTAGTTGAAATAATGTTCTATATTTTAGTTGAATTAGATGAACTAAATCATAGGATGTAAATTTTTTTTATCATAATGTAACTTAATTTTGTAAATCAAAACACAAAATGGTTAAAATTAGGGCTAATAGTTTCTAACACGACCCACGAAACTAACACTAAATTAGTGAGTTGGGGTTAAGCGGTATGTCCCGTTTAATTAAACAAGTCGGATTATAATATTATACACATGCATTGACACGATCCAAACCCAATACATAACATAAGAATTGACAATTTTTTATATAACCTGTAAACTTAACAAGAAATTAATGAGTTAGAATTGATAGAGCATGATCTATTTAATTAAATAAGTCGAGTATATTTCCTATTTGAGTGCATGGTGACAAATGACAATATATCCTCCCACTCTCGGCTCATGTCTGTAAGTCAAAGCTTAATAGTGATGTACCTTAAATTGTTTTAGAACCATTCCGCCATATTTTCTCAATAATCAAAGAAATTGGCTTCAAATTTTTTGAACAAAGAGAACGTTAGCTGCAATTTTAACCAACCTTCACACTCGGACCTACAGTTTGGGGAAATTTCAAATGATCAAGATTTTCATGCCAAGTTGTGCTTTTTGATTGTTTGGCAATGGACTAAAATAATAATAATAATAATAAGGAAAAATTAGCTTTACCCCCCATGAACTACCATACTCTCTCCATTTGCCCACATGAACTGCCAAGGTCACCTAAGAGCCCCCATGAACTGCCATTTCGCTGTTAACGACCCCCCTACCGTTAGTCAGAGGCGTCAAACGAGACGGTCAACGGGTCATGTGCGCTGCATGTGCATTTCTCTGGTTTTCTCTCCCCATTTTGCCCTTACTTGTTAAACTACATTGTTTTGATTAAAAAAAAAAAAAAAAAAACCCAGTAAAATTACTGTTCATCTCCTACCTCTCTGTCCCCGGTCATTCTAACCAGTATGGACTGGTAGTCGAATCCCTCCAGCAATTTTCTTGATAAAGAGAGCCTTATAATTTCCATTTATATTCATATTTCTTAGATTCTTTAATGAAATCAAAAACATTAACTTGTATAAAATTTATTTTATATTCTGCAGGAAAGAAGTCGCCCAATTGCTTATAAAAATTGGTCTATTACACTAGTCAATCATCATTCTGGCATGACAAACTCAAAGAAAACTAATAAATACTTGAAATCCAACAATTTCAGCAAAAAGCCCTCATTTTTTGTGACCCCTGTCAATGACGGAGGGGGGGACCCCCCAAAATAAGGAAAAAAAAAATTAGAAGTAAAAAAAATTAAAAAAAAAATGTAAAATTTGGTTATAATTTTAGTCATATGGCCCCCTCCCAAAAAAATTTTGGCCCAATTTTTAGATTTTATGACCATATCCAATAAAATTTTTTAGCCCTATTCTTAATTTTTTGGGCTATATCCATTAAGTTTTTATTTTTATTTTTGGCCCATACTTTCAAATGCTCACTTTTTTGGCCCTCAAGTAGTCTTTAGTTTAAAAAACAATAAAAATAATTTTTTTTAATAAAAAATTTCTAAGGAACATAATTTTTTTTTTGCCGGCCCCCTCCCATAAAATTTTCTGGCTCCGTCCCTGCCCTCAGTGCTGCCCTCCATCTCGAGCTCGAACGCCGAGACCTAGAAGGTTTTGGAGATCCGGGTGGGGTTGGCGAAGGTGATCTTCCCAAACCCAAGATCGTCGATGTAGACTTCGGAGAAGGAGACCCAGATGAGGAGCTCCTTGCTCTTGACCCCAGTGAGCCTCCTCATGCGGTGCTCCTCCATGAAGCCCATGACCTCCGTGTCGTACGACACCGTGCGCCCAATCAGTCGGAACCGGTGCTCCTTCTTGCGCTTCTGCTTCAGCCAGATGCCTCTCTGTCTCCGGTCATTCATCGTCGTAGTGGGTCGATCGCCAGCGCACGTTCATAGTGACCGGAGACAGAGAGGTAGGAGATGAACAGTAATTTTACTGGTTTTTTTTTTTAAAAAAAAAAAAAAAATCGAAACAGTGTGGTTTAACAAGGGCAAAATGGGGAGAGAAAACTAAAGGAATGCATGTGCAGCGCATATGACCCGTTGACCGTCTCATTTGACACCTCTGACTAACGGTAGGGGGTCGTTGGCAGCGAAATGGCAGTTCATGGAGGCTCTTAGGTAACCCTGGCAGTTCATGGGGGCAAATGGAGAGAGGCTGGTAATTCATGGGGGCTAAAGCTAATTTTCCCTAATAATAATAAAATAAAATAAAAAAGAAAGAAAGAAAGAAAGAAGCCCTAAACTATTCATCTTAAATTCAACTACACCTTTGTGAATCAATCAATGAGCTAGCTACCTTATTGAAATCAATTACCATCACGACAGCCCCCCTATTCAACACCAAAACATTCCTGATCGTCCAATTACTTCTATACCTTACTTACTGTTGCCTCACGCATTTCAGCCATAGAAATACCAATAAAGTAGGTAGTTGGTACCCTTTTTTTTTTTTTTTTTTTTAATTAAAAAAGGTTAGAAGGAACAACCAATTAATTGTGACTAACCGACTATTCTATCCGGATGTAATCATAGTAGCACTAACCAGAAAACTTTTGCCTTTAGTAGAAGGCTTTATTCTTACTTCCTTGTTAGTTTATTTTCTGTTAGAAAAATAATGAAACTAGAAAACCAAAATTGTTCATAACTTAGGTATGTTGCAATGTGTATTTTTTTGGGAAAAGCTTCATTTGCCCTATGAACTTACGCACTTTCTGCAAACATCCCTCAAATATTCAAAATCTCTCACTTTGGTGTATCCAATTTTTGTTTCATTTCAAATATCCCCTATGGTTAAATATTGCAGTTAAATTAAACGAAAAATGAAAAAAAAAATGACTAAGGGTATTTTAGTAATTTGCATCTCATCATTAGGATTTAACAAAAAATTCTAATATAATAGGGAAAGTGGAAGGAAATCAAAGTTCGATACACCAAAATGAGAGATTTTGAATATTAGGATAGTGTTTGCAAAAGATACGTAAGTTATGAAGTTTCATTTTTTTTTTTCTTTTTTTTTTAAGAAATTATTTGTGTCCATTACAAATGGTATGCAAAGGGTAAGTAACAACAAATATTTATTCATGATATAATGGAGCCTACAAAACTTCTATATCTTAGTTGCGTTTTGCACAAAGGAAATTAAACACAAACACTCTCACATTTTTTATTCTAGCAAGAGACAAAGACTTTGATTTTTTTTTTTTTTCTTTAACTACAAAAGGTATCTTGAACGGGTTGTGTCCAAGTTGAAGGGTTTGAATAAACAGATGAACCGACTAGACCCGCATAACCCATTTAGTAAAGATATCGTATTGGCCTGACCCAAACATGATCCACCCATTTTAATGTGTTTTGGCCTCGTTAACATATATAAATGGGTTAAATCGACCCAAATATAATTTAATTAAATTTGAAAAAAACAATTCTTTTTCTTTAACAAAAACAATTTTTTTAAATAAATAAAGGTAAAGTTCATATGCTCCCCTCAAATTACCACCCAATTGACAATGTTCCCCCAAACTTTCAATTGTGACAATGTCCCCCCCAAACTACCAAAACATTGTAAATGTCTCCCCTAAGGCTAGCAAAAAAATTAAAATAACGCTATATTTTTCTCAATAAGACAAAAATACCCCTATAAACTAAAAAAAAAATTAAAAAAACAAAAAAATTAATTTAAAAAGAACTATTTTTTTAAAATATATATATTTTTAAAACAAAAATTATTTTTTAAATGATTTTTTTTAACAAATTTTTTTTAAAAGAATTTTTTTTTCTTTTTTTTTTAGAAAAAGAAAATTTGTACTTTCTTACACGGAAATTGTTGTTTTTTTAAAAAATGGAAATTTTTATTTGAGAAAGTTATAAAACAAAAAAAAATCTAATTTTTATATATAAAAAAAAAAATTGAACTTTTTCCATTTTTTTTCTCATACAAAGGATTTGTCTTTTTAATTTTTAATTTTCCACCCTTTGGATTTTTTATTTATTTATTTTTTTTTAGTTTTATGTTTTTTTCTAGAAGTTTTAGTATTTTTTTACTGATGGTAGTTTCGTCATTGGGGGAGAACATTGACAATATTTTGGTAGTTTATGGAGGACATTGTCACAATTGAAAGTTTAGGGGGGACAATGTCAATTTGGTGGTAGTTTGAAGGGGTTTTGTGGACTTTTCCCAATAAATAAATTTCCACTCCCTTTTTTTTTCTTTAAAAAAAAAAACTTAGTTTTAGTTTATTTTTTATTTTTTTATAATTTATAATTTTAATTTTACTAAGGATACTTTCGTAATTAGGGAGGACATTGAGAAATTTTGTTCATTAGCGAGAAAACTTCCCAGGAAAAAAAAAAAAAAAAAAGTTTTTTAGGCTTTTGTTCTTTAGTGTGAAAGATTATCAAGAATTTCAAATATTTCAAATGTTGTAGTTTTTGGATTGATAAGTGAATAAAGTATCGTTTTTTGAAATCCTACTTTCTTCATTCTGTCCGTCACCAAGCAATACATGTGTTCGTGTTCAATAGGGATGATTAAATTGGTAGTGAATTACTAGTTATTATCCCCCTTTTTTTAAATTTTTTATTTTTTATTTTCTGGTGCAAGTAGATTGAATTCAATAGGGATGATTAAGTTCTTTTTATATCTGTAGTGTGATTTTCAGGAAAGAATGGAGTTTTTATGACTCTAGCTCGAATTGGTATATACTTAATTTCACACATTCTAAGTGCAGATGTTATTAATTAATTCTATTAAAAATACTTGTAAGAATTACACATTAAAAAAATTGGTGAAGTTTTTATTTTTATTTATTTTTTACGACACTTAAGCCAAATCCATTTTTGATGACCACATTAAATAAATAAACAGATCGAATAGCAGATTGATTTTTTTATTAAATAAGTTAATAAGAAACAAAGAAAGTGTACTAATATATACAATTTATTCAATTAGCAAAATTAACGAACTAAATTAAATTTAAATACTTTGCCTCCACAGTTTTTTAAGAAAGTGGTGAAGAACATTTAGAATAAACTTAGAAAAAAAGATCCCAAATATTATAAATTGTATGATGTACAATGAGAAATCATCATGGATTTTGGATGACTGTAACGACTCAAACCTTGACTTGTGTATTATTATTATTATTATTTTTTTTTTGTGTTTTTTTTTGATAAACCTCGACATTCTTTGGCGCAATGTGAAAATCATTTTATGCTGAAAAAAAAGGTGCATATATGGTTGAACTCAATTCTAAGGAGAAAGAAAATCTTTTGATGAATTGCCCAAGCATGGTATAACATCCAAAGGCTGAAAGGCATATTGTTGAATGGTCTATTGCTCCATATGTACATGTTAGATTAGTATTCTTGGGATATATTTGATTGCAAAGTGAGGGATCTCGATCCCCTCCAATTGGAGATTTTCCAATTGATCACCATGGCCGTCCATTTTCATCCAACTGTCCAAGCCACACCACGTTGGTTTTGGTTTATTTCTTGGGGGCTAAATTTTTTTAAGTAAATTAAGTATCTCTTAGATTTCTAGAAGGCCTCTAATTGGTTAAAAAGAAATCCTGCTTTAATGGGTCCTCTTATACATATATATTATAATTAATCCTCAATAAATATAATTCTTTTGACTACCGCATACCTAAAAATTGTGGTCTACTAGGATCATTAACCTATCTAATTAATTTCCCAAGTCGCAGCTACCTCAACTACTTGACAGCTTGACCTATTAAACTTAGAAAAAACATAACTCTTTCAATTTAACTCCAAATATTAAGAAATTTGGCTTGAAATTTTTCTCATTCATAGACTCACACCATATCCAAAAATCATAGCAACTCATAACTTTTTGATACCTCAAAAGTCACTCGAAATTCTGTGTCTCTGTTTGACTGAAATTCCTGTCCTCTTTATCCTTGAAATTAAGATCACATTTATTCTATGGTATAAATTTCGGGGTATTACAATTTTTTTTTTTTTTACATGTCCACACAAGAGGGGGAGGGGAGATTCGAACTAGTGACCTCCGCTTCGCTAGGCGTGGTCTCAGCCGATTGAGCTACCTCTTGGGGACGGGTATTACAAATCTAGAATATACCTATTACTCTGTTTTTCTAATGATTATTATTTGGGATGAGTATTAAATATGCTTGAAATATTTATATAATTTTAGTTTATTTGGAAGCAACCATATATTCCTGATAGTGCTCAATAGGATCCTACTCATCGAGATATGTCGTAAAAAAAAAGTTTATGTAGATTAATAGGTGCTTGATTCATAGAGGTTTTGAAGGTGGGTTTTTTTTTATTTTTAACTGAAAGTTGACAGCTTTTGTTGATTGCAATCCTTCTCCAGGTACAATTCTTCTTACTCTAGCTCTGTTTCTCAAGAGGGAACCAAAGGAAAATCTTCGCATATATGTTTTTTTATCCAAACCCATTAATCATCGTTAGATAATAGAAACATCTTATTTGAATAACGTAGTAAAAATCTCTAAAACAAATTTAATTGATTGAGAATATTCATAATTTTTTTTAACGCATTTATTTGTTTTTTATTTTTCCTTTTTTTTTTTTATCTCTTTTGTTTCTTAAATTAAAGTTTATAAATAATTTTTTTTTTTTTTTGAGAAGTAAAGTTTAAAAATATTGAAATACACGTGATTGCTTTTGCCTACTTTTGGTATAATTTGCAACAAGAGTAGAGGTATTTTCGGTCTTCTTAACTTTTTACTTAGTTTATTTAATTTTTTGTAGTATTAATTTCTTTTTTTTTTTTTTTTTGATTGGCATCGGGTGTCCGGAGCTTCGCTCCAACTAATCTCGGGGGTGCATAGGCCCTCGGCAAGGAGTTTTCCACAAGTACATCTCGGTTAAATCAAGGGGCGAACTCCCAGTTCGATGGTCCCAAGGAGCAGTTTGCACCCATGAGGTATTGAATCTTGGATCTTAAAGGGAGCAAACCCTCAAGGCCAAGGCCTTCACCACTTGGGGTTATAGTATTAATTTCTTAATATTGTGAGTCTACTATTTTCTCAATATAATTCCTTGCTATATAAATATTTTAATTCATTAATTGAATTGTTATGTAATTAATACTCTTTTCTTTAGTGGGAATATGATGTTAACAATTTATTTTGTATATATTCTATTGCATTATTTTGATTATACTCTTTAGTTGAAATAATGTTCTATATTTTAGTTGAATTAGATGAACTAAATCATAGGATGTAAAAATATGACATTAATGGATTTTTTTTTTCTTTAACATTTTGCAATAGAAACATAATGGAAAATGCAACAATTTCACGACAGATAAGATTTTTGACATATCCACTCAAGGGTAGGGGAGGGGAGATTCGAATTTGTGACCTCCGTTTTATAAGGCGTGGTTCACAGCCGATTGAGCTACCTCTTGGGGACTCACGACAAATAAGATGGGGTACTATGAAAGACAAAAAAAAAAATCGAGGCATTAGTGTGGGTAGTGGAAGTAAGTCTAAGCAACTTAGAAATTACAACATGGTTCAACCAGTGGATTCAACTTCTTTGAGTATGATGGACAATAGAAATGAAATGAAAAATCCAAGACTTGCACAACACAAAAGACGGAAAACAAATCGAGGAGTTGATAGTGTTGGTAGTGGAAGTAGATCTAGGCAAGTTAGGAATTACAATATTGTTCAACTAACAGATTCAACTGGTCAAAGTATGACAGAAGATGGATCCAGCTATGGTTCAGATAGAGAAGATATTCCTAGTAAATGACCTAACTAAATTTATTTGATAAAAAAATATATATAATTTTTTGCACAGCATTAAATTTAATACAATATTTCTTTCTTTTGTTTTCTATTTTATATAGGGAAATTTACTGAACCTTGGAATTTCGGTCTACCTTCATATGTATGTGAGAATTGTATGTGACAACGACCTTGATTCCTCGAATCGTTTAACATTTCTTTTTTTTTTTTTTTTAAAAAAAAAAACGATTTGAAAATGCAAATTTTGTGCGTTTTCAAATCACATATAACACTCACTTTACTCAACTTATTACACTTCATCTTATTATAATAGTTCTTTTCTTGGGTAACTTTTGAATTTTTAGCCTCACTTTTATATTAAGCAATTTTAACTTTGATGGAATTACAAGTCTTTACAAATTAACGTAATAGTCTAAGCAATTCTTACTATGTTAACTATTAAAATGTGTACTTTCATGTAGCAGTCCACATGGAAGATTGGATTGCCGCGTCAATTTAAAAAACTAATCTTCACAAAATGTGGACAGCCGCATCAATATATAAGGCGTAATAAAGGATGTAGTACAAACATATTCCTTTTGCTTTCTAGGTGAAAACAATTTTTCCTTCGTTATCTAATCTGATTGAAGAAAAACACCTGCACAAATCCCACTTGCAAACTAACCTATGTTACATAGGCTATGTATATCTCGCTTGTCTATTTATTAGTAGGACATATATATTAAATATGTTTATCAATTGAAGTGGTTTATATTATAGCAATTGGCAAGATGTGTGTAATTGATGAAGAATTATTGCAAGGCTCCTTATGCCTCATGATAACCTTAATTACCTTTTGATTGATTTGATTTTAAAGTTTAAAATTTGACCATTGGACTTTCAAACTGACCGTTATCCATTAATTATGCCGATTACATCATTATGCATGCCAACATAACGTATAAAGCTTGACATTTTTTCTATAGAAGTCCATTGGGTTCGAAGATACAGTTCTCCTGCAAATTAAAAAAGATAATATCACCCAGAAAGGATTTAGTTTTCAGTTTTTCTATTGCAGTTTTCTAGGCAACCAAGCAGAATGTAGTAACATGTTAGATAAGAGATTAAATATACGGGAAAAAGCTTATATACTATTGTGATTCAATTACACATGTTCTACATTTAAAAGGCTTATCCACAGAAGGACAAAATAAAAAAAAAAAAAACTAATTTTTTTTGCCAAGTAACTTCGAAAAGAAATGAAGCACAACATGACAATAACTAAAATTTAACATTTTAAATGGTTTTAGAGTGGCTAAATGGAACCATGACAGCAAGAGCGAACTGCCTTTTGAAGATTTGAACCCCCTTTTGAAGATTTGATCCTAACACCGAAAACAACTAAAGATGTTGAAGGGAGTGATCATGACACAACATAAATCTGCAGCTTTATCCATATGATTCAAATGAGCAAAAGGCTCCGGATTTGCTTTGTGAGTAGCTTTTGGAACCCCAAAAGGTTTCCAAATTCTTAGCCATTCATCTCGGATGTGATTCACACGAGCAAAAGGCTCCGGGTTTGCTTTGTGAGTAACTTTTGGGATCCCAAAAGGTTTCCAAATTCTTAGCTATCCATCCGCGATGGATGCCTAAAAATTTGGAAACCTTTTAGGGTCCCAAAAGCTACTCACAAAGCAAACTAGGAGCCTTTTGCTCGTGTGAATCACATTCGAGATGGATGGCTACGAATCTGGAAACCTTTTGGGGGTTCCAAAAGCTACTCACAAAGCAAACCCGGAGCCTTTTGCTCATGTGAATCACATCCGATAATATGGATAAAGCTGCAGATTTAAAGCTTCAGTGTGAGTACAACAGTTTATTGTGTCATGATCACTCCCCTCAACATCCGCGGATGCTACAGTGCAATCATCCGGGCTCTGAAATAAGTAAAGGATAAAAACCATTAGGCTATGAACAAGACCAAAAACTATGGTCAGGAAAATTAGTAAAAAAATACATTACCTGAGCCATAAAAAGAACCTTAGAGGTATGACCTTTCAGCTCTGCCATCTTCACCATTGATGGGTATTTCCAAAGAATGAGCTCCTTCTGAGGAAGACCATGAGAGCTAAGCAGCTCTCTCTCATTCTTGCTCCACAGCAGAGCAGAAACCAGAGAGCCAGTGTCAACTGAGCTCAAGCAAGCACCCGTGTGGGTGTTCCATAACTTTATGCACCTATTACCTTCAGCTCCACCAAAAGCCAGTAAATTGCTCTGGAAAGGATACCAAGCAAGGGCTTTCACTGCAGATGTATGGTCCTCAAGCCTCTGAAGCTATTGTGTCACTGAATTTGAAGTTGCCCTTGTTCTGTCCCAGATGTGGAGGAGATTATCACTACCTCCACTCGCCAATTGCTGGCCTGAGGCCGACCATTTTATCCCACAAACCTCTTGGCTATGGCCCCTGTAGGTTTCAACAATGTGTGCTCTAACTCTTACATCATTGTCAATGATCAGACTGTCCATTCCTCCAGTTGTAAGGATATGATCGTTCCACGCCAGCATCCCCACTCGCATTCTGTGACCACCTCTTAAGGTTCTTAGCTGCAAAAGTAACAATACAACAATTGTAAGCATTTGCAAATTTTATATCAGAAAATAAGTAAAGAATACGAAAGAACAATGAAAAATTGAAGAACCAGTTGATTAGCTCCCACAACTGCACTTCAAAATTGTTCAAGCCAATGGCAATGTGCTGGCCATCAGGAGCCCAGCTAACACTTGTAACGGGGCCATCTTCCTCATCAATACTGACAAGTTCAGAAGTAGAACAATTTGAAGTATTCCACAGATAAACTGTATTTCCAAGCGCAATTGAGATAAAGTTGCAGCTTCCCCAATCCAGTAAATTCAGGTAATAATCATCCACAATGTCAGAAGCATCTAATTTATTCTCAGAAGTCTACATACATCAAACCAAATTAATTAGACCATAACAGCATTCAAGAGACATTACAAGAACTATAGGTAATAAATCAACAAAGCAATGAGATGAAACCAGAAAGGTAACATGAATTTAACTAATAAAAAAAACCGAGTTCGCAATTAGCACTCATTCTCAAAAGATTTGCCATATCCTATATGCAGATAATCCCCAACTCTTTATGATGTTTGCCCACATAATAAAATTCAAATGGCAGCATTATTGAAGCGAGAAATATGCAATCTTTAGGAGAAAAATGGCTCAGTTCAATAGACTTATGTAGCGCCCTGGTAGTAATACAATTAATACCACAATGTGGATATTGCAGTAGCAAACAAAAAGTGTATGTGATCAAACAGCACTTGGAATATAGTTCCATTTAGAGGCCCACCCTAATAATCCATAATTCACAATAATCTACTTAGCTAGATGCTAAATTTAGTCAAGTCCATAATTTCTACGAGACAGAATCTATGAAAGACTAAAATCATATACCCACCTTAGGATATGTCGCCAGGGCTTCATTGGCGTATCACTGTAGAGAGAAGAGGAGAATTAACGTGGGATCAACTCCATGGGGGCAAGCGGCTTGTTCTTGAATGCGAGAATTCGGGTCCTATTCATGTTAAAGACCTCAGCCAACCGCTTCTGGTAGGCCTCTGCTGCTAGTGAGCTTGCAGGCGGCTTCGCCTTCACTCTCCTCCATTCTGTCAGCATGTAATGTGTGAAATCGAAGTCCATTACTGATCAGTTTGGAATGAATCTATCCAACTGCTTAGAGGGAAGAAAATTGTATGAGACACATGCAATGACAGTCATTCTTCACACAATTTTTCAATTGAGGTTTCAAGTGCCAAAAACAACTAATAACATTTGGCAGTCAATTTAATCACAAATCCCTAATTTCAATAGATATGTATTTTAATCCCTACTTAAGAAACCCTAATTTAAGGAACCAAATTGATTAAACAAAAAAAACTAACGTAGTGCTAATTTGAAGCAATAAGAAAGATATACGCAAAATAAAACCAAGAATTACGAAATTACGTTTTCTCGAGCATTATTTCTTTGTATATACTGTTCTTGAAGCGGGCATTGAGATTTATTGTTCCCGAAGGCAAAAGTTCACCTTCGGTTCATGTTGCACCTATTTCAGATAAAATAAAGCAACTATTTAAAATAAAATAACTTTGAAACAAAATTTAGAGAGGGAAGTGTGTCGTCTAAGAGAGAATCCTCTGAGAGAGAAAGAGAGAGATTAGCGTTGATAAATGAGACTAATAACATTACAAAACCATAAGTAACGAAGCTAAACAATATTATACAGAACAAAGATGAAGTCCCTAACATGAATCTAATGAAACTAAAAATAGAAAATTATGGAAGTAATACAGAGGAGGTCTCCTTCACACGCGCGCAATTACATACACAAAAAAAGAGAGTGTGAGTCACACAAAGAGAAACACCAAAACATTAGAAAGCCAACTGGGAGTGGATGAAGTGCATCTGAGTTGTAGATTTTTCTTAGCCATAAAGTAAGAAACTTAAATGTAAAGGTCTAACAACCTCCAATAGGTCTGCCAAAAAACATACACAAAGATTCTCTATGCAGACCACTAGGATAGTGGTGAATCAAGGTAAACCCAATCCACATAGTCTTGCAATTTTCAAAAACGGGATCCCTGTTGATCTCCTACAACCAGAGGTGGCAGTTGATGGTGTGTGACAATGGCCAACAACTGTAGATATGATTAGTGAGCGGTGGGGTCGGTCAGCAAATCTCAAAATAAAATATAATATACTTTTTCTGCTCTAAGTTCATCAAACACAAACCATAATTCAGTAAAAAACAGAAACCCCAATACCTATCTATCCAAAAATATTTACACATTTTTCTGGGCAACCAAACAAACACATCAAACGGCAAAACCCCAAACCACCCACCACCCACGACGAAACAGAGAAAAAAAAAAGAAAATAAAAGAAAAGAAAACCACAAATCTTATCACCTCCTCTGCCTCCGATCCGCGGCGTACTGCGAGAGCGGAACGACCTCCGAGAGCGGCGTGGACAGCGGGGTCGGCAGCGGCAAGTTCCTGCAAACCGGGCACGAGCCGTTCAGCTTCAGCCAGGCGTCGAGGTGTGTGGTTGCTGCGGTGGTGGTGGTGGGAACGACAACAGAGACAGTAGGCGAGGAGGATGGTGGAGACTGTGAGAGGAGAGTCAAGAGAATGGAGAGATGATGGAGACTCTGATACATTTAGGTTAAATTTGGGTTCTCTAACTTTCAACCGTTGGATTTGGAAAAATAATTAAATTTTAAATATTAACGATTTGATTCGTTTTATCAAAAGATTATCCCATGCTGCTGTTTCTACTTAGATCTGGTGTGCTTGTTCAATATGATTCGTAGATTATATATATGTTTTCAACATTTAATATTACTCCTCATATTAGATCAAACAAGGCAAACTTATGGTGTCTTTGTTACATCATATACATACTTTTTCGTAAATGCTTGATAGTTGTCATCTATTAATATCATCCAACGGCTATTAGATCATCAAAACATTTTGGACGGTCGAGAATCAACCGACAAAGTGGATGCATTACGGAATTAATCTTGTGTGTGTCTGATGGTGAAACTAGTTCCATGCAAGCATAGTAGATGATTTAGACTGTTTATTAGAATCTTGACTTTCTTATTCAATTTAAAACGTTAGATTAATGAGCTTATCATATCATGTGGAGCACGGAAACGGATCCTCTCCATTTCAAAATGAAATGGAGAGGAGCCGGTTCACGACTTAGATTTGGTTAAAAATATCTAACGTTTAAGAACTTGCCACATCATTTAAGAAAACCAAAGCTG
The DNA here is from genome assembly GCA_006937295.1 of Carpinus fangiana. Lineage (NCBI taxonomy): Eukaryota > Viridiplantae > Streptophyta > Magnoliopsida > Fagales > Betulaceae > Carpinus > Carpinus fangiana. Next base: position 8,500,786 of record CM017322.1, read on the forward strand.
AACTTTAACGTCGTTTGGCCACTGAAAGAAACAATTTCACCGTTAAAACTGAAATCCCCCTCTTCCATCCCTAAACCGGATCTGACTTCTTCCATTCCTCACTTCTTCTGTTGAACTTAGGCTTCTCTGGTTCCGACGCCAGCGGCTCTTTCTCCTTGGTGGTCCTGGTCAGATCTATATATAAAGAAATTTATTTTTATGCAACACATATTCTTTGAGCTTCTTCGAATAGAGAATAAAAAATCTGAGTTGATGTTGCAAATGAAATCTGTGCTTGTGAGAACAAGTTAAATTGTGGTTGTCCATTTGAGTTGGGCAACAGGTCATCGACCAGCTTATATTACCGACATCAACTGACCAATTTCAATCAGTTCTTTCAAGTCTTCGTCAATCGGTTGGCACTAGCTTGTGCTTGGTTGCTTGAAAAATTACGAGAAAAGAAAAAGATAAAGAGAAGAAAATCAAGAGAAAGCAATAGGTTATTTTAAATGGTCAAGAAAGGAAAGCTCATCTTCAAAATTAAGAAGAAACAGAAACGAAAGCAAGAAGAGGAGGTGGTGCCGGAGAGGAGAAAGATTCGTTGATTTCGAATTCGAAACCAGAGAAGCCAGGTCCGAGGAAGAAGTCAGGTCCGGTTGTTGAGTAATGGGGGATTTGAGTTTTGGTGGAAGAGAAAATCTGACGGTTTATTTTTTTTCTTTAGAGACCAAATGGCGTTAAAGTTCAGCTGTAGTTTCTTAAATGATGTGGCAAAGTTTTTAACTTTGGATCATTTTAACAAAATCTAAGCCGTGAACCGGCTCCTCTCCATTTCCCTTGAAATGGAGAGGATCCGTTTCCGTGGAGCACCATATAATTATCACTTTCAAAACGGTTTACACTTATATACCATAGATGAAATCCAACGGCCAAGATTAAATTCAACAAAAAATTCAAAATTCAAAATTTAGGAATTAAAAATAAAAATTGTGTTATGTAGTATCGTTTAGTGTCAATTTGTTATTTCAATTTTAATAATTATGATTTTAAAAATTGCGTTTTTTTCAATCGCGTATTTTTCTTCTTCTTATTTTAGATTAAGTATTTTTTAAATCATAACATCAAACACTTTATGTCACACACACTAATTACTATTATCATATTACATATAGTATTATTTAGTTAATATGTTAAAATGTTAATGCTTAACACGGGTCAAATAAACAATGTCAATATTAATATATATTGTATCTTATATGTAAGCATTTATATACTTATATAATTGTATCATTATATGGGTCAATATTAATTGTTATATACTTATATTTTATGATCACAATTCATGACATATGATTTAAATTCAAGTTGTTAAGTTTTTACTTACTGCAAATTGTGATTATAATGTATAAATTATAAGAAATACATTAGTTACTTAATTATTAATCATTTAATTTTAATCTAATGATAATACTCAAACTCTAAGTCCTAAATTATTCATAATCTAATATGGGGAATTGTTTACATAACAATTTGCAGGAAGTAAAAATTGTTAAGTTTTTACTTACTACAAATTGTCTGCAAATTGTGATTATAATGTATAAATTATAAGAAACACGTTAGTTACTTAATTATTAATTATTCAATTTTAATCTAATGAGAATGCTAAAACTCTAAGTCTTAAATTCCTCATAATATAATAATCATACACTCATACTTAAATTATATGATCATATTATCTCACAATTCATATTAATACTATCTTAGATCTAAGATAATGTGATATACGTTTTCTAAGAATAAAGTATCTAATTATAATGCATTGATTAAATAACACAATAACTTATGTAAATATACCAAATGATTATATAATGATTAATGATTATATGATATACGATTCTAATTTCTAAAGTATAAACTATCTAGTGATAATATTTTTAGTAAATGACACAATAACTTGTACCATATGATTATATCATATGATAAAATGATTAATGATAATATCAAATATTTCTTATTATTTACTATATATATATTTATTTATTTATTATATGTGTTTATATAATATATACATATATATATAATATATATAAACACATATGCATAAATAACAAAAAACAAAGGTATATAATATATTTGTTATTATTAAGTAATGTTTACTATATATTATTATTTGTTACTTATTAAAAAATATACGAGTCGAACCTAATAAACGAGGCGAGCCTAGCTTATATGAGTGTGTTCACGAGCTTAGCTGAGTCGAGCCGACCTTGCTTTGTTTAATATTCAAGCCAGGATTCATGTTCATTAAACGCTTCATTTAATATTCGAGTCGAGCACGAGCTTAGCTTATGTGAGCTGAGCCTGAGCTCGCGAGCGAACGACTTGCTCTCTTAACACCCCTAGTTATATATATCTCATTAAAAGTCAAAAGCATATAGCTCGGATACAATATAGCCGAAGTTGTAGGTCATAGCATTAAAACCTAAAATTATACATTCTAAGTTTCACCTATGTTGGGTCACGGATCGGCCACAGAAGGCCCAATCCAATATGCAAGCTTACTAAGACCAAGCCCAAGCCGAGACTTAATCGGTCCAGCCCAAGGCATGGTCAGTCCACCAAGGGCATAACAGTCCTTTACCGAGGATATGATGGTCCTTCCACATATGAAGGAAACCCACGTTCAACAATAAACACAGGATTCACCCAGCACCCTAGACACGTTCACCAGAACGTGACACAGCTATCAACGCCAAGTCAAGAGACATGCACTCGAGGATTACTCGAGCACCCACGTTTGATGCAAGCATAGCTGAGCCCCATTAGCACACTCCACGATCTCAGGATCAGGGAGTATCCCACAACCCACGATCCACTTCGCCGACACGACACGCATGGATCGTCGGGAACGTGAGGCCAAGAATTATGGGAAGACAACTGCTACCTAATGCCGATAAAAGGGAGACCCCAGTTCACTGTTTGGGTAATATGAATTCTCTATCAAGCTCTCTTTGCTCAATTACATTCTCCCTTCCAAATCATTTACCAACTTAGGCATCAGAGCTTCCCTTATTAGCATACCATCGGCAACTCTCATTCCTCAGTTTGTTATTCTTGTGCAGACCAACGACTCCTTGGGAACTGTGTCACTCCTCGGGCAGCATGCAGCGTCATCACTCGAAAAACTGTCATCAACAACCTATGACATCAATGTCTACTAACCCATGACTAATCTTTTGATGAATAGATATGCTTCAAGCAGACACCATCAATTCATAGGTAGTCCATTCCCTCCCCATGAGAGCAAAAACCCACACACAGAGACTAAACCTCCTCTACTCGGAAGCAAGTAGACTACTCGCATCTGCAACCCAAAGGCCAAGAGACAGCAACTTTATTCAAAAGCTACTGAAAACTACAAACTGCAAGAAACAGCGAAACAAGTTACAAAAAAAAAAAAAAAAACAGTGGCTACAATGCAGGAATGCGTGGGGAGATTGCTCTTGCTACTCTTGATTCATTAATTTGTTTTGTTATTTATTTTTTTTTGACATGTTCACACAAGAGGGGGGAGAGGGATTCAAATTAGAGACCTTCGCTTCATTAAGCGTAGTCTTAGCCGATTGAGCTATCTCTTGGGTTTAAGGTTTTCTGGTTTAGGTATGAAGGCAGGGTAAAATAGTTTAGGTATCCTTCAACCCATATAAAATGGTTTTAAGTGTCTATAAAACATTTAAAATACACATTAAATTTAGTCTAAGTTAGTAAACTGTTCTTAATTAGGTTAAGAATTTAATGTACATTTTTAATATTTATAAACACTTGACACTATTTTACATGGGTTGGAGGATATTTTATCTAGAATGGTTTGAAGGAAATTTTTGTCATTTTTAGAATCACTTATAAAGTTTAAGATCACCTAAATTAATGTAATACTTAGCAATTATGAGTGTCTTTATAATCCACTAACTTTTCCGGGGGTGTTACATATGGCGTCTCTTCATTTTAGCTGAACTAAAGTTCATGTTTTTCTCAATGAATCGTGTTAGAGCATTCACAATGAAAGAGACAAATGCTACTTTTAGCAGTACACCTGTTTGAAGTTTGAACTAGCAAGAGTCTCAAGGCTTTTAACATTAGAATATGTCGTGGGATGGGTAGGATAGGATAGGGTGTTTAGGCTTTAGCAGTAACATCTATAGCACAACCATATATATATATATATATATATATATTGATGCCATGGGATGTTTGCCAATATATAATTGGGGAAAATACGTTTTAGCCCCCTCAACTAACACCCTGTTACGTTTTAGCCCCCTAAAATATCAAAAGTTGCAAAATGGCCCCCTCAACTACCAAACAGTTACGTTTTAGCCCCCTCCGTTAGTTTTTACCGTGAAATTGGATGGAAACATCAAAACTACGTCGTTTTGAGATTGCAAGTTACCAAAATACCCTCAACTAATGGAGGGGGCTAAAACGTAACTTTTTGGTAGTTGGGGGGGCCATTTAACAACTTTTGGTTTAGGTTTTGGGGAGATGACGACCATGTTAGTCAGTGGGTGTGGGTGAGCAGTAGAAAGGAGATGTGTATAAGAGACAGGGTTTAGTCATTGTGTTTGTGATTTCAAAAAGTACAATTTTAAAAAGTGATTTTTAAAAATGCAATTNGAAGGAAAGCTGATCATTCATTGGTTGGCTTTGGCATCAAGAAAGTATCTAGTAGATTTGCTTGGTTGTAAAGTGTAATTTTTCCTTTTTTTGTTTGTAGTATGCTGCACTAGGTCAAATTGGAGTATAAATATCATATGATTGTAATTGTACCTGTACCCTTCGTTTTACATTAATACAAACTTTTTCATAAGTGTCTATAAAACATTTAAAATACACATTAAATTTAGTCTAAGTTAGTAAACTGTTCTTAATAAGGTTAAGAATTTAATGTACATTTTTAATATTTATAAACACTTGACACTATTTTACATGGGTTGGATGATATTTTCTCTAGAATGGTTTGAAGGAAATTTTTGTCATTTTTAGAATCAATTATAAAGTTTAAGATCACCTAAATTAATGTAATACTTAGCAATTATGAGTGTCTTTATAATCCACTAACTTTTCCGGGGGTGTTACATATGGCGTCTCTTCATTTTAGCTGAACTAAAGTTCATGTTTTTCTCAATGAATCGTGTTAGAGCATTCACAATAAAAGAGACAAATGCTACTTTTAGCAGTACACCTGTTTGAAGTTTGAACTAGCAAGAGTCTCAAGGCTTTTAACATTAGAATATGTCGTGGGATGGGTAGGATAGGATAGGGTGTTTAGGCTTTAGCAGTAACATCTATAGCACAAACATATATATATATATATATTGATGCCATGGGATGTTTGCCAATATATAATTTGTTTCCTTACAGCTTCCTCTCAAGGCTATCAAGGGTACTTGCCGGGAAGGCTCTACGATCTCGATACATCAAAGTATGGAAACCATGATGAACTGAAGAAGCTGATAAAAGCCTTCCAAAACAAGAGGGTCAAGTGCATATCAGACATAGTAATAAACCACAGAACTGCAGAGAAGGCAGATAGCAGTGGGCTGATGACCATTTTCGAAGGAGGGACACCAGATGATCTCCTTGATTGGGACAGATCCTTCATTTGCATAAATGACAAACCTATTTATGGCACAGGAAATCCTGACACCGGAGATACTTTTGGGGATGCCCCAGGTATTGACCACACAAACCCATGAGTCCAAAAAGAGCTATCAGATTGGATGAACTGGCTAAAGACCGACATTGGGTTTTGCTGGGTGGCGATTTGATTTTTCACTGGGATGTTCCCCCGCTATTACTAGGCTGTATGTGGCAAATACTAAGCCAAATTTTGCAGTAGGTGAAATATGGTACTCGGGTCGTTCTCTTGAAAAACAGGATGCTTATCAACGCCAGACTGTGAAATGGATAGAGGATACTGGAGGAGAAGTCACAGCTTTTGATTTTCCGACAAAAAGGATACTTCAAACTGCATTATTGCAGGGGAAACTGTGGCGGTTGAAAGACTCAAATGGAGGTGCTCCTGGAGTGATTGGCTTGAAGCCAGGAAATGCTGTAACTTTCATAGACAATCATGCTACAGGTTCCACCCAAAGTCAGTGGCCATTCAAAGATGACAAAGTCATGCAGGGATATGTTTACATTCTTGCTCATCCAGGGATCCCATCAGTAGCAAGTTCTTTAAAACTTTATCTAATTTCTCGCTAGACAATTAGTGTTTATAATGTTATATTCATGAGGCTCTTTTAAATAAACAAAAAGTGGAACAAGGAAAACAATGGCCTTTAGAGCAGTAACTGATTGTCTGTTGTTAATTAATTCATGCTCTTGTTTGTATTAGATGAATTAATGTAAATCTTTTTTATTTGGTGACAGTTTTATGATCACTTCTTTGAGTTCTTTGGTGGGGGTCTCAAAAGCCAGATCTCTCAACTCATTCATATCCGATCCAGAAATGGGATCAAACCCACCAGTTCCTTGCGAATTCTAGCTGCTGATGCGGATCTCTACGTACGTAGCTGCTATAGATGAGAAGATTATTGCCAAGATTGGTCCAAGAGAAGACAAAGTTGCACAACTCATCCCTTCTAATTTCCAACCTGCTCTTTCTGGGGAACACTATGCCGTGTGGGAGAAAAAAGCATAGGGTATATAATTAGTAATCATTTTAAATGAAATGAAGTAAACAAGGGATATTATGAAGCCTTTGTAATAAAATGTCTAATGTCAATCTGTATGGCAGTTTTGGATATATGGACCCAAATTAGTACATTTCCCTGCAAAATTAAACCTTGTCGGTGGAGAATATATATATCATCTGTGTTGGAGTTTTTGTTTTCTATTCTCGAGGCAAAAATATTAACAAATAACTTAAAATACAAATTATTTTTAAAAATATAAAATTGTGTTAATTAATATAAATGCTGGACAATACCCTATGCTTTTTTCTCCGAACCGCAGGTCTGCCTAGGATACAATAATTCAGTGCTTCTATATATATAAGAGTAGACTTAGGGCATTAAACAAGTTGATACAATTTGACAGCTCGCTCGATACCCGCTCGGTTAAGCTTGACCTGAGCTTGAGCTCGACACTATACAAGCTTGTTTGTTAAAGTTGAAACTTGCTCGATTAGTTAGTGATACATACTCGGCTCGCTCGATCAAACTCGACAAGGGCTCGTTTAAGGCTCGAATCGCCTGGCTCATCCGGCTTGCTAGCACAACTCGCTAGCTCATTCATAAAATCTTGTATATGTATACAAAATATATTAATATATTACAAAAAAAAGAGTTATATAAATTTTAAATATGTATATTAGTAATTAATTAATATGTGTTATATGTGTTATTTAATATATGACACAAATTTCTTCCAAACCAATTTGGAATAAATTTTCTCCAACCCATTTAAAATAGTGTCAAGTGTCTATAAACATTTAAAAGACACATTAAATTTGGTTTTAAGTTAGTAATTTAATGTTCTTTTTAAATGTTTAGAGACACTTGGTACTATTTTAAATGGGTTTGAGGATATTCTGTCCCTTAATATTTATATATGTGTGTATTAGTTAACACGCTAACTAATTAGTTCATAAACTAACATATTATCTAATTAATTGATATATATTAAGTAAATATAATTAACCACATGAATCCATGATACTCAATATTTTATATTTCTATGTATATTACTTATGTTATTATACATGTGTTCTATATATTAGTATTAACATACTAACTAGTAACCAGTTACTTAATAAACTAACACATTCACTAGTTTAATATATATTCAATTACTAATTGAGTTAACAATAGGTTGTTTTGACCAAAAAAAAGTATATGTTACTTAATATTTGTATGTATATTATATATATATACTTGTTAGTTAATATATACTAACTTAGTATTACTGAGGTAAGTTAACTATTTTTTTTTTTTTAAAAAAAAAAAAAAAAAGAAGAGAGAAAGTTAATTAACACAAGTTACATATATACTAGTTAATATGAAACATTAATTATGACATATGGTTAAGTTGTTAACTGATAAACTATATTGAATAGTTAATATAGAAGTAAGTATTATCATATTACATAGTAAATACTAACTATAGTTAAGTGTTAGATTACATGATCTAAAGATCATGAGAATTGTAATTAGAAATTTGTTTTTTCTTTTTTTATCTAAATTGTTAGATCATTAGAATTTTGAATTATCGTTTGAATTTAGTCACATTATTAGAATCAACAATGTCATGTTAATGTTATTAACTTAGTATACTAAATATATATTTTTTTCTAGTAATATATTATTATTTTATTTTTTTCTAAGCTATTATTATTTTATTTTATTAACTGGTATAGTAGTCTTATAATATACTAACACAATTAAATTAGTTAATTGTATCGGGCGGTTATTATTTTATTGTATTTCCATTTTTCTTGATATCAACTACATTCTATGTACGAAAAACGGTCCGTTTCTTATAATCTGCATTAAATTTTGGGATAAATGCAACAACAATCTCTGTGATTAGTCTAAATTACAAATCGATACATGTGGTATAAAACAATTTAGAGATCCTCAGGTAGGCCAAAATAACAATTTAGTCTCTTCAATCAAATTCCGCTAACACATTTGACGGATTCTGTTAATGTGTATATTACTCATTAAGTAAAAAATTAACAATAGTCAATGAATATTAATTATTAGGTAACAATAGTTTTTTTTTGACATGTCCACACATGAGGGGGGGAGGGAGATTCGAACTAGTGGCATTTGCTTCATTATGTATGATCTCAGCTGTTTGAGCAACAATAGTTAATTGATATACAATATATAATTATATTATAATTAATTATATCTATAAGTATCTATTTAATATATAATTGAATCATATATTCATATGGCTATATCTTAAATGATCTAACAATTAAGTATCTAATGGTAGTTGAATAAGCAATTTGAATTTTTTTTATTTATTTTTTGACATGTCCACACAAGAGGGGAATGAGAAATTCGAATTAGTGACTTCCGCTTCATAAAGTGTGTTTCCTAGCCAATTGAGCTATCTCATGGGGACATCAATTTGAAATGTTAATCCTATGATTGAATGCAAATTATGACACTTAATCATATTTTCATCAGTCATATTATATATATAATTACAAAATATGCTATGAGTATAAATTATAGCAACATAATATCACACAATTTGAGTAGAAAATAATTATGAAATTTATTATTAATAACTCCAAAGTAATTTGAATTAATTAAATTAAAGGGATACTTAGGAACTAATCTTGAATAGAATAATAGATAGTAATAATAAGTCCTAGTGCCATAAATAATGATTTGTTAGGGAAAATTGTAGTTAAATTAAATAAGGGGTCAAATATAAATTAACAAATGATAGAATTAAATTTTAAAATTGGATGGGACAATATTGTAGTTTAGAAAAGTAAGTGGTTTGAATTAAAAGAAAATTTACCTTCTACCACGTGTGGCTTTAATTGGCTATGAGGAGAGAAGAAAATCGGCTCGTTTACAGCTAGCCCTTGAGAATATTGAGAATGCCCTTAAAACCATCCAACCACCTCTTGTTGGATGTGGTCCATTTGGTGTTTGTAGAAAGGTAGCTAGCTAGTATTTGTGTATAAATAATGTGGTCCATTTGGTGTTTTTAGAAAGGTAGCTAGCTAGACTGAGTTTGGCAATGGATGGAGAATCTGTTGATCATTATGAACCCCTTCTTCTGAGCACCAGAGGTTATGTGAGGAAGACACCTAATGAACATCTCTTTTTGTCATGTGCCAAGTGGAGTGTCAAGTTTGCAATATGGTTCGTTTTCATTGCATGGGTTGCTCTTATTTTCCTCTACCCATCGCAATTTTTTAATTCAGCCTTCGACAGCTGGAGTCGGTCCACCAGTAGTGCTACTGTTTTTGGGATTACAGGTTAATTAGTTGGTCCTTCTTTAACTAATTAACTTGTTCTATCTTTCTCCATTTTATTTTATTTGTTTTCCCAATTAACTGCTGCATGCAGGAGTCAAATTCATGGTATTCAGCGGACCAGTTGTTGTTATTGCCTTCCTTTCCATAGCTTATCTTATCATCGCTAGGGAGGATGATGATGATCAGGAGCTCCATCTGTACGTATCACTACTCTCAACTCTGTGTAATCTAGCTATAGTACTCTTTCTGTGCTCAAAACTTTTCCGATTCTAGGAAGAAGATCAAGGCTGCTTCAAAACATCCAAGTTTCCGCTTGTGGACTTTCCCTGTTCTTGTGGATGGGCCATTTGGGGTTGTTTCTGCCACTGAATTCATTGGGATTATCCTCTTTCTTCTCTTTGTCATCTGGTCTTTGTATTCGTATACATTGGAGGTACTCAGCGATATGTCTCAGTACGAATATCCTTTCATACACAAGAGGTACGTACGTACGCACGTACAATGTAGTTTTAGTTTTCTATTTTCTATTTTCTATTTATTTTTTATAATTTATAATTTTAATTTTATTGAGGATACTTTCGGGAGGAAATCGACAAATTTTAGTAATTTGGGTGGACATCTTTCAGTTAAAAGTTTAGAAAAAAACATTGTTAGTTGGGTCCCTCAAGAGTCAAGACTCACCCTAAACGGCTGAAGGTTGTGTTTTAAAGGTTTTACAGTTTCTCAAGTTTTAATGAAACAGTGCGTGACAACTATGCTTTAATGAAACTCTTCATTTGAACTTTCCAATTGTCACCTCCGTTTCAATCTTCTTCTTCATTAGTCTATGTGTTAATCCAACTTTCTAAGATTCATCTCTGAAACTAATTAAAGTCTGAAATATGAAACTACAAAACATGGTCAATCATGGTCTCATTTTCTGAGAGTCCTTGTTTGTTTTAATTTTCAGTAGTCTTTTTTTGGAACTTCTGGGAAGGCGCTTTGGTTCGACTGGATTATATTGCTTGGCATTTTTGTTTCTTCCGGTTGCAAGGGGATCAGTTCTTCTCCGCATTATAGATATCCATTTTGAGCACGCGACAAGATATCATGTGTGGCTTGGAAATCTCACAATGCTGCTGTTTACTATCCATGGACTGTTCTTTGTAATTGCGTGGACAATCGAGGGTAACCTCCTACAAGAAGTGAGTTCTAATGCTTGCTGTGATTCTTTACTGGGTATATTTGTTTGTTTGTTTGCTTTCTGCAAGAAACTTACATCTATAATCACTCAAAATTGAATGATCCCCTTCAGTGATCATGAATACCATCAATGAGAAAGCTAAGCTTTCTTTATCCAACAATAAGCCGATTGTTGTTACCCTACACAATAATGATGAATAATATGAAATAAAAAAGAGAGAGTTAAGATACATAGTTCATGTACGTGGTTCGGCAATGTGCATACGTTCACAGGAGAGAGTACGGCTATATTTTACTATTCAATGATTTAGGGTTACAACATAACATATTTATAAGAAAACCCTAATAGTAAGTATTTTGGAAAACCCCAAAATATCACCCACAATTTATTTGTCCCTAGGCCCACGTAAATTAATTACACCCAATGGGCCAGCAGTAAAATATAAGCCACTTGTTCCAACAATCTCCACCTTGCGAGTATTTACCTTTTTGAAGATAATCAAGTATTGAGCCTGCACCTAGAACTGATAAGTTTGGGATGTTGTCTCATCTCTTCTCCTTTCTAGCACTTGAAGACATTTGTCAAGTCCAAGCAATGTTTGAACTTGGAGACATTTGTCAACATGTCCGTTGCATTCTTAGAAGTATGAATCTTATCAAGTAACAATTCACTTGTTGTAATCAATTTCCTGATCTTGTGAAACGTCACATTAATGTGCTTGGTTCTTGCATGATACACCTGGTTCTTTGCCAAGTAAATAGCACTTTGATTGTCACAATACAACAGTACTCCTCCTTGTTGAATACCTAGCTCTGTGACTAACCTTGTAAGCCACAGACCTTCCTTTGCAGCCTCAGCCGTCGCCATGTACTCCGCCTCAGTCGTGGACATCACAACCATGGATTGGATCGATATAGACCTCTAACATATGAGTCATCCTGCAATAGTGAACACATAACCTATAGTCGACCTCATGTCATCTAAATCTCCTACATAATTTGCATCCACGTATCTGACGACTGACAAATCACTTTTCTATCTGACAAATGTGATGCCACACTCTGTAGTACATTTGAAGCAGATGTCATTAGTTCGAATCATTTCTCACTATTCTCTTGTGTGCAGATGTCAAAAAAAAAAAAAAAAACTTTCATCTAGACAATTCAAAAAGTCTCTATAATGGAACGGACGCGGTATTACTTTTGTCGATTAATGTGATTTGACCTCTTTTTATTTTACTTTTTTAAAAANGCACATGTTAAAAAAAAAAAAAAAAAACTTTCATCTAGACAATTCAAAAAGTCTCTATAATGGGACGGACGCGGTATTACTTTTGTCGATTAATGTGATTTGACCTCTTTTTATTTTACTTTTTTAAAAAATAATATCTATCATTAGATTCCTGTAAGAAAATGATCCTTATATGTCATTCACATTTATATGGTTAAATCACTACTTCCATTTTAAGGTTAAATCACTACATCCATCTTTAATGTTACTCTTGTCGAAGTAGGTAGCCTGATGAATGATAATAGGTTTGTTCTTGTGAATAACAATCTCATTTGTAAACCTTCTCCATATGAAGATGATGAAGCTATATTTATGTCTTCAATTTTTTTTCATTCAGATATTGGAGTGGCAAGTTAGTGATGCTGCTAATCTTCCAGGAGTTATTGCTCTTTTAGCTGGTCTATCGATGTGGCTGACATCACTTTATCCAGTCAGAAAGCAGAAGTTTGAGTTGTTCTTCTACACCCACCAACTCTATGTAGTCTTTCTTGTCTTTTTTGTTTTGCACGTTGGTGATGCCGTTTTCAGTGCAGTTGCTGGAGGAATTCTTCTGTTTATACTTGATCGCTTTTTGAGATTCTGCCAATCAAGAAGGATTGTTGGTATAATTTCAGCCAAGTGTCTTCCCTGTGGAGCTGTGGAATTGATCATTTCAAAGCCTGCAAGTAATAGTGATTCCCCACAAATTTATAATCTCCTTGTTTATTTTCTATCTCCATATCTATGACATTCTTTTTCTCTTGACAATGTAGATCTACGGTACAATGCCCTCAGTTTTATTTTCCTTCAAGTTCGGGAATTATCTTGGCTACAGTGGCATCCTTTCAGTGTTTCATCTAGTCCTCAAGATGGTCAATATCATCTCTCCATTCTCATAAAGGGTCTCGGTGAATGGACAACAAAGCTTAAAGAAAATCTCTTGAATACTTCTTCTGAAACAAAGATTACAGCTTCAGTTGAGGGGCCTTACGGGAACGATTCACCCTATCACTTGATGTATGCATTCACTACTTTACTACATATATATCAAGCTTTATTTTTAGGGTTTGTAACTTTTTTAGTATGCAGTTAGGTTTTCACTTGTTTATGTTTTTTTTTACTAACGTTTTAATTTGTATCATAGATAATACCTAACTTATAGGTAAATACTTGTTTGGTAGCACTGTCATCATTCCGTCAAACATGACACGAGTCCTAAAAAAAAAAAAAAAAAATCATAAAAATAATTTAAAAAAATCAGAAGTTGAAAAAAGAAAAAGCCAAATATGGGGTAGTCGGGCCATCCCATTTTGGCCATTGAGGGTGATTGGGCCACCCTAGGGCAGACATGGGGTGATCGAAATTGGTTTGGCTAATGGAATGTGACGAAGGTATTAAGTTGGTCTTTACTTATAAGTCAAGTACCATTTGGGATACAATTTGAAACCTAGATAAAAATAAAAATAAAAAAGTGAAAACATAGGTATTAATTAAAAAGGTTATTAACCCTTATTTTAATATCTTTTCTTAGTGAACTGATCACCATCTTATTCGATCTGTAGGTATGAAAACCTTATTTTAGTAGCAGGTGGCATTGGGATTTCACCATTTCTTGCTATCTTGAGTGACATTCTCCATCGTGTAAGAGAAGGAAAGCCTTGTCTACCTCGAAACATCTTGCTTGTTTGGGTTGTGAAAAAATCAAACGAGCTTCCTCTTCTTTATACTGTTGACATGGAGTCTATCTGTCCGTTTTTCTCTGATAAACTAAATCTTAAGATTGACATTTATGTCACTCGAGAATCAGAACCTCCACTGGTTGGCTTAGTTATACTCTCAAAACCTTGTACTTTTCTTTATAAATTATTTCTAACATCATTTCATTCACTTTAATGGTTGTTAATTATATGCAGGAAGTGGGTAACGTTCACAACAAGACTATGGACTCTTCAGCTCCCTCCCCTATGTCGGATGCACGCAGTAGTATGTCTGTTTTGGTTGGTGCAGGAAATAATATATTTTCTGGACTATATTTGATCTTATCTACATTCGGGTTTGTTCTCATAATTGGTTTACTCGACATTTTCTACATAAAACCTTTTGGCATATCTTCAAGGTGGTACACAGGGCTTCTTTTCCTAATCTGCATGCCTGCAAGTGTCTTTATCTTTGGAGGTCCTGTGGTTGGTATATGGCATCTTTGGGGACGAAATGAAACTTGCAGGGAGGAATGCGAGGATGATAGGCATAACGAAGCTGCAGCTCAAAAGGGTCAGTCAAGTCATACAAATCCTCCGAGTTCAACCAATACTTACTATGGTTCAAGGCCAGACTTCGAAGGCATGTCATTCAATTTTATGTTCATTTTAAGATTAACTTCACAAAAACTCCTTAAACTTTCACGCATTTTGAAAGATTATCTTAAAGTTCAAAAATTCTCAATTTTACCCTTCAAACTTTTAATTTGATGCAATCTACTCTAACGTTAGGATTTGGCATTAAATCCTAACCGAGGTTATGAAAAATACCAGAATACTTTCAACTTTTTTTAAAAAAATATATATATATATTTTTGATGTGAAAATTTAGGATAAATTTAGGATTTTATAAAAGTTTTAGGGATATAAAAGGTCATTTCGTCCATTTTAACTTTAGTTTAATGCTAAACCCTAACAGAATGGGTATATTGCATCAAATTAAAAGTTTGGGGGATGAAATTGAGAGTTTTTTAACTTTGTGGGATCTTCTCAAAACGCTTAGAAGTTCAGTAGGCTTTTGTGATGTTTTCCCTGAAATTTATAATGACTTTTTAACCTTTTGAGGAAACTTCACAAAAGACCCCTGAACTACAATGCGTTTTGAGAAAACTCCCATAAATTTCAAAAACACTCAATTTCACCCTTGAAACTTTCAATCTGATGCAATTTACCTCCTTCATCAATTTTTGCCGATAAACCTAACGGAAAATCCTAAGAAGACCATATTACCCTTCAATTTTCCTTTTTTTTAAAATATATATATATATATATATGAAAAAAAGGAAAAACAAAAATGAAGGGAAAAAAAAAAAGGTCACAAGGTGACACAACTATGGGTAAATAGTCATTTTTAATTTAAAAATAGGGAAAACTTCACTTACCCCCCTGAACCTTGGCCATTTTTGCAAATACCCCCTCAATGTTTAAAACATCTCACTTAGGTGTATCAAAGTTTGGTTTTCTCTCACTTTGCCCATTCCGTACAGAAAATCCTAACGGAATGCCAATTTTACCCTTGACTCCAAAACTAAAACTGCATCGTTTTGGGAACGGCGTAGTTTTGGAGTCAGGGGTAAAATTGGCATTCCGTTAGGATTTTCTGTACGGAAGGGGCAAAGTGAGAGAAAACCAAACTTTGATACACCTAAGTGAGAGGTTTTGAACATTGGGGGGGTATTTGCAAAAACCGCGAAAGTTTAGGGGGGTAAATGAAGTTTTCCCTTAAAAATAATGGTAAATTTGAAAATTTATAAAAAAGTCAAGGGTAAATAGTCATTTTATCACTTCTAACTTTTTAAAACCAATGGATGGGGGTACATTGCATCAACTTAAAAGTTGGGTGAAATTGAAAATTTTTAAAATTTAAGGGGATCTTCTCAAAATGGGTAGTAGGTAGGTCTAAAGTGAAATTTTTCCTAACCTTCTTGTTGTACTTAATCTCCTTTCCTTTGTCTTAATTATTGCAGAAATTTTTGGGTACTCATCGGAGAAATGGGGCTGTGTTAATGTCGGTGTTATTGTGTGCGGTCCTCCATCTCTTCAGTCGAGTGTTGCTAAAGAAATCAGGTCACTTAATGTTAGGAGACAACGACATCATCCAATCTTCCATTTCAACAGCCATAGTTTTGATTTATAGTGTTAAGAACCCTAGATTTTGATTTTCTTGATAAACTGTATCAGCATATTTTATTTCTATTTCTCTAAAAGGCTATTCTGCAACTTGGTTATCTTCCTCTTAATGTAGGCACCGTTAGAGTATATTAGATTATCCTATATTATGGAATTTGATTGTAATTTCCTACCTTTTAGGTTATCAAATTTGAATGTATTATTCTCCATATTTCTATTATTCTCATCTATCTTAGTTTTCCTATAAATAGGAGACTGTTATATTATAAAAATCACAAAAAAAATAAGAGCAAATACGTAGCCTTTTAGCCTTTATTCTGTAGATGTGGGTCATAGACCGAACCACATAAAATCTTTATATTTATTTTAAGGTTAACTACTTTACTAGTACCTCGATTTATACTTTTTTTTTAATTTTTTTTCCCTCATATGTTTTCAAAATAGCAAAATGTGATACTTGACCTATAGGAAAATTCAAAATCGATATCTTGTTAATTTTCATCAGTCTAAATTAATGAAATTCCATGTCTCGCTCCCATAATACGCCACATAACTTAAAAATTAAAAGTAATTAAAAATAATTAAAAAATAAAACTAAACCTACAAAATATATATATATTGATGCGTTGTAGCTTGTATGTACTCGGAGGAAAAGTAAGTTGTAGTTGATTTTGCCTAATCAATAAATAGTGTTGATATTTGATATAAGATTTGATTTTATTAGATTATCTCTTGAAAATGAAATTTTATAAGGAAGCATGTGAGGAGTATGCAATAGAAGTGGAAAAACTAGCATACAAGTTGTTGGAACTCATTTCCTTGAGTTTAGGCTTGCCAACACTCTCCCCTTACACAACCCTGTAACGATCCTAATGGGCATCAATTAACTAGTAATTGACCCCATGGTTTGTCTCTCAACCCTATTCTTCACGGAAAAAGACTTGAGGATTTCAACCTCTTTAAAAATAAAATAAAAAATAAAAAAACGAGAGACTTAAGCAAAAGACTTTCTAAACTATAGGAACAAAGAGCATTAAATAAACATTTCACACATCCATACACCAGAGTAAACATAAAGTCTAATAACATAAAGATAACCATCAACAGTACTGGTCATCAAACCGTCATCAAAGTAAAATTACAACCATAACATAACATAATAACATCATTGTCTTAACAAAAGATCAACAGATCAAATTCTAAGCTTAAGTAGGGCTAACGAGATTAAAATCTCGATCATATCAGCATAGGTGGTTCCTCCGTCATCTCACATAAACTTCAGCAATATTTGGTCCATATCCTAAAAAATGAACTGTATCAGATCATGTGCAATCACCCAAGTCTGCTTTGATGGTATCCTCTTCTAGGATAGCTAAACTATGCAGATATTCGTAATGAATGAGAAAAACATAAAATAAATGGGTAAGTCTGAAGACTTACTGAATGCTAACGCATATAATGCCCATGTCAATTTAGTAATGAACTCTGATTTTTATAAAGTATGCAACAGTTACATCATGATAATTTTCCATAGATGTGATATAGATATATAATATATATATATATGATATAGAGTAACAGTCATAGTTCAACAGTATGGTTTACCCGATATATTACCATTTCCCAGCAAGGTTGGCGCTGTCCCGAGGAACCTGTAATACAACACCGATGCCCCAAATTTTGCATGCTACTGTATATAACACTAGTGGTATGACCGAGTCAAACCTCGGGTGGCCCACACCGCTAATGATGTCCATCCTGTATTGACTACCAATTAAAGCTACGCCGGCCATTAAACAATCATTAGATCAAAGGCCCATATAACACATACATTTGACCATAAAGTTAACATGTATAATAAGCACATGACCGTTATCCCGCACGTATCGGTGTACCATGTCATACGATACAAATTATCTTGTCTGTATTTTACATGCATGCTTTTACAAGTCTCAATTTCTTAACATATTCAACACAACGTTTTACACAAAATTTAGAGTTTATGTGTTACAAAGTGTATATCATGAGAGTTGTAAATATGCATGTTTTTTGTACACAAAATAGTCATGCAGTTCATGGGAAAATAATAGCAAGCATTATATGAGTTAAAACTTACATGGGTCATATAACGTCTTCAAGTATTCCAAATGACCTGGGTTCCCCAAATTTGTGAAAAACTTTTTATTAGTCTTATTTCTACTAAAACAACTCCATAACAATAAAATAGGAGCTATCGGATGGCTAGCCAAAACAACGTTTCCTAAAACACTTCGGACCGTACGTCCAGTCTCAAGACTATATGTCCACTTTGAGGTTTTCGGGGAGAACCTCATTTTGTCTGCTCGTCCTCTTAGTCTCCGAAACCACTTTCTAAGGCTATTAAAAGGCTTCCTAAGGTCTCCTAACCCAAAACGAAACCTCCATGTAAACGAAATCATGTTAAGCCAAGATAACGCTACTCTAATCAAGATTTAAAGCACATCTTAGCTAAAGCTAAAATTAACAATTTAAGACAACATTTAAGCAACATAACGACGTAAAAACGAACTAGACATAAGGGTATTACCTCCTTGAAGTGAAACTTGAAGAACCTCCTCACCAATAACACCGAAAACTCACAAACTAACAAAACATACTCAAAAGAAGTCTAATGGTAGACTGGGGGCATGAGAAAGCTTGATAAAATGAGAGGGATAGGGGTATTTATAGCTGAGGGGTACTACCAACTCTCTAGAAAAGCAGCGGACATCCAGCAACCCTAGCGTACATCCGGTACTATTTACACAGCAGTCCAAAGGTTGTATCGTACATTCAGGTATTATCCAAAGGGTATTCTAAAAATTAGCATATGTCTGTGTGGTCCCTAACATACGTCTGTGTACTATTTGCAGGTATACGTACGGTAGTCCCCTCACGTATGTCGACACTAAAAAAAAAAACAGATGTCCTCCACCCCCAACGTACGTCTGGTCCAAAAGTCCAAATTGCCCCTTTAGTATCCTTGTTGACCCACAACCCAAATTAATCCTCTAATTAGGCTACATATGCTTAATTAATTATTTAGAGTCACTACATTCTCCCCTCCTTAAAAAAATTTTGTCCTTGAAATTTCTAGACAAAATACCAAAAGAACAGCACTCAAAGAGGAGTAGAATGTTACCTTACATCCGTAGCATCATCAGAATCATGCTTAGTAGGTTCCTGGGCTATCTCCTCTCATCCATCAATTGGCACTACATCCTCCTCAAACAACTGTGGAAAATCATCTCGTAAGTCATCCAACATTATACCAATCGTCATCAATCTCAACTGGTCCTAGGTCCATCAGCTCACAAAAGGAGTAGTTCCACATGCAATCTGGGTCGATTGGTATAAGTGCGATGATCCTGTAGAGAAAAGCAAACTCTTTCTTAGTCAATTATTCCATTGCTCAAAATAGAAATAGGTATACTATCCAAGTAGAATCTTGAAGAAAAGAGTCATACGCAATCACTCAAACAAATGCGGATAACGACTCTGCATGTCTTGCTCTACTTCCCATGAAGCACTTCCAAGTCAAAACAGAGCAAAACAGAGCCATATAACTGCAATTACCCTCCAGATTTATCCAAGCACGTCATATAAATTTCTTTGTTCCAGCATGCCGGTGACGTGGCATGTGCCACATTTAGGGGGGGGAGAGCGAATTTGGGGATGGGAGTGGAATCTAAAACGATTTTGGGGGGAAGGGGTGTATTTACTCGATTTTGTCTTGCGCGATTTTTTCAAAAAATTCATGATTTTCAATTTTTTTTAAAAAAAAAAATAACGTGGCACATGCCATGTCAAGCACGCTGATGGTCCAAATATCACTACTTTGGGATTTTTTCTCCTTGTTCTTACGACATCATTTTTTCTCTGCCTTTCTTGGACACTAATTATGAGGTGGATCTTGAATATTCGTAGTCGTCTTTGAAATGATATTCAATTAATATTCATGCAGCCAGTCCTCATAAAACGATCTACCGAAAGAGGCTAATTCCTTTTTGGAAAGGAGAAACCCCTTTTTCACTGCCTTGGTAGCCATAAGCTCCCACATCTACTGTTTCGGTGGGAGGTCCTATTCTCATCAACCAATTCTCCACGTGTCCCTTGTTAAGCACATAGTAAGTGTGCCTGCCTTCGTGTCAACCATTGCAGAAGAGATGTTCAATAAACAAGGACGAGAACAGCGCAGCTGAAAATAGAAAGAGACAAGGACCTATATTACTAAATAGCATGCAAAACATGCCAGCCAGAACATGGGAAGTAAGAAATGCATAATGAAAAAAAGAACAAAGATCTCACTCATGATATGGTGCCAAATCATAGTCAAATCTAAAAAATGCACAAGTACAAAGAGTACCACTATTTATATGCCAAATAACCTTTTAACAATTCCACAATCATATGCATCAAAGTCTCAAAGATCCCAAAATTACAAGTTTGCTAGCCAGGTGGGCATGAAAATCCTCAGAAATGAAACCTCGGAGACCGATGTCACCGATCTCTCACCTAACGATCGCATCGGATGCGAAACCTGCGTTCAAAGTAAAAAATAATAATAAGAAGAAAGAAAATAAACGATTCGAATAATTAACGAAAAGAGGGAGCGCAAGGGCGGACCTAGGATTAATATTATGGGGGGGCGAACTTACTTGAATATATAAACACATAAATACATATAGTTTCTCTCTATATATGTATTTGTGTATGTTTATCTAAAATAAATATAGATAAGTCTTAAATTTAATTTCATAGTAAATTGTAAGTTATTATTGCATACAAAAGTTATATTTTAAAATAAACTAAAAACGATCTATAGAATTTAAAAAAAAAAAAAAAATACAGTGTGAACTTTTCTCCTAACAAGATCACTCGGTGGCTTGGAACTCCCATAAACACTAGAGTCAAGCCAAAATAATGTTGCAAACCGAAAGTCACTAATTAAATGGGAGCATTTTCAATTTTTTAAAGCCGAAAGAGTGGACAAAACTAAAAGAAAATTTTAAAAAGGGGCAAAAATATAATTTTGTGAGGATAAATTTATTTTAAAAATATATATATATTTTAATAATATTTTCAAAATGTTTGGGGGGACGAATGTCCCCCCAACCATATGCCTGCTTCCGCCCCTGAGGGAGCGAGAAGTTGATGATGAGGGATTTGGGATTTTTCTTTGCCAAAGGGATTTTCTAATTGCTGTTCTTCTTCACCATCGCCGGAGTGAGAGAGAGAGAGAGAGTGAGCGAGGGAGGGAGAGCGGTGGTTCTTCGTCGTCGCCGGGGCCCAGAGTAAAAGAGAAAGTGAGTGAGGGAGGAAGAGGAAAGGGGAAAATTTTAGGATTTTGGTCTGGGGGAAGAGACTAGAGAGAAATGAAAAGGGGGATGCGGCAATGATGGAGAAGAGAGAAGAAAATTCTGACCTAAATTTTTTTTTTGGGCCGGGCCATGGGCTGTGCTAATTTTTGGAGGGGCTGAGTTTTTAAAATTGGGGGCTGGGCTATGGGCTAGGAAAAATGTTAAAATAAAAATGTATGAAATTTTTTTTTAAAAAAAAATTTACGCCCCTGCATCCTTAATAGTAGATCCGTCCCTGCCACTCACATTCTGTGACCACCTTTTAAGGTTCTTAGCTGCAAAAGTAACAATACAACAATTGTAAGCATTTGCAAATTTTATATCAGAAAATAACTAAAAGAATATATATCAAACCCACAAAGATATTGCACATTCCCCATGTCACAATATATAAAATCAACTGTTTCCATTGTTTTAATTTCTACTCCAACCCATTTACTCGTCAAGCCAGCAATATATGGCACACTACACAACAATGGTACAATCAGAATTCAAAAAGGTACACAATACAGACCCAAGTTCGTATCAAAATGCACAATCAAGCTAAATAAATTGTAACTGCTCCATACTAAAACATAATATAGGCATCTCCAAATACAATCCATTGAAGTATTGAACAGAGCGTGCCAATATTAGTGATTACTAAAATTAATCAAGGGAACCTGTAGTTGTTGTAGGAAACTCCACTTCAACTTCTTGTCACATTTAGCCTCATGTGCAAGTAAGCCATTAACTGGAATATCTGAAACACAAATCACTTTACCCGTTAGAATTTATACAACTCTTAATTATTTTACCTGTCCAGCAAGAACCAACCCAATGGCAACCGTTCCAAGGTGTAAAGATATAACAGAAATAATACAGGAAGCATCAAGAAACACAGATTCCTATAAATGAAAGACAAAAAACACTAACCATGCTCCGTCCATTCATGATCTAGCTTCGAACTCAGCAACTGCATCAACATGATGCCATAGCGTGAAGGTGAAAATAGGTGAAAATATACATATACCCTTTTCATTCATCAACTCTACTCAGAAACCTGTACCACAAAGCAAGCAAAGATTACAGACAAAATTCATTAATGACCAAATTTTTCTCTTGATTAATACTACAAGCACATAAAGGGAAAGAACCCTAGCAAAATCATTGAGGATACACAAAGTACTTCACGATCTTCCTGCTTTGATGTTAAACAATAATCACTAAACACAATCAATAAATCACTTTACACAAACAAATTGATAAACACCATTAAACTTTAAATCTATATCTTACAGTAAAAAGTTGATCAATAGTAAACACCGACCTTTTTCCGTTCTGGATCCAATCATCGAGTTCTAGGGCCTGAGAGAGGAGGGACGAGAGACTATGAAACAGAGAGAGACTCAGAGAGAAATAGGCGACGAGAGAGAGAGTGTGTGCAGAGGAGGAGCTTACCTTGAGCACGACGGAGGCAAGCGGCTGCCGAGACTCGATCTAGGTTTTGATCTGAAGAGATAGAGGTAGTCAGATAGAGATAAAGACGGAGATAGAGAGAGTTTTGATTTGAAGACACAAGATTGAAGGCTTGAATCGGCTACCGAGACTCAAGAGAGTGAGGCCTTGATTGTAAAACAACTACAAATTCCCCCGCATTACAACACATTCCCCTCCATTTTATCCCACTATTTACTTCATTTTTAAAATATATATATATATGTATGAAAAATGCTAGGGGTTCTCCCTATAGTGTTCTCCTAACGTTCTCTCAGTCTTAGGTAAAACATGATTTAAGAAAAAATAAAATTGTAGTGGCCTCCACCACTGGTTTTTTTAGGCATTAACACCAAATTTAAGATGATCAAATCCATTTTGAGTGATATCATCCCTAAAGGGTTAACCTTCCACCATTAAGTTTTAGTTTTGAATCCAAAAATAAGTTTTAAAGCATTAGGACCTGACTATTAACTAATAAAAATTAATCTGTTAACAAAAAAATGTACTATACTTTTATTTTTTCTTAAATTATGTTCTACGTAAGACTGGGAGAACACCAAGAGAACCCCTAGCAAACCCCTATATATATATCAAATCATTCACTTTTTATATAACATCATTTACTATTCAAATAAAAAAATTACTACAAAACAAACTTTTTCATTTTTCAATACAACTTTTTTATTTTTCAATATCAATCATTTTTTTTAATGGGTGAACAGTAGAAGAAAAGTGGGGGAACGTGTATGCAGGGGAGTGTGTGGGCGTTTAACAAACACCACCTGAGAGATAGAGAGA
The DNA here is from genome assembly GCA_006937295.1 of Carpinus fangiana. Classification (NCBI taxonomy): domain Eukaryota; kingdom Viridiplantae; phylum Streptophyta; class Magnoliopsida; order Fagales; family Betulaceae; genus Carpinus; species Carpinus fangiana. The sequence goes on from CM017322.1 coordinate 8,524,774, forward strand.
GGGTTTCGATTTTTGTTTTAGGGTTAGAACTACTGAAAGCTTCGAAGAGATGAATATATACATTGTATCCTCTGCGTGCGTGAGTTGCTGAATTCGGCTTATATTTTGATCGTTTATAATATCTTGACCGCTAATTTGGATCTATATTTTGCATTTTACATCTATTACATCAGACCGCTATAATTATAAGATGAAAAGTTTCAAATTTCAAATAATCAGAATAATCTAATATGAGTAATTACATGTGAGCTCGCCTATTAGTTATTCAATGAGTAATTTAAACCGTTAAAATTAAATACAAATTTTATCAATTAAATCCCAGCCGTTTAATTAACTAAAGTACCCAACAAACCGTGTGTGTATAGTATCCCATAAAAACTCTAAATAAAGGATTTTTAAGTAAATACTAAATAGGTTTAAGTACTAAATAGGTTTCAAATAATCACAATAATACAATATATGTAGTAATCAATATGTTACATTTTGAAAATTAAATTATAATATTTGTATATAAGTTATAAGTAGTAATTTTTAAAATGCAGATTATTCTTGAAAAATTGCAATCTTAAACGCACCATTAGTATTAATCACACATTAATATGTTATATATATATAACATTAATGTTATGTTTTTTTTTTATATGTACATTAATATTTTTTTTTTTTTTTTTACATGTCCGCATAAGAGGGGGAGGGGGGATTCGAACTAGTAATCTTCACTTCATTAAGCGTGATCCCAGCCGATTGAGCTAACTCTTGGGGACGTACATTAATATGTTATATTATTAATTCTTAACGGTTAACATCATTTAAATCATTTGATCCGAACAAAAAAAACACTACAAAAGAAGGCATTAATAATGTTAGACTATTAGAGGTTAGTTGATTCCATAAATTAAAAATGTAAAAATTAATAAGCTTAGCGTATACAAATAAATTTGGGAAAAATATACTTTACCCCATGAAATATCCACTAATTTGCAATTTGGCACACAATATTTACAAATTGACACTTTACCCCCACAAAAGTATCTGATATTGGCAAAAAATACCAATGTAAACACAAAATTACTTGGGGGATAAAGTATAAACATAAATTACTCTGGGGTAAAGTGTAAACATTAGCTTTTTTTGCTAATGTCAGATACTTGGTAAGAGTAAAGTATCATTTTTAAACATTGGACGTCAAATTGCAAATTGGTGGATACTTAATGAGGTAAAGTGTACTTAATCCAATAAATTCAATACTACACTATATATAACACCCTAACTTAGAAAGTTACTATTATTCATGCACTATTAACTAACAAACAAGTAAAATGTTAGTTTTTTTTTTTTTCTTCTTCTAATAGAGTAACATAGTTAGTTAATGTTATTATGCCACACACAATTATCATATAATGTCATTACGATCACACACACTAATTACTATTATCATATTATTTAGTTAATATGTTGAAATGTTAACGCTTAACACGGGTCAAATATATAATGTCAATATTAATATATATTGTATCTTATATGTAAACATTTATATACTTATATGATTGTATCATTATATGAGTAAATGTTAATTGTTATATACTTATATTATATGAACCTATGATCACAAATCACAACATATGATCTAAATCTAAATTGTTAAGTTTTGACTTTCTGCAAATTGTGATTATAATTTATAAATGATAAGAAATAAATTAGTTACTTAATTAATAATCATTTAATCTACTAATTTATGAATGAAATCATGTAGGTCAGGTCGGGTGTTGAACAGGTTGAGCTCACGAGCCCCAAACGAGTCGGGCTTGTCGAGTGAGTCAAGCCTTAATCGGGTCGAACTCACGAGCCCTCATCGAGTTTAGTTGAGCGAGCTGCATATGTGTCATTTGCTAATCGAGCGAACTTGTACAGTAATGAGTTGGGTTGAATAATGTCGAGCTCGATTTCGAGATGAGCTTAATCGGACGGGTATTTAGTGGGCTCACGAGCCACACGGCTCATTTGCAGGCCTAAGAGTGTGTCCCAATTTGTAAGCCCTGCTTGATTCAAAGTTCTGCATATGAAAATCACAAATTATTAAACTACACAAAGAAACCCTTAAAACCAAAAACCAAAAAAAAAAAAAGTTCTGCGTATCATTTTACATATGCCACATGCATGAATATACTCAGATTTCTTCCTTATCTACTTTACATAATGCTGGATTCAGTTTCCAATATCGTTGACATTGTGTTATTATTCAAGTCTCACGTTTGGGCTCTACTATGCAAACTTTAGGCTTATCATTGCTTTGAAGAGGTTTCCTTTTCAAGTATCCATGAGTTAGGATTATAATTGGTTTGAAAGAAGTTTGGTGGTTCCAAGTAATTATGAGCTTCCATGTCTTTCCGGCCAACATATTTCCAGTTCTGGACAAACATATAAGACTTCCACGTCATCAGAGTATAAAACAGTAGACTATCAATTTTTAATCCTTGGGACACTAAAAACATCGTAATCTTTCACACGGTCAGCCCCAGGCCCAAGGGGGGTGTGGAAGGTGAACATCCAATCTTAAACATGACGGTATACCTTGTAAGGATTAATACTGAAGAATGCACATATTTTGTGGTAATCAGTGTAGGCAATGAACAAACAAATTCAAGAAAAAGTGCCAAATTAAGGATGTTAAAATAGATGATTGGGCAACATGCAATGAGTATAAGTACCATAATATGCACTCATATGGAGGAGTGATTCACAATGCCAAAGGTAAAAGAGGAAGAGCTAAGAGAACATATGACTCGAGTCAAAGAAGAATGATATGATGACCATGGATGGTTTTGTAGAGGTTATTGAATTAAATAAAACTTCTTGAAAAAAAGTTATTCGATTTATGAACGCTAGCTGGGTGATTGGGTTAAAAGATTTTAGTTCAGTTGGGTGAAGTATATGGATTTAATGAATTAAAGCTTTTTAGAAAAAAAAATAAAGTGTTCTCATGAGGTCCTTAAAAAGGTACCTTTTCAATTCTGAGCGGAAGGCTTTGAATCCTCCACTAGCACACCACAGTTCTTGGTGAAGAAGCTGTCTAGGAACCTCCTTCATAAGATCCAGAAGAATTTTCGCTCAACTTCATGAGGCCAGTCATTTCGTGAAATTACTCCCAGTCTTTGAGTGCTGGTATTATTTTACCATAGAACATATCACTTAGTCGGGGAACAGGTGGAGGAACTGAATCTTTCGTGTTCGCAGCACCAAACGCTGAGAGTTGTGCCAGCTGGACATGGTTTTGCCAAGACCTTAACACGCTGTATGTACTTATGATATTGTCCACCCACTGGATCAGACGAGCTCAACCACTGATTGGAGTCACTGCATGAATAATATCCAATGCCAAGAGAATGACTACAAGTTGTAGGAGATGAATGCAGAAACCCCTTAGTAGCTTTCAAGAGCTGCATGATTCATGCATCAAGGATAACAAGTTTTTTAGGTTTAGTCTTGGTTGATAAGATAGCCGCTTGCTCCGAGAAAGAAGCAATTGTGACAATTCCTTGGAGATTAGTCATGAGACCTGAGTCAGATTCAGATACTGTTACATGCTTCTCAATACCAGGCATTGGCACATCAGAAGATCATAAAAGAGCCAGTTGAGATGCAGCAACTTCCTTTAAAGAAACTGTTGACTTCCTCTGGGATATTAAGGATGCCGCAATATTGTCAAATGGTCGCCACACATATATATCCAAGTGCAGCAGCAGATGCCGGAGGTGTCTTAAAAGTTAAAATGGCTGATTTCAATGGTTGTCCATAGGAGTACTCAAACGGTTATAACTGGCGGTTATTGACAATAACCGCAACCGCCTTGAGCGGTTATCGATTTTTAGTAACCGGAGGTTAGCGGTTATTTTATGACCGACGGTTAACGGTTATTCAATCCAATAACCGGCGGTTTTATAACCGCTTTTTTTATATGGACTTTTGAGATTTTTTAAGTGTTTTAGGCCTTTAATGACCTATTTTTTGATCGTATTTTATGGGATTGGGTTTATTTTAAGGGTTTAAGGCCAAAATATTCCAAAAGAGATGGAGGAAAAAAACATGATTTGAATAAATTAAGCTTAGTCCAAAACATCACATACCACATTATATATTTCATATTCATAATCATAAATTGCCCAAATCCATTAATCCAAATACAAATGAAAAAATTAATATATATTTTATTAATATAAAATATTTAATATATATTTATATTATTATATATAAATAAAGGCACTTAACGGTTATAACCGTCTTGTCCTACCCCTAAAACTGCTAACCGCAATTACCCTAAGCGGTTAGCGGTTTTTAATAACCGCCCATCAAAGTGGTTAGCGGTTAACGGTTATAAGCGGTTAACGGTTTGCGAGGCGGTTATAACCGCCCCGTTTGAGCAGCCCTAGTTGTCCATACTCCTCATGGAACCAAACTTCATGAGGTTTTTTCTAACAAGTTGTTGCTAGACGCTGTTCTTAAGGCCACAACAATGGGAGCCATCATGGCTGAGTATTTGGCAGCATTTATCTTGTTCTTCTCACTCTGGCCAAGAGTGACATTCTCCGAAATCCAGATGGCTTTTTTATTCTTTCAACAAATTAATGCACCTCATTACATCTGTAAAAAAGTTAGTCAGACAGAACAACCCCAGTAACATTTGCATTATGAAATCATAATTTTGCAACAATTACCGATCATAAGAATATGCTGTGAAACAATTGATGACTTGAAATAAACCAGAACAACCCTAAGTAAATTGATGAGATAAAATATCATAAGAGAACAATTCCTAACTAAAAATAAGGTCATGTTGAAAAATATGCTATTTAACAATCCATGAGTTAAAATATCTCAAAATAATAACCCTATGTAAATTGATGATATAAAATAGGGGAAAATACTGTATAGGTCTATGGGGTTTAACCTTTTATTAATCACTCCCTGGGGCTTAAAATTTATCAAATCACTCCTTAAAGTATACTCCCATATCAAATCACTCCCTCTATCACCAACCGTCCGTTAGGGTTTTTGACGAAATTGTGACATATAGGCGTAAGACTACGTCAAACCCAATAAAATAGCTCCACATCTACAGAATTGTCACCTTAGCTTGACACATATCAAAAATGAAAATAAAAAATGTAGGTGNAAAAAACTAAGGTCATGTTGAAAACAAGTACACCGACGCATCAGCTAAACATCTTGAATCAGCCTTGGATAGAGCTCTCTCTGCATGTAACATGATTATGCTTTAATCATTTCATGATCCAATTTGACCAGGACGCAATGAATCAGATGAAAAGAGATCAGGATGAGCAAGTACCGTATCAACAAAAGTTCTTCAGTACAAAACATAATGCAAGATCAAATTAAAGGAAGATGCTTAGCTATAATATATTTAGCCACCCTGCATTTACATGGAATAACAGATTTTAGCATTATAAATATGTCTCCGACGATAGGATTTTCACTTGCCATGTGAAAAAATCAAAGGGACCAGAGTGAAATACAAGCACATCTCCTATGGTAATTTTTCCATTCATTCATAAATGAGATTCATTAATTCTACAAATGACCTTCATAAATGGTTACTATGTCATCAAAAGAGGAATATAACACAGATATCTCTTTACCTATTACTCAGTTCACGTACATTATGGCTATCTACTGATTTGGTGGACAAAAAATGAGATCAATACAAGTAAATTACATGTGGGTAAGATTTCCCAACATATGATCAAATGACAATCACTTCTCTTGGGGGAATACCAAAACGAGTATGTGTTGAGGAAGTCATTACTAGTTTCAAATACACTCTTCCCCTTGTAGTTTGACCGTAATTTCGATTTGAATTGTGAATTATATACTTTGCTCAGTGTGGTGCAGCAATTGGTTTGAATTAGTCTAGTGGATGGAGTTTNATTATCCATTTCATTTGAAATGGAGGGGATCCTGTTCCGTCATTTTCAAAAGAGGAATATAACACAGATATCTCTTTACCTATTACTCAGTTCACGTACATTGTGGCTATCTACTGATTTGGTGGACAAAAAATGAGATCAATACAAGTAAATTACATGAAGTGGGTAAGATTTCCCAACATATGATCAAATGACAATCACTTCTCTTGGGGGAATACCAAAACGAGTATGTGTTGAGGAAGTCATTACTAGTTTCAAATACACTCTTCCCCTTGTAGTTTGACCGTAATTTCGATTTGAATTGCGAATTATATACTTTGCTCAGTGTGGTGCAGCAATTGGTTTGAATTAGTCTAGTGGATGGAGTTTCAAGATGGTGCAGCAACACGTTTATGTTAGTTTTAAGTGTATGGAATTTGAACACATGATCACTATATGAACTTTGCTCAAGGCTATTGTCCAAATTTACAAATCCATGTTCTCAAAAGTACCAATTTGAGACTCAAGTTTCAATTGAAATAAAGGGAATCCAAATATACAATAGTGGAAGGTTTTATTATTATCATTATTATTATTTTATAAGTACAATAGTGGAAGTTCTAAACAGATGTAGCCAACCCTTGGTGGTTTAGACATGGGTTACTTCATAGTTCTATGCTCCTAGAGGCATTGATGTGAGCAGGCACTTAGCACACACTCCATATGCAAAGGTGTAATTCCATCACACAAAAAAAGAATGTCAAAAGTCAGGACTGGCTCAGAGATGGTAAACAATAAACAAAGAAACCTCTTATGCTAGCTAAGACATGCTAATACGATGAAAAAATTGTTTCCTGATTTATAAGCAAGCTTACTCGTACGTGACAACCCTGAGGGAAACATGACTTTTTCTTAGAACCTCATTTTCAGGATATAAATCCCACCTCATGATCATCCCCAAGTAACAGCCATATCCAAGATTACAGCAGGGACGAAACCATATCCTATTTTACCATCTGGTATGTTTGAAATCAGACTAAGAGAATAATTTCATTTATGCCAAGTAAGTTTCTAGGTAAAATCTAAGAACTTGTATCTATCTGCAACTCAGAAGGCCCTGAAACAACCACAACTTCAAGCTTGGTACTTCGATCCATACTCTTACATAGTCGCTCACCATTAGGGTAACTTATAACCTGAACACCCATATAATTATAACTAAATTTTCAAATACACTCTAAACTGTAACATGTCAGCAAAGAATTTTGTTAATTAGACAATTGGTGCAGCTTGGAGTTCAAAGTTCATCAGGCAGTGTCTGATTGACAGTAAAAAATTACATTGAGTACTGAAATTATTATTCATCAGAAATGAAGGACGATTATATTTCAGCCATTGATATCAATCTCAAATCCCAACTTGATATACATTCCATGCCTGAAAATAAGACCGAAAAAAAAAAAAAAACCAATCATACCAAACCAAAGATAATCAATAGAAAACAAGAAGGAATTGGCTGGAGAAGCAAAAACAAAAATAGGGACTTATAGACACCCATGGCTGTTCCCCCTCCCCCCCAAACCAAGATAAAATTAAAAAAAATAAAATAAAATCCATATGTACTCTGCACAAGGTTGGGAAAAAAAAATGGCATATATAAGAGGCATAGCAATCTCGCACATTATGACGTCAAATCATCCATGCACCTCAGGCACCAAAAAGCCTCACATATTTTAAGAATTTTGTTCTTTGCTCTTTCTCCAGAGTAGAAAACCACAAACACATTCTTCTCCACCTGTACATAGACATTTCAAAGTTAGAGATAGAAATCAAAGAGTAACATTAAAAACTAAGGTGATGGACAAACAAATTTTGAGTTAATAGTTCGCAAACCATTGATTGTCATGTAATAACTATTTTATATGATAAGTCATGCACAAGCAGAAACAGTAGCCGCCAAATTTGAAACTTGATTAATCATCTACACCTTAACCACTACGATTAGTCATTTCCAACGATTACACGTACAAGAGTGCAGCAAGTACTAAGAAAATATATAAGAACACCCTAGATAACAATTTTTTTTGTATGCATCTATCCAATTTAATAATATTTACTTGCCTCTCATCTTTACTGGAATCAGAAAATTGAGAAAAAGGAATCCTGTTACTCACCTTCTCTACAGAGGGGGTGTTTGATAAAAGGAAAGTGTTGTGGAGTTACTGTTCAAAGTGAAGTTACTGTTTAATTTTTCGTCGTTTTGTGCTTTAAATTCAGCCCAAAAGCAGCCTCATCACGGTAGGAAATTACCGTCATACCTTCACAATTTTCGGAAATCAAACTCTCTCATAACTCACAACCACGGCAGAAAAAAATAGCATCCGGTTCGTCAGTCCGAAAAAACCAGGGTGGGAGAAGACGGGCGAGAGAAAAATCAGGCCATCTCCATCTCACAGCTTCCAGTTGAATTGATCGGATCTGCTCAGCCTGCTCCCATCTCCCATCGTCCGCCGCTCTAATCGGTAAGTCTCCTGGAAGATGAAAAACGTGAGAGAGAGACGAATCTCGGGCAGATGAAAAACGCGTTAGCTGCTCAAACGAAAGGGACACTGGAATCTCGGTTGAAGGTTTATTCGGAGCTGAGCGTTGCAGGGGAAACAGAGGAGAGACCGAAATGGGGAAGGGCTCCGTGAAACATAAAGTGTAAGGGTAAGAAGGTAAATGCACATTATGACAGCTGAAACCAATATTCAAACGTGGTCAAACGTGTCAGCGCTACAGTGACTCCCCCGTGAACAGTAGCTCAACATCCTCGTTATCAAACAGGGCCAGAAACAGGATCAGTCACAGGGTCCTCGATCAACAACAGCCTGCCTTAGAAAGACATTACCCCCAGTACTAGTAGCGCCAAAAATAATCCTCTCAAATGCCATAGACTTTTCCCTAGGAACAAGGGCCTGTGAAAAAAAACCCAACCTAACTTGTTTTGATGAATCAGTTGAGTTTCCTTCACGATATCGATAGGCAAACAAAAAATTAAAGGCAGGCGAGCGAGAGAGAGAGAGAGAGAGAGAGGGGATGTCGTTTCTTGTTTCTGGGAAAGTTACGGTTTACCCAAAGTTGACGTGTTTTCGGAACACTAAAATTTCAATTTTTACAATTTATCTTTACAAAATTTTAATTTTATTCAATTCGATCTATATTTTCTCAAAATTCCTATATTGATCATATTTTTTATTCTTAATTTTTATTTTTTATAAATAAAAAAACAAATTTAAGGTGTAAAAATGATCAAATTGCCAAAGGAATGACTACAACCATCCTGAATTTTTTTATAAAAAATTATGAACAATATAAAAAATTTTGGATACAATTGATCAAATTGAAAAAATTTAGAATTGGTAAATTATAAAAATTAAAATTATGATATTCGAATCGAAAAAGGGTCAACTTTTGGGGATAAAACTGTAATTTTCCCCTTGTTTCCTCTCTAATGAAGTAATGTTTGCCTTTTTAGTGGAGAGGAGGAGGAGCTCAGGCTGGGTATCCCATTCTCTCTCTCTCTCTCTAGAATTACAAAACAACTTAATGGGCCACAGTCTGTTTTCTTTGGATCTTAACCCATCCGCATAGGAGGCCTATTGGGCCAATCACAAAACCAACAGGGACTCGTGGAAACGGTGTCGTCCTCGTATCACTGCTTGATTTGACAAATCCAACCTGAAGGTGAGGGAGCAAGCGGAGAGAGAGAAGGACTAGGAGTCTAGAGAGAGAGAGATGAGCGTGACCTCCACAGCAGGGTACCTCGCTCGGAGAGCAGCGCAGAGGGAGAGGGTTAGGATCCTGTACAGGCGAGCTCTCAAGGACAAGCTCAACTGGGCCGTCCATCGCCACATCTTCTACCAAGATGTAATCACGATCGTCATTCTTCACAATCTATTCCATTTCCAATCCGATCTCGTTGAAATCTCAGTTCGTCTTACTTTTGACCTTTTCAATTTATGATTTTTCTCTGTTTCAGGCTTCAGAACTCCGAGAGCGTTTTGACGCCAACAAACACGCGGTTCGTTCTCTTCAAATTTCTTCAAAATTTTGCTTCTATTTGTCTGTATATTGTTTACTTTCCTACAGAAAAAAGAAAAAAAAAAAAAGAAGAAGAAGAAGAAGAAATTGGTATGTTTGGCTCATAGTAGTAATGTAGTAGCATATTTGCTTCTTTTTTTTTAAAAAGAAAAGAAAATTATAGCTGAAAAAAAATATATAATTAATGGAACTTATAACTTATAAGAGTGGCTTGCTACGAGTGTAATTCGCTGATTACAAATTTTATTTCTCGGTCTTATAGATATTTGCTGCTTTTTTCTTTTTTTTTTTCTTTTTTGCATTTGTTTAATCTGATTTTTTTTAGCCTAGTCGGTGATTTAAAAGATCCTGCATTTTACCAAAATCCGTAGTATATTTATCGTAGTTAGTTGGAGGGAATGATTATAGTTGTATTTTCATAGAGAGAAGGAACTCCGTGTGAACCGACGTGTGTGAAGGTATTTCTGTGGCATAGTAATATTATTTACTTGTGGTTTTGAAATAAGTAGTGATTTAACATGATATCAAAGCTAAGGTCCCAAGCTTGAATTTTGAGTCCACGGTTTCAATTAAAATGTTCCCCACATGTTTTAGTGGGAATGTTAAAGTATTAATTAAATAATTAAATTTATTGTTTTCTATTGGCTTAAGATTTTGGAATAAGTGATGATTTAACTCTCATGGTGAATGTCTGAGTTTTGTTCAAATTTAGTAGGAATATTTTAGAAAGCTAATATATAAAAATAAGCAGGCATGCTTGGACAACTGCGATTGCTGTCAATTTGAAGATAGCTTAACCATGCCGGAATTCCATTCTAGTAAACCTATTCGTGTATGAATAAAGCCCATGTCTTTTGACTGTAAATACCCAAGTGAAAAGCTCATTCCTAGTTCAAGACATTGCGATAATGTTACTTGATTATTATGAAAGAATGAACTGGTCTGCTGAGTTGAAGCCCATAAAATTAATGCAAATTGTAATAATGGTACTAATATGATGTTGCTGATGATGATTATGATTCCCTTAACTTACTCGAATATTGGAAGTTGACAGCACATCTTTGTCACTCTAACTCTGTTCCTTTTGTAGCTACTAAGTATGCTGATATTTTGTTTTATTTTATTTTTGTGGTGGATTTGCAGGAAGACCCTGACACAATTGATAGACTGATAGCTGATGGTGAAGCTAGCTACAATAAGTGGCGGCACCCTGATCCTTATATTGGTAAGCAGTATGGTGGAAGCCCCAGAATCTAAATCTTGTTTAGGCTGCAGTTTCTTGTTGTCTGTGATTCAGAAATTAGGATTAAAAATACAAGTTCTGCATCACCTCAGTGAGAAATTCTAGTGTTTGTTGGTGGCATGTTTGACCATATTCTAAAAGGTCTTAAAATTATTGACAAAGAGAAAAAGTGTATCCACTCTATTCTTGGATCTTAACATGTATATCAAGTTTATGGTAGCTCGTAAAATTTGGAGTTCATAAAATTTTTGGGACATCAGACAAATTTGCATGCATTGACTTGAGGATGAAGGCTTGTTGATTTTGTATTAAATTCTGTTAGGTTATCTTCAGATTATGTTGATGTTGCTCTTATTACTGTTATATGGACTCAGATGATTTATGTGATTCTCAGCATACGTCATAAATTGCGCTTTTTTTTTTAAGTCTACCTATGCAGTTTGAAGCTCACTTATTCCTATGATATGTATATATATATTTTTTCCTTCGTTTTGTGCAGTTCCTTGGGCTCCTGGTGGTTCCAAGTTCACGCGAAACCCAACTCCACCAGCTGGGGTAAGTCATTATGATAATTCATTATTTGGCTTATCAATTTGTTTTCCTTCCACTTTTCACTAGTTTACTTCGTCATTTTCATGGACATATATGGATATGGAATCACTTAATCCCGTTACTATTTCATGTAAATGGGAGAATTAGGAATATATGGAAATGGATAGGTAATCTTAAACTTAGTTATCACCTTTTTTAACCCCTGAAAAATATCAATTTTATCTTCTAACTATGTTGATTGTGTAACTGTGGGCCTAAAGGATTTTTTCTTTTGGTACTTGGAAGAATTCTAATATATGAGCGTTGCACCTATTCCTCTTACATGGCATTCCAAAACTGTTGTTTATAATGCAAGAAGGTTGGGAAAAAGAAAGAGGGAACTTCAATATGTTTGAGAAAAGGGTTGTGTTTTCATGTATTGGTTTTCCCTTTTATTTTTATTATTATTATTATTATTATTTTTAATTTTTATGTTCCATTATCCTCTCAGGTTGTGAAGTGTAGTGTTTGTATTGTAGATTGGTGGATTTTTCATTGCAATCAGTAGGCTCTAGACTTCATCATACTTGCAAGTTAATGTGATTTGCATTTGTTTGTGACATAGTTGTGATATTTTGTTGTTCATGCAGATTGAGATAGTATACAACTATGGTCGAGAAGATAATGACTAAACCTGCTTCCTTTTAATGGCAATAAATAAAGGTTAGCCATATGATTAGTTCCTTTACATGTGATACGTGCTGCTCTCTTTTTGTTAGTTTAGATTTGAGATTGTAGCATATATCAGCTTTTTGAACTTCCAAATTGTGTAGTGAGAACATTTTTTTAGTGCAAGTGCATAAATCATTGCAACAGAGGGTTGAATAAATATGAGATAGAGAGCTATGAAATCGTTCTTTGAGATTGGTGGTCCTGATTTGTTTGGAAAATATTATCTAAGATATCGATGCATCTTGTTGCTCATTCCCCTCAAGAATTTATCTTTAGCGATGTGTTCCCTTTTGACATGCGCAGACAAACCCTATCTAGTACTACCTATGGTGATCAAATGGAAGGACTTGGTCTCTCACTCTCTCTCCTTTGTATAAGATTCCGTTTTGATGTTTTCTTTGTTATTTTGTTACCGTTGCAGATCGAGATGATCAATGACTGATGATGATGATGATCAAGGCTCTGGTGTCTTTGATGTGTTTCTTATGTGATGCCCAGATGGTGGCTTTGAACTTTGAATGTTTTGAGATATGCTCAGTTGCTCATTAATGTGTTCTTGGCTTTCCCTTGAAGTGGATGTCAGCTTAACATGTTACATAATTGCAAGTTCAGCATAACTTGTTTAATGAACAACTTTATTCATTCCATCCCTCCCGTCCCCTGCATTTTTCCCAGCCTGCAATGGACAACAATGCAGCATTAATCAGGGTCGATTCATCCAAAAGAAATCAATAATAATTTGACCCAAAAGGTTATTTTGCCTACTATTACCGAAATTAAATTCCATAGCATAAATGTTATTCCTTGTCCACATGAAAAATCAACGTGTACCAACCGAGGTAGTAGAAGATTTATTTATGTATTAGTTAAGTAGATGGTAAAACTGTAAATATGACAAAAGTATCACGTGTTATATTTTATTTTGGGAAAAATATAAAAAAACCCCCCAAACTACTAGTCGTTTACAATTTAGTCCCATAATGTTCAAAAAGTAATAAAGTAGCCTCCAAACTACCAAAATGCAACAAAAAGGTCACTTATTTCTTTATATTCCTATAATACATCTATTCTTTTAACAAATAAAATATTAAACTAATTGTAAAAAAAACCCAAAAAAAAAAAAGGGGTGAATATTTATTTATTTCTTTTTTTTTTCTTTTTTTTTTTGTATTTACTAGCCCATTGTTTTTTTGCATTTTTTAAAAACTTTTTTTTTTACAATTATTTTATTTGTTAAAAAAAATAGGGGTATTATAGGAATATAAAAAAATAAGTGGCCTATTTGTTACATTTTAGTAATTTGGGAGCTACTTTATTACTTTTTAAACATTGGGAGGTTAAATTATAAACGGCTGGTAGTTTGAGAGGTTTTTTTATATTTTTTCCTTTTATTTTTTAAGTAGTGATATTATAAATCACTTAAAACACATTACATTAGCTGTATGAAATAAATGCGAAAAATAAGTGTGGAAAGTAACATTTTTTTTTTGTGTAGTAGTGGTCTGGTCCTCACTCCTCAGTAGTGTCTTCATCTTTTTCTCTTTTTTTTTTTAATAAAAAAAGTTCTATTATTTTATTATTTTGTGGCCTCGTGTGCAAGAAGATTCAGTTTTCCCACCAAAGCAGCCTTGCACATCTTACGTGTAGGGGCTTTTACCCCGTCTAATCATCAATGTGCCAAACATCTCTCTTCCATGTCACTAACTCACCGTTAATACCATTCTTGATGGGAAATAGAATTGGATTAGGACATTCGATTTTTTTGAAATATAAACGTATCCACAACCCTAAAATATCGGACGTGAACTTGAAATACATGTTTATCAAAAGAGATTGGTTTGTTTGTTATACATGCATATCCGATATATGAAGTCTCATTATCATTTTATGTTCCCTTGTGCTTTATAGTCTTTCTCTTGGCTAAGATGGATTCTGATGCAGTGAGGAGAAAGGTGAGGAAGATGATCCAACCAGGCAGTGCAACTCTGTGTGCAGTCGCCTTGCACGTAGCCGGGTTTCTGATCATCACGGCCATTCTCTTAGGGACGATTCGCTTGAGATTTGGAGCAGCTGTCGAAACTCAAATATATACTGATGATGAGTTAGGGTTCAGCCAGTGGGCTGTCTATATTGGAGTTGTAACCATATTCCTTGGTTTCTTGTTTCTGGCTCTTGGGATTCCCATACTTGCTTACTTGTATCTAACTTTGTCTGAACGATTGCGGCATCAAGATGAGCAAAATGGCACTCATCCAGGTAGCAACATGAAAGCTCATATGATTCTCCTTAGTTTGCCAATAGGATCACCATAACAATTTGTCCCTCCGTTTCTTTCACTTTTTCTATTATCCTGTTCTAGTAAATGAAGAATTGCATCGAAAAATATAAAGAAAAAAAAAATCTGGAAAGGTCAGAAGGGTGAAGAATGAATACCACAGGTTTACTTTTTGGGATTTGAAGCTATATAAATCCCCCACTACCAAAATTATGGTAAAGGGGAATCTACTTTGAATTGTCTTGTACAACCCCCCATCAACACAAAACTTGGCAGAAGCAAAAATGAATTATAATGTTACAACTTGAACGATAACCTGTATTTGAAAGAAAAAAAAAAAAAAAAAAGGGGGTTGCTGGCAACCAGAACCAGCAGAAGAGATTTGTGTATCTAGGATTCTATTCAACACATTTTATACACAGCACTAATGAAACCAAACAAAGTTCTGTTTTCATATATCTATACTGTGAGCTTTTCCACCATCTGCACTTGCAACTCTGCTTTACTTGTACATTTATCTCTTTAATTCTCTTCAAGTTTTCTGATCAAAAATATCTTATGTGAACAATGAAACAGAAAGAGAGATGACAATCTGTGAAGCTTTTGTTTGTATCCTTGTGAGTGTGATCACAGTCTTCTTGCTATTGTTGGCCATTTACACTGGATTTAGACTTGCAACGGAACCTAGAGGAGACAGCAGATACCATTTCTTAACTTTCTCAATTGGACTGGTCACCGTCGTCTTCAGTTTCATCTATTCTATCATTGGAGTTGCATTCATTTTGGAGCTAGTGCTAGATTTGTCTATCCAGTTGCAGAAGAAAGAGAGTATGGGTGGCACCGATAAAGGCCACAGTATGATTGTTAAAATCTATTGTTTGACAATACTGTTGTAATTTTCTGTTATTTGATGTTATGCTTATTTGAGTTATTTCCTTCTGGATGAAGCACTTAATTATGATTTCAGGACATGCCAATCATGGTTTCAGAAACTATCTTGCATGAAGAAAAATCCATACTTTGTTTGGGTATCCCATCCTATTTCTCAATGCTTTAGCTTTCTAAGATACTCACCCCCAACCTTGCAATTACTCTCCAGATCACGATTACAACTAAAAAGATGGGAGCAAACCATTACATAAAATAGCCCTCTATGTCTTGCACAAAGTATATACAAGATCTCTCTTCTCCTATTTTGAAAAGAAGAAGAAGGTATTATTCATATTCTTCAAGGAGAACTTATGTATCTGGGTAATGTCAAATATCATTCACAACAAATCGATATTGGATGCGAACCAAAACTTTGCACATTTTTTTTCCTGGCAATTAACTGGAACCTAGGGCCATCCCATGTTAATATAATCCTTATAGTGCTAAAGCCAACCAGCCTACCATGACTGTAAGGTTGATAAGGCTTATGTGGATTTGGGTAGTATTATGGATAAATGATACGTGAGGAAAGGAATTTTATTAGATAACAAACACTACACTCAGGGTAGGAGTTCACCAAAAATCAAGTTGTTTGACAAAATAACTGAATGAATCCCCTTCTTGCCAACGTACTTCTACTTACAAGAAAACTAAGAGAAACCTAATGGACTACGACTACATTATGATAGAGATCCCAATTCCTCCACTACTCCTACTGATATAATGATAACAATAATCAACTATTAGAGATGATAATACTAAGATAATAAGATAAAGATAACTGAGAAAGATGATGATAAGGAACTACTCCAGATACTACCTAACAATATCCCAATGCTACTCTACTATCTCCACGCTAATCACTAATCCAAATACCTAGGATTAGGTTTCTCAACACCACGAGTCCTATCAAGTGTCAACTACACTAACCATGTTCTATCACTCAGCACAGTAAGAGCAATATCATTGTTGTATCACCAATCAAAATTCTTTTTCCACTCTCTCAAATTGTTTAACATAAATCCTACCCCTCCCAACCTATCACTTGCAAGTTCAACCATATAACTCCTTGGCTGTTCAGTCTCAAGCACAAGCATTATCGCAATGTGAATAAACCATCCTCGTTAACCTCCATCCATCAAATCATATATATCATTCTCAGTACTGTACTCCCAAGCTTCAACACCAATCACCAACAGCCAAGGCTTCCATTCTCATGCTGTAATGCAGACTTCTCTCGGAAAGAGCTAAAGAGAATCTCAATTCTAATTACAACTATTAACAATCTAGCCAGGGTGCTCTCCTATGTATTCGCCAAAAAACATGCTTTGAAATCTTCATTTCGAAACACTTCGTTTTTAGAACATGACACTTTATCTACCTTCCATTTAGTTGCCAAGGAAGCTTTTTGGATAATACAGCAACAAATAGATGGATAAGGCTCAGCTCGGTGAAACTAAACTTGAAAGGATAATTTCTTCTCTTTCCATAAAACTTTCTTGGCAACCAAACAGAGGATTAATGAATCACTAAACATGAGTCATGTGTCTCCCACTATGACCCACCTAACATACACCTAGGCAACACATCAATCAAAAAACTGAAACTAAAATAAAAAGAAATTAAGCACATTTTTATTTCTAAAAATATAAGTCAAATTATAACGAGTCAGAAAAACAAACACAAGGAAGAGAAATTCATTCGCAGCATAGCCCATGAAAATGTACAAAATCTGATCACATAAGAAAAACCCATAAACCTAAAACCCCAAAACCCACAACACTATATCTGATCACCTTAAACCCCAGAACACTACAAACATAAAAGAGATTGAGAAAAAGTGCGATGAATGGGTCAGATGAGCTTGAAAGGAAGGGGCCAAGGAGTGGACCTGGGGACCTCGACCTTGTCCTTGATTCGCTCTATCATCTTCTCCTTCTTCGGCCTCGAGTTCCCGTACGACCCTTTGAATCTCTTCCCCTTCTTCGTCTTCTTGTCCCCACGCCCGCACAGGATCGGCGCCACCCCTCCTGATGATGATGATGATGATGTCAGAGAAGGTCGATGCATCATCACTACTCGCCTCGCTACTGCGCCGCACCACTGCATCATCGCCATTGAGTCTCTTGCTCTTTGCACTTCCACCCTCGAACCAACACTGTCCCACACTCCCACGGGGATGAAAATGGTAGAGGTTGAGTATGGGCTGAGCTGGGTTGGGCTGGCGTTCATGACCCAGACCCAAGGTTAGGATTCCTATTCTTTTTAAGATATATTCATCATTTAAAATTTTAAACAATATTTTTAGTTTAATTGTTCAGAGATTAATTAATTAATTGGATCCCATAAGGTTGTATGCGGGTAATTAAATCTGACTCATTTGGTTTACTTTTAATGAAAAACTCATTATAAATTTTTTGTGCAAAAATTAAAATTGAGGATTACAAGATTGAGAGAGAATTTCTTTTTTTCTTTTTCTTTTTTTAATTCGAGGCAATTTTCATTATTAACTTTTACACATGAATAAGCCAAACTCTCATTTTTTAATTAATGAAATTTTTTAGATGATAAACATTTTACAGGTAGAGAATAAATTTTATAAGGTCTTGGTACAAACCAAAACTTTTGTGCTATCCAATAAGAGCATAACAAATCAGCTTGGAGTACCATAACAAAAATAAGAATAAATGCCTTCTTTTTTTCACAAAGACTTAATATGCTTTAAAAACAAAAGATCTTCTAGAATAAACTTTTCTTATTCTTTCTACCTAAACTCATTGCCGGCCACCAGATCCGCCGCTGGCTAGCCCATACCACGCCGACTGATTTTTTTTTATTTTTTTAAAAAAGGTGTTTATGCTTACTTTTGTTATGGTATTCCACATTGATTTGTCATGTTCTTATTAAGAGCGAAGTTATTAGGTAATGGATCGGCCACAACCACAATGCCAAGTTATGGGTCTTCAAACAAATACTATTATGCAAGCCCATATATAATATTTAGTTAATCACACTCTTTATCTTTATGAAACCATTAACTGACTTAGGCGTTGACACTATCTTTAGCGCACCCGGTAAGCTGAGCTCTTATCTCACTTATTAGTTTTGCAGATTACTTTTATCTCTCGGGTCGTTGAGTCACTGTCTCTTGGAAACTGTCCCAACAAAACAATCGTAAAAATCACATATTTTAGTAGACTGAATTGAAAGGGTTGAAGTAGCTCAAAAAAAAGGGTGATGGAAATGAGGTTTTGATTGCTGCGGCTCCCAAAGAAACACATAAACAAACACACGACTTATTTTATCGATACCGCTCGCTTTCACCAACACCACACGAAGCACATTCGCTTATCAGACTTTTTTGGTCGAGTCTGTGAGAGAGCTTCACAGTTCCAAAGTCATTCTCATCAATGGAGCTCTTCGGAGCCACTGCTTTCTCATGGACCCACTCCATCTCTCCTTCTCTTCACATCCCTCTACCCTTCTCTGTGAGTACCCGTACCCCCATTTCTTTTCTTCTTCTTTTTTCATCATAATTTCGTTGTTTTTGTCTTTTGCTCACACAATGCCTTCTTGTGTATTTTGATGGTTAAGAATTGTGAGACTAGGAGGTTCCGTGTTTGGTGTAGCTCTGATCAAACCCAGAAGGTATGCTGTTCGAATATTGGGGTTTCGTGTTACAAAAAAAAATTGTTAATTTAAGAAACATAGTATTGTATCATGTTATTTTGTTCGTCTCTGGTTCCTTGGAGATATCATTTACGCTTTACAGGTTGTTGTATGCAAATCAGATGACTGTATCAGTGACCGGAGCTACGGGTTTTATAGGTAGAAGATTGGTGCAAAGGCTTCATGCAGGTAAAAGCATCTTTCTCAAGTGTTTGTAATCCTACAGCTATAAGCAAATGTAGGTGCATTGACCTTAATTGGCTGTTTCTCATGATGCGATGGTAATTTCTACTTGCATTTATGGGCATTCATCCATTTAAGTAGTTATGCATTATCTGCCTCAAGGGACTGTCGATGTTTCACGCTTTATGTGGCACTTAAAAGCATTTGATTTTAACTTTGTTTACTAGCTGATAGGTGAAATTTACTCTTCAAATGCTATGTAGATTCTGTACCTCAATTGTCAAATTCCAAAATATTGTTTACCATTTACAAGGCATCTAGCATCGGTATTTTGTTCAAATTTCCTCATCTCTTTATTGGATGTGTGAGTTATTTTTTAAACTGGATGGAAACAAGGTGCATTAACCACAAGCAAATCAATTCAAGGTTGGGCTGCATTAAATTAGTTTTTGGTTTCACCCCAATAGACTATTTTCTGTCTGTGATCGTGAAGCCATATATGATCGGTTTTGTTAAGTTTTCTTTCTACTTATAGCATTCAAACCATGAGCTTCTGCATGATATGTATATGTAGAGTTGGGCTATTTATGGTCTCCCCTTATATCTTCTTTGCAATGCAGATAATCATCATGTTCGTGTCTTGACACGCTCTAGATCAAAGGCTGAGTTAATTTTTCCGGGTAAGAAGGTAATGGATATTTGAAGTCAGTTGATCGATGCTTACAGTTCGCAAATATTGAAGAAATATTACTTAATATGAATGGTGAATGTTTTGAAAACTTGTTTAATAGAGAAGCTCTTTTGACCAGAGAGAGTGAAATAAATGTTTTCAGTTTATAACAGATATTATTTAGTTTCATTTTAAAAGGAATAATCACTGCAATTTTTTTACTTATTCATTGTTTCAATTACACATGCCGTGTTATTAATTGGAACAAATAAGTGTTGAGTATATATATATATTTTTCTAGGATATTTGGCTTAATTCTTGAACTATGTCCTTGTGTTTGTAGTCAAGAACTTTCCAGGAATAGTGATTGCAGAGGAGCCAGAGTGGAAAGACTGCATTCATGGTTCAAACGGTGTTGTGAACTTGGCTGGACTGCCAATAAGTACGCGATGGTCTTCTGAGGTCAGTATCACTTGCTCATGCAACATCTTACTTGCTTGTGACTCTACCACTTACCTTTTGAATTACACATAAGCAGTGACTACACCAAGAGAAGCTGCATATTGCATTAAAATATCTATTGTGTTTTACTTATTTTTACATCCTTGATGTATTGGGATATCCATAGCCATTAGACTAGTCAAAACCTGTCTTTTACCTTTACTGAATATTGCTTTTGTGGCCAGTATACTTTCATTTATGTGCGCGCGCGCATGCGTGCAATTTGTATGTTTTTGACATTGTTGTCAGTCTGCACTTTATATGTTTTGACATTATTGTCAGTCTGCAATTATGCTGTAAACTACTGCCATAATTTCTCATGGTGATGTTAATAGTAGAACGTAGTGTATCATATACCCTTAAAGCCAGTGACATTTTACTAATTTCTTGTTGTGTTCCAGGTCAAGGGAGAGATTAAGGAGAGCCGGGTTAGAGTTACCTCGAAGGTCAGCAGTCACAGTCCAATCCCGATCTTTTAATATGCACAAGTTAAAATAAATTTCCTTCTTTTTTTGGTGGGGAGGGGTGTTTGAATGCAAAAAGTGATGAGCATTTAGAATTTCTCATGTGTGGCTCTTTATCTGACCATTTCAACTGATTGTGAAGGTTGTAGATTTAATAAATGATGCGCCACATGCAGTTCGGCCTACAGTTTTAGTCAGTGCAACTGCTGTTGGTTACTATGGTCTGCATCTAGCACCAACTTTTCTATTCTTTTACAATACTATTAGAGATGAGTACTTCATTCTTTTACCTCAAATTGTTTGTAAAATATTTTCAGTATTAAATTACATGTATGGCATTGCCCTAGTGTTCAACTATAGAGCACCTTTTGATTTTCACCTGGAACTTATTTTTCCATTGAATCGAGGTTTTTCTTTTATATTTCAGATAATGTTTCTAGACTAGCCCTTATGTTACATTTGATATGAAAATATTCATCCAAAGAAGTTTGATTGATGCCCTGTAATAAATCTTGATGTTACACCTGCTTAGTAACCCAATTGACGAAATTGAAGCAAGGCTTCTCTCTCTCTCTCTCTATGGCTATGATATCCTGTGGACCCCCTTTGTAGTCTATATTAGTGTGCTTTACTTTTTCTTTTTTCCCCAATTTTTTTTTTTTTTCCAATTCTTTTCATATTCTCAGGCAGCAGTGAAACACAAGTATTTGATGAACAAAGCCCATCAGGAAATGATTACTTGGCTGAGGTAAACAATATGATTTTAATTTTCATTATTATTAATGTTTAATTTCCATTAAAATATAGTAGTGCATCACATTGAAATTATGTTCAGATAAATGTTGCTTGGCATTATATTTGTCCATTGTACCAGTGCATGAGTGATATACCATCCATGGAGATTATCTTGATTACAGCTTCCACATATTTGTATGCAAAATCTCACCTTTGTTCTTGCTTTAACCAACGCTGTAAATCTTCTCAGGTTTGTAGAGAATGGGAAGCAACGGCCCTCAGAGTAAATAAGGATGTCAGACTAGCACTTATTCGCATTGGTGTTGTTCTTGGTAAAGATGGTGGTGCTTTAGGTATGACTAATCATTATGGACTTTACTGTAAATCTTCATTGTATGCTTATGGACTTCTCATTATGACTTCTAATTTTTCATTTTTACTGTTTAAACTGTCCAATTGAAGAATACATATTGACCAATCTAGTCAATTTGTTAGAGTTGTGCGGCTTCTTTGTAGAGTCAGAAGATAGTGTCTCATAATTATCAATGGCATTCAGATTCTCTTGTTTTCTAATGAAATGATATCTAGGAAATGTTGTTAGAATTGTTTGATTTTTCTGGTCAGAGTAACTAACCATACATGTCTAGAGTTCTATAATACTATCAACTGTTAAAGTTGAAGAGGCTTGATTCTGCTGATGTATGGATACTTGTATCTTTGAACCTCTGCAGCTAAAATGATTCCTCTCTTCATGATGTTTGCTGGTGGTCCTTTGGGCTCTGGAAAACAATGGTATCGTACTCAATTTTCAATTTGCTTTGCGGGTGCTGAAACTGCTTTCCTTTTGCTGTAAAGCAAAAATATTTTCACAGTACTATCACACAGATAATATAGCATATTCAGTTGGCTTTCACTTTAGATATTTGTTACTGCATAGGTCAAATTGTATTGAGATTGAGCATATATGGTCCTTGTATTCATTTATTCTCCTCCATAACTTCAAATAATTGATTGTTCTCATAGTTGTGTAGGTTTTCCTGGATTCATCTGGATGACATAGTGAACCTAATATACGAAGCTCTATCCAATCCATCTTATAAAGGTAAAAAATTTAGATACATATGTTTTCGAGGGATTTCTTTACGCAACACTAAGGAAGTAAAATATAGGACTGATTAATACTCAGGCTTTATGTTTTCTCCAGACCACCTCGCTTCTATTTTCCATCTTTAGTTTGCAAGCATGTGGAAATAACCATGTAAATAACTTCTTCTGAGTTTATGTTTTAGTTTCTCGTTGTTATAATTACATCCAACTCATCTTATTATTGTAATTTATTCTTATATTCCTATGCAATCTGATGCTTAAGAATTACTGTCTGTATTTTCATTAGTCCTGCCTTGTAATTTGAAGGTAATATAAAATATAAGGGTAATTACATTTTTTTCCCATGAACTACCACTCATTTACAACTTGGCCCCATGAATTAACACCTGTCACACTTAGCCGCATTGAACTACCAGGTGTCAATTCATCTAGGGCTTCTTTGCCATTACTCTACCTCTCACATTCACTGCAGTTTCATTTTTAGCCTCACATTTGTTGTTGATATAATTTTTAGCCTCACATTTGTTGTTGAAATAATTTTTCATTTTTAGCCATTGAGCTCCGAGCTCTATCTTCTCTTCCATCACAATCCTCACACATGATTTTTTCCGTGAGTCAAGTTATGGTATTATATGCATCAACACTAGTTTTTGAGACTTTTCAATAATTGAATTCGTTTTTCAAAACTCAAATGTCAGGGGTTATCAATGGAACTGCACCAAACCCTGTTAGACTGACCGAAATGTGCGAACAATTGGGAAATGTCATGGGCCGACCCTCATGGCTGCCTGTACCTGACCTTGCGCTCAAAGCTGTCCTTGGAGAAGGTGCTTCTGTGGTAAGAATTTATTCATTTTCTCGTTTGTTCCTCATTCTCTGTTCTCTCTGAAATCATATTTTGCTGAGACACATTAACTGAGCTCATTGCAGGTTTTGGAAGGGCAACGGGTGCTTCCCGCGAGAGCCAAGGAATTGGGTTTCCCATTCAAGTACCCCTATGTGAAAGATGCACTTAAAGCCATCATCTCATAAGAAAGCCAGCACATGATGTGATAAGGCAACCTGTATATTCTTTTTTCTTTGAGCCAAAGGCTAGGCTTCAGCAAATATCAACACGGATGCTGTCAGAATTTGGTGATTAGATCGAGTGAGACTGAGGTCTGCACGGACACTGTCGGTAGATTTTCTTAGTTTCTTGTCAGCAAAAACTTCTGAAACGATCTGTATTTGCCCGTCAAAATGTATTGGGAGTTCTAGAGCATAAGTTACTGCTATTTTCTGATTTTATGGTCTTTGCAGTAGTTTTGGAATTGGAATAACTAGATGTGCTTCTTCTGTTGATCTAGTAAAAGACTCTCAAATGAGAAATTATGAAGTCTATATACCACCTGAAAGCTTGCTAGTGGTTTCTATTGGAGCAGGAATTCTGCCTCATCATCTTATTGGTGGCAGAGATCTGTATCTCTCATATGATTGTGTTTGGCATATGCCATCTTGTCAAAATCCACATGCAGATGTTCAGTTTGATGAGTCCTCTGAAATGGAAAAAATTTGTGAATCTGAATCATGTTATTAGATCACTCGAAGCAAATTCATGATGGATGAGTTCCTACAACAATCAAAAAAGCCAATGAAGTTTCAGGCAATGCCCATATGATTGGCTGGTAATACATCAGTCGTGCTTCTTGCGTGACATTTGTGATTCTAGTTTGGTTAAAAGAAGGCTTGTATGATGACTTGAAAGCTTTTGGAAAAAGTTCATATACCCTCTCAAATTATCATCCAAATTGACAATGTTCCTTCGCCAAAACTTTAGATAGTGTCAATGTCCTTCCAAACTTCCAAAAATTGACAATGTCTTCTGAAAGTGTAAGATTCAAAACAATATGGGTATTCAAGAAAACAAGATGAACATGCTAAAAATTGAAAAAGAGTGGGGCCACGCTGCCAGCTCCGGTGGTGGCGGAGTTGCCCATCGGAGCCATCCTTTGTGGTGGCACAAACCATTAAATGCATACATAGAATCACGTTCCCACCAATCGTCAATTAATTGATAAATTGGGCTCGCTTTTTAAGTACCAGGAATATTTTTCAAACAACAAATGTGTAAAACAAATTTTAAATCAGTTTTCAATTTGGCATCCAAACGCAGTTGAAACTCAGGCCTGGAAGGTTTTCGAAAGATGGTGAAAGCCCAATAGGCCCAAGCCCGAGAACTGTCTAGTACGCGTGGCAGACAGGGACATGGCGTGCATACTACGCACGAAGGCGCATATTAGCCTGCGAAACCAATTCTTTTCTTCTTCCTCAAGTTGGACACTGTACATTTCTCTCAGAGCAATCGTCTTCTCAGATCAAAAGACAAGAGCTTCGCTCTCTCTGTCTCTCATCCTCTTCGGTAATTTCAATTCGCCCCCCTTAATTTCACTAAATTGACATTCACTGTCTTCTTTTTTATCTATATTTGATTTCAGATCTAATCACTTCTTGCATTTTCTGAAGTCCCTGTTTGCTTGTCGAGAAAGTTAAGGAAAATTCAAAACTTGAAACTGTATCGTCCTGCCTTGTCTTTCTTTCAGTAAATTATAAAATAAAATTTATACTGGGGTTTTCAGTTGTATTAGCTCTAGTTGAGGTGCAACTGATGGAAATTTCAATAATAAAGATTTGTTTTTTGTTTTTTCTATAGTAACTTCGCAGCTAATTGGGGTCTTGGGGTTTTTAAAGTTTATAATCTTGCGTCCACAAATTTAATTTAATCGGTTTAGGTCTTCTAGTCTTTTATGAATGACTGTAAAGTTTCATTTTCTATTAGTTTTGAAAGGTATGAACAGATGATTAGAAATCAAAATTTGGAATCCGTAATTGCTTTGTGCTATTGGTATTTAACAAAACTCGGATTAGCTGTACACTTGTTGTGAGTGCCTCTACTTGGTGATATGTTGTGTGTACTGTGATTATTTGATGGGTTTGGTGTATGTCTGTATGAGGCGATGATAGATTTAATGGATCATTGTTTGGTTTTGTTGTACTATTTAAACATTGGGTTTTCTTGTTCTTATAGGGAGCTTTGGGAGGTTCAGTTATCTGGTGTGACCATCTATTCGTGGTAGAAAATGGTATGTTTTCACTTGGGCTTCTCTTGTGTCAATGACTTCTAGGACAGTGCGTGTTGTGGCTGATTTATTGGCACTTGAGAAGTGTGCATTTTCTCATGCTATTATGGTCAAATGTGAATGATCGAGTGGGCTCTGAGGGAAAGACTTGGGAAAAGAATTTATGATTTATTAATGGTTAACTATCTCATAAATAAGTATGCCCTATTGTTTGTCAAATTTCATTTTTTTGATGGATGATTATTATTTATACTTAATCCTTCTGGTTGTGAAAGTGCAGTTTTTCGACGGATATGGGTATCATGGGACATCATTTGAGCAGACATATCGATGTTACCCTGCATCTTTTATTGAAAAGGTGAAAATGTCTTCATCTTTATGAAACTTTTCATCTTTACCATACTAAGTTATACACACTTGCTCTGCACCATTAGATCAGTGGTATTTTATGCTTTGACAACATGTAATGGTTCAAGACCTTGTAGACTGATCATATCACTGTTGTGCAATAAACAACAGACGCACAGCTAATTCTGCTTCAAGGAAATCTCTAGCTGTTTCATCTTAAGGAAGGCAATTAATTTAAACATTTGGTTTTAGGTCCTGAGGAGAAAAAAGTTGGAAATTCTTGTTTTTCCTAGGAGAAAATGTTGCTCTCTCAGTGCTTATGAACCAAATCCTATGTGCTTGCATTTGTGATCTTGGAAGTTTATATTCTTCTTTTTCTCAACTATTCTGTTGTTTAACTCCAATTTATTTTATATATCCTGCAGCCACAAATTGAAAGTGGCGATAAAAGTAAGTTTTCAAATTCATCCCACTTTCTGTGATTTGATTTCAGTTATATGTGTATTATTTTTTATATTGTCTTAAATTTTGTTGTTTCAGTTATAATGCCTCCTTCAGCCCTTGACCGCCTTGGTTAGTTATTCTAATTTGATCTCTTATTATGCAGTATTTTATTTGGGGTTGATGTAGTTTGAGTTCCTCATGGCCTCATATCATGAATGCTAATGTGGATAACAAACTTGCAGCATCTTTACATATCGATTATCCAATGTTGTTTGAACTTCGAAATAATGCTGCTGAGCGGGTTTCTCATTGTGGGGTTCTTGAGTTCATTGCAGAAGAAGGCATGATCTATATGCCTTATTGGGTAGGCTTTCAGAAGTGCTCTTTGCTATATGCTTGGAATTAGTACTGCAATTTGCTATAAGTAAATTTTGAAGTGTCAAAGATGTCTTCTCGTCATTTAATATGCCTTTTCTTTTCTTTTTTTATTATTTCTGTATAGATGATGGAGAACATGCTCCTACAAGAGGGGGACGTTGTGCGGGTGAAAAATGTGACTCTTCCAAAGGGAACATATGTTAAATTACAACCCCACACAAAGGACTTTTTGGATATTTCTAACCCAAAAGCTATGTAAGTTGATGATTTTTATGTTATTAGTCATTAGTTAGTGGTAGATGTGGTATTTCTCGTGTCAGTGATGTCCTCGTTTGGCAAAGAAGGGGATTCATGCAATTGAATTTATGAATGTAATGCATCATGTCATGTCCTATTTCCAACAGGTCTATGGTATTTGGTGTCATGTGAATTCAGGTAATGATGTGAACAAGGAAGCCCACTGTTGATTCTATAAAGAAGATTGTAATCAAAATGAGGGGCTTTTATAAGGACAAAGAAACAAGTTAATAAATAATAACACATAATACTTTATTGTTATGTTCTTCTCATGTCCATCCCTTGTTTATCATAGAGTGTATGTCTGGTCTATTTGTGTAGTCCTGACTCTCTGTTCCATATCATCCAGTCATATAAAGATGTTATTCATCCTGTCGTGCCTGTTGTTTACTTTCTTTTTGTCATGCAGCTTAGAGACAACGTTAAGGAATTTTTCCTGCTTAAGCACTGGGGATAGTATTATGGTGGCATATAACAACAAGAAGTATTACATAGATATTATAGAAACAAAGCCTGCTAATGCAATAAGCATTATTGAGACAGACTGTGAGGTGGACTTTGCTCCTCCCCTGGATTACAAGGAACCTGAAAAGCCTGTTGCATCTGCTCATCCAAGCAAACAAGGTCAAGGTGCATATTTTTCCTTTCTGCCTCGTTATGCTTTTTTTGTCTCAGTTTCTTTCTGTTATCATTGTGGCTTTTTTACTCATAATGGAGAGTGAATGTGCTATGTAGTTTCTCTCTTTTATCATATCTCACATAAAAGGAGATGCTTGACCTATTTCTAGGGGACACAAAAAAATTATCCTGATTCAAGTTTTGTTAATTATGGTACTTAGAAGTTTCTCTTAGATGAAATCACTTGATATCCACTTTTGATCACTGCTTGGTACATTCTGCTCTTCTATGTTAAAAATATAATATAACAGGTATGCTTCTTTCTTTTACTTCCAAAAACAAAAACAAAAACAAAAAACTAAGTTAATGTTCTCTTTTGTTCTTGCAGTTGAAGAGGCTCTAGCTGAATCTGAACCTAAATTCAACCCTTTCACTGGAGTAGGGAGACGCTTGGATGGGAAACCTTTGACGCATCAGCCTGTACCAGTTTCTTCCTCAGCGTCCAAAGAGAAGCGGCCTGATGCTGGCAAAGGTAATGCACAGTCTCCTGCAGGGTCTAGTTCACAAGGCACCACTCGTCAGACTCAGGGAAAGCTTGTGTTTGGATCAAATGTAAACCGTGCTCCTAAAGAAACTGAAAAGGTGCTGGTGTTTCGTCCTTTGTAAACCACTATCATACTTATTTGGCTCTCCAAAGGGAACTAACAGAAACTCTACTGAACTATTTGTTTTCCTTAATGCTGCAGGTAGCTGCGAAAGAGTCTAAACAAGAGCAGCCCCCAAAGAAAGAAGAGCCAAAATTCCAGCCTTTTTCTGGGAAAAAGTACTCATTGAGGGGTTGATGGATTTTCAATCAATCAACTGCTTTTAACTTGTTTTGTTATCCTTCACCTTTACCCATGTGGATCAGGAAATACAATAGAATTATGTATTTAACTGGGATGTTTGAACTATGAGAAGGTGAAACAGTAGGTTCTCATGTCAAATGAAGAAATGAAAAAGAAAAACCTATTTCGTTTGTTACTGAAATCTTGAAGTGGGCGAGCAACTGTGCCTGCAGGAATTCGTTAATCAGTAGGAGTAAGCCTTATGATAGAGAGAGCCGAGTTTTGATAGGAAGGTGAAACTAGGGGTCCCTTTTTCTCTAAAGAATGGAGGTAGTAGCAAAACTTATTATGGATTTCTTGTGTACTAGCAGGATCTAGATCCCTACAATCTCAAAGAGGAGGCTTGGGAAATTGTAGTGGGGAAGTTGTGAGAGGGGCTCTCTGATTACCTTGTCCCCGAGCAACTTGTTTGGGCGGGTGGGTTCTCTACTTGGGCAAGGACCTAAAGCCCCTTTTTGAAAGAAAGTTGGGGGGGGGGGGGGGGGGGG
>CM017322.1:8554706-8590224 GCA_006937295.1 Carpinus fangiana
CCCCCCCCCCCCCCCCCACTTTTTACAGTACTGGCTTTGGGTTCTTGATAGTGGGCTCCAAAATTAAAACGAGGAGAGCCCAAGCTTAGCCCATTAGTTGTGCTGGACTGTAACAATTCACAAGTATCTTGAAGATCAGACGAACTATTTGGAATTTGTGCTGAGGGGTAGGTATCGGTTATAACGATACTAGTAAATTTTTTAATTTGACGAAAAATTGATTGTTTTGGGGCCAAAATTTCTTTTTTGGGCAAAAATAGCTTATTGAACCATAAAAATAAATAAATGTGCCCATTAATTAACACAATAAAAGTTCACCTTGCGTATGTTCTACAAAAAAAAAAAAAAAACTTATCGGTTAATCAGTTAAGCGATTAAAAAATAATTATACCGATTAACCAAACCAAATCGACTTCGGTATAAAAATCCTTAATCGAAAAAAATAATTATACCGATTAACCAAACCAAACCGACTTTGATATAAAATTTCTTAACCGATTACCGATTAACTTTTAGCGATAGGCAATTAATGTCGGTTTGGTCACAGTCAATAGGCGGTAAATGGTTAATCTGTCCACCCCTAGTGCTCTCCCTTTCAGATGTGTTCAATTTGGTTTTAGCCCATTAGATTAGGACATCCTAGAATTTCTAAGTGTATGCGTAAGATTAGGGTTTTAAGCTCATGATTACGGTTTTTTTTTTCCGTGTAGGATTAAAGTTTTTCTTGGAGTCTTGACTAATATTAGAGTTTGGCAAGTAGAAACGCAAATTTTGATATGTCTGAGGTCGAATTCGAATAGTTAAAGTAATTGCTTGTGGAACTGCCATAAATGCTTTGTCGTTCAAGATGAATGTTTTTCTATAAACTGTGCATTTTTAATACTCGTGACTTTTTATAAGATTATGTTGCGAGTCTAACGCTGGAAAATGATATTTTACAACTTCCTTTTTTATACTCCCCACTTATTTATGAAGTTAATTATTTTCTCAATTGAAAATATTGTGTGTTGCACCATGTAGGGATGGTGGTCACATGTATTTACATATGGCTTTTAATTTTCTTCATGCTCACAAGAAATTGTTTTAATTTGCATGCCTAAGAAGAATTGCGATGCACTCTGTAGAACACGAAACCTTCTATTCTATGAGCTTGAAAAAAGTCATTACAAGAGATCGGACGGCAACATCTTATGTACTTGGTCGTCGTTTTATCCAGAGGACCAGTCGGTCGGAAGCAACAATAATTGAAGCCTTAAAACTGACAGAGTCACACAAGGCTCAGTAATCGGACTCGGTTTGTATCCTCGGATTTGGACTATGATCAATTTCCAAGTTCTAAAAGCAGAGCTACTTACATAATTAGACAAAAGTAATAATTTAATTAAACCTATTTCTCAATAATCTTTAAATAATTATCCTTGTTAAAATATTTGAAAAGTAGTATTGAAATGATGACATAATTATTAGAGAATCAACAAGTAGTGAAATGGGTGGAATCATGCAATTATTACAGAATATTTCCTAAATAATAGAGAGATTGCAATAATGTGCAATTATTATGATAATATTATGGAATAATTATGGAATATTACAAGAATCCTGTCAAAAGGGCAATTGGGCATCATAAAAATATTCTTGAGGATCGAATAAATTCACTTCTATTTGGATAAAATTAAAAATAAAAAATAAAAAAAAAGGTCCCTTTGTAATCACAAGTTCACATGGCCATCTAAATCAAACATAACAAGGGAAGTCAACAATCAACTACCCTTTGAAAAGTTAATATCGTACTAAAAAGTAAGACAGGCATCATGAATATATTTCAATCCTGTTGGGTATTATTAATATCTCTCTGTTTTTTTCAGCCCTGAATATGCTCTTGTATAAAGGATAAGGATCTCAGGAATTCCATACAATTCCTAGATTCTCAAATTATGTGAATTTATGCCCTTTTTTTGTATTGAACGGTTTGAAAAATGCTTTCTTATTTAAAATGTGGAATGTTAATAATGAGAATTGAGTATATTTTCATGAGATTTTTACGCTTTAGGTTGTAAAAAAGTTTTGAATAAAAAATCTTTTTCTTTTTCTTTTTTTTCTTTACCGAGAAAAAACGAATCTTCAAACTTGAAAAAAAAAAAAAAAACTCACATAATTTTGAGAATTTTGGATTTTGATATGTCTGAATTTCAACTATAACGAGAGATCATCCATCATCCATGTATAAAAGTGTGAGATCTCTTTGTCATTAGATTATCAAAATTTAATTAGACTGCTCTAAACAGGTGGCCTCTGTAACTCCTATCTCTTAAACTGTTCAAATTTCTATAAAACTCGAGCGGAAATCGTCATCGATGAATAACGGTATGAGTTACTATTATGGAAAGTAGATTGACATTCCCTAAAGTGGTATTGCCATTACACTTTTCCTTAATGTAGTACCATATCTTGTTAATGCCTTGTTTGCTTTCCCTAAAGCAGACAACATGCCATAACATTATGCCTTGTTCGGCATCAAAGTTGGAATCTGCTGCTACAGTAGTACTGTAGTAGTAAAACTTTCGGTCAGAGAGACATAATCCAACCGTTGGAAGACATGAATATCATGGGAATCTTGGCTTTATTACACAAAAGGCTTTCATTATAGCATATTTCATGCCTTCAATTAACAACCAATAATATCCAACCAAGTATCTGGATTCCATTGGATTGCATCACATACCGCAATTATGGGCTCGGCACTTACCTCGACATTTTGGTCAATGAATTATGAGATCTTTGAATTCATTTTTCTTTTTATTTCTAATTTTTATTTTACATACTATAGTAATTGTTTTAAAATGTTTGTTGGTGTTAGAACAGTTTTCAGCACAAAGGGAAAGTGTCCAGTGTTGAGTGTGGTCTTCCTCCGATGCCCAAGTAAGTCACTGAGAAAGTATGTGTAAGCACTAGAATAATTAAGCGTGTCGTTTATACCTGAGTTTGACCTATAAATAGGCTGACAGGTTTACCCAGATTAAAACTCTTCTTTCGATCTTATCTCTACTTTGCGATGATTCTATCCGAGCCTTGTAGCTTGATCCTCTCTATTTTTGATCTTTGGGTTAAAGCCTACGGATCGGGACTCGGATCATGGCCTTGTTGATGGGCTACCACGCCCAAATGGGATACATTTTTTTCTAACAGCTGGGATCCCTCGTCTTCTTTTATTTTAGTTTTATTTTCTTCTTGCTAAAAAAAAACAAATTGTTTGATCAGCACCAACCTATCCTCGTCCTACTTCCTTCCAAAAAAAATTGAATGATATAGGGAACAGGAAATCAATTTTATCTTAATTTGGTCTATTAAATCTCGAATTTATAATTTTGGATTTTTGGATTTTAATCCATTAAATCTTATTTTAGATTTTATTTATGGATTATGTTTGTCATTTAGTTTGGATTTAGTAACAAGACCAAATCTTATTAGCTTAGATTTAATTTTTTTTTTTTAAAAAAAAAATCTATAAATGTTGATGCATCTACTTGTAATTGAAGAGAGAAGGTGTTTCTTAAGAATTATGTGATACAACCCTATCCAAGATATTATATCAAAGAAATTAAATTATTTTTTATACTTTCTCCTTTCTATTTTTCTTTGAATCCTCTAACAATTTTCCATCAAATTCTAGCCATATTATATCTAAATTTACAGCTATTATTTCTGTCGATCTAGTCATTAGAAACCTAAACCACTCATTTCTCAAACAACTACAGCACAACCACACCAAAAAGCCAAACATTACCGTTCACAACCATGAATCAGATCTGATTTTCTTCCTTCTTCTGTTCTACTTTGAGATCCATAACATACCCATCATATTAGCCCATGATTATAGGGAAAAATCATATTAGGTTTTCAATTTAAAAAAAAATAAGGTCTTTAGGTTTTTTTGGGGGTTTGCTAGGTATTTTATCCATAGTGTTCTCCTAAGTTCTCTCAGACTTACGTAAAACATGATTTAAAAAAAAAAAAATTGTAGTACCCTTTTTTTGTCAACAGATTAATTTTTATGAAATTTTTACATAAAATGCAATTTTTATGAAAAATAAAATTTTTTTTGTCATTGGACACATTAACGTCTATGTCAATACTCCAATGCAATGCCCCATCAATGAAACCGAAGTCTTTTGTTATCGTGGATTTGCTCTTTATGACGTGTCAAATGAGACGTTGCAAATGGCATATTAGTAGCTTTGACGGTAAAGTGAGAGAGTGACATATTTTTGAAGTTGGGCAAAACCTAAGGATTGTACACATAAAATTGAAAACTTAAGAATTAAATTCAAATAAGATGAAAACTTAGGGGCTAAGAATAATTTTTCCCATAATTATAACATGATCCAACCTTGAACAATACCTTACCCAAACAGTGCTAATTTTCCTTACCTTGATGTCCTGCATCAATAAATAATAAAATGACCCTAACATGAGATTGATGATTCCTAATATTGTTTTATGGAGTCAACTGTTACACAATAATTATTAAGAGTTGTTTGAAACTGCAATAAGGATTTTTATAATATAAAAAATTGTGCCAATTAAAAATGAGTTTGTTTGATAATTAAAAAAAAAAAACTTTTTTACACCAAAATAAGAAGCCTAAAATTGCATTTGGAGAAAACTTAAAAATGGGTTTGTTCCTAAAATGCTCTTTTAATCTTTTTATATAGATAAAAACTCTATTTTTCAATGCATTCCAAATATACTCCAACTATTTATAGTCAGTTTGGAATTACGTTTGAGGAGCTTAAAAAAAATGCTTTTAAAACCAAAAAAGTTCGTTAGAAAAAAAAAATACATGTTTGGTAAAAAAAGTAAAAGCGCTTTTAAAAGTTCAAAATGCTCAAAAAATGGCTAAAACGCACTTTTAACAAAAGTTTAAAAATGAAACTTTTACCCAAAAACACTTTTTAACTTAAAAGCTCTATTTTTTCTCAAAGACAATCCCAAACAGACTCTTAATATAATTAGTGTCAACCTTTTTGAGAGAATTTACACATGGCTCAGCAAATTTTAACTAAATTTTAGCTAAACAATCACTTTTTTTTTTTTTTCTATTTTAACTACATACTTTTTAAGAGCATCTCTAAATGTATTTTACCTAATCAAAAAGCACTATTCTCTATTTTACATTTAAAAAAAAAAAATACAAACTTCAACAGATTTTCTATTTAATTCTTTATTTCTTAAAAAAAAAATTATTTGCAACTTTTTTTCGTTGTTTTCTTTGTATCAAAGAAACAAGAAAACCCACCATCCAAAAATTGGATTGGAACTTTTAGAGCTCAAACCCCAAACCCTAGCTTCTGGTTGATGAAGGGGTGAAATGGGATCAAAAAGGGAAATTGAGAGTGGGGGAGAGAGCAGACAGGAAGAGAGGGTAGCATAATAATCTAGTATGCTAGAATAAATAACAAGAGCTGGAGGAGAAAAAAGGTTCATATTTAGCTAATGTGAATCATTTAGCTAATTTGGAGATGCTCTATTGCTCTACAACCTGCATCTTATTTTTTATTTTAGTTATCAACCTTCAGTGTTTTATTATTCAATTTAAAATAAATAATGTTTATCCACTTTTAGTATTCCCAATTAGAAAAAAGAATCAAGATATTGTTTTTATTAGTTTTATCTATGCATTGTTGAACTTTTTGGGACTACTTTTGCTACAACTTTGGGTGGCCCAATAAGAATGGTCTTTTCTTTTGTGGACACTCCTAAAACACAAGTTTGGTGCTTGCATTCTATCTCTTATGCAGTAGCTCCCAGTTTTTGAAATTCCTATCTCTTCTCTCACAACATTTGTGTGTCTCAGAAGGTCACAACCACAAGTCCCTACAACTTTTATCCCATGGTTTCAGCAATGCATCCAATCTTGACCACAAGAAGTCTAGAGGCCATACAGATGCCCACAAAATATTGGTCAACAAACTCTGCATCAGTTGAAAAACAAACAAGTCCATCCAACCATCCTCACACACTTATAAGATGCATGAAAAGCCAACCCCCATCAGCTGCAATAAGACAACATCCCACTATGCTAGAATGAAATTGGCATCATCTTTAATAATGTTGGGACTAGAATATCAAAAACAATGTATTCATAATAGAAACACTGACCCCTGCAATAATGCTGCATGCAATAGAGGGGCTGCCTCATGTGAGAGTATGTCCAAATTTCACCTGCCTAGCCTAGTGTTCGAGCATCCTGGACTTCCATGTAAATTATGTAATATGTGAGTCTACTACTACCCTTCCTGTTCGACAAGTGTTGGGACAATCCAAGCTGTCCTACCAAGGGAGACCCCACAAGCTCTCGGATAAACAGCCCTCGGATCCTAAATTACTGGTTTTAAGACTCGCATAAACATGATGTTAAGTCAAACGTGACATACAAACTTGTTCACTAAAAAGACAAACAATAAAACAACCAGACCCCACAAACCATATGATTGCAGAGAATCTCCTAGTCTAACCCATTTCCATTTTCCACTACTTTTTGAGAGATCTTGGCAAAGCAAAGAGGCCAAAAACCCAAAGAAATATATATATAGAGCCTAAGAAAGGCCCTACACCGGATCACAAAGTGATTAAAGTAAACAAAACAAATCAAAAGCAGAGACTAGAGAGCCACAAACAAACATCAACAGCAATCGACATGCATGCATTTCATTACACCTCAAATACAATGTTAAATAAACTAAAAACTCTTGAAAGGTCTAGTGAAAAAAAGAGAGACAATTAACTTGAGGGAACAAGATCCCGAATTTACAAAAGGGTGGATTCGGTTCCCATCCCCTCCTTCCCCTAGTCATGGCAAAGGACCCC
This sequence comes from Carpinus fangiana, assembly GCA_006937295.1. NCBI lineage: Eukaryota > Viridiplantae > Streptophyta > Magnoliopsida > Fagales > Betulaceae > Carpinus > Carpinus fangiana. The sequence goes on from CM017322.1 coordinate 8,561,574, forward strand.
CTCTACTCCTGCTTTCTTTTACATCCTTTGCTCTTCATGAAATTCAAAAAAAAAAAAAAAACATTGATTAAAAAGAAAGCTTAAAAAATTGACATAAGACAGTGACTCATCAAGCACAACCAACTGATGGGGATGCTAAAGACAAACAAACTCAAGCACAGCAATAAGACCACTGCTCATCCTCAGCGGCGGCGGAATCAGCAGCAGCATTGTAGTCATCCTCGTTGCAATAGTAAAAGCCGTTGTTGCCATTGATGGCAGTCAAGCTGCAAGAGGAGGCGGCCGCAGACGACAGATATGGCATGTTGTGGAAGGACCGTGCGAGGCTGCTAGCAAGAGCAGCGTTCGAAGCCATGCTGCTGCTGCGGCCACCGTCGCACTCCTCGGCGCGGTGCTTGAGTGTCTCGAACATGAGCTCGGGCTCGTGCTGCATCACCCGGAGGACGTCCCCGCACGATGGGCCCTGCACGGCGCGAGTCACCGCAAAGCTGTGAGGCCCGTCGCTCTGTGACACCCGGACCACGCTTGGTCCACCGAACAGGTTGTGTAGTCCTCCGAGCGCCTCCTCGTAAGCCCCACCCAAGAACATCCCCATGTAGTACCGCCCATTGCCTTCTAGCTCGTGCAGCGGCAGGCTCGCCTCGCCACCGATGAACTTGTCGATCTTACCGTCGCTGTCACAGGTCAAATCAGACAGAATCCCCCTCACGGACGGCCTTTGATCGTGACGGTGAATGGGCACTATTGGAAAGAGCTGGCCAATGCCCCAGAAGTCGGGAATTGAGGTGAAAACAGAGAGATTCACATGGTAGGTACGGACTGGATCAGCTGTTCCTATTGCCTTTGACACCATATCGCAAAGCCCATCAACGGCTGCGAGCTGTTCCATCCCCAGAGACCCTTCCTTGAACTGATCGACGCAGCGCTGCTTCAACTGGTCGGCATAGAGCAAACAGGTCTCATGCTCGCCCTTGATTGCCGCAGCAGACAAGTTCCCGTAATCGGCACGAACTTCGTCCGGAAGCCCATCGACAAAATACTGTAAATCAAACTGAGACAAAGCAGGGGATTGGTATGTACTGGCCGAAACCGCTTCAAATATCAGAACAGAGTGGTGGGAGACAATAGCTCGGCCGCTTTCGCTGCAAATCACCGGGTGCTTGACAGACCTGCGGTCGCAGACAAATTGAATTGCTTGAACCACAGCTGAGGCATACTCTTCGAGACTATAACCGACCGATATATCAGACTCGCTGGATTTGGATCCGTCGTAATCGATACCCAGGCCGCCTCCGATGTCGATGACCTGCATGTGAGCGCCAAGGCGCACTAATTCGCAATAGACCTGTGCGGCTTCGCCGACCCCATCGGCCAGTAAAGCCGTCGAAGGGATCTGAGATCCAATATGAAAATGTAGCAATTGCAGGCAATCAAGCATGTCCACCTGGTCGAGCTTCCTCACCACGCGCAAAATCTGAGTCGTTGTCAACCCAAATTTCCCTTTCTCGCCCGAAGTTGATCCAAAATGCCCCGAATGCTTCGTCCTCAGCTTCGCCCTCACACCAATCACGGGTCGCACACAGAGCTTCTTGCTCAAATCGATAACCAAATCAAGCTCTTCCTCTTGCTCAAGCACAATTACAGTATTCAAAGCAAGCTTTTTCGCCACCAGAGCGAGCGAAATGTACTCCGCGTCCTTGAACCCATTGCATACCAGAAGGGACTCCGGGTTGCCTTTGCACAAACAGCTCATCGCCAAGAGGAGCTCGGGCTTCGACCCAGCCTCCAACCCGAACCGAAACGGCGACCCGAATCTCACTATGTCCTCCACCACGAACCGGTCCTGGTTGCACTTCACGGGGTACACGCCCTGATAGTGGGCCTTGTACCCCTGGGCCCCCACCGCTAATTCGAACGCCGACTGGAGCGACTCGAGCCGGTTCTTGAGTACGTCCGGCAGGCGAACGATCAGTGGCAGCTGCAACCCGAGCCCGCCCGAGTGCTTTGGGTCCGACACCTTCTTCACGATCTTCATCAGATCGATCTCCTGGTGCGCCATCGTGGCCGTTCCGTACGGACGCACCGAGATGTTGCCGGACGCATTAACGGCGAAGTACGGCCCTCCCCACCCATCGACCCTGTACAGCGCCGCGGAGAGGGATGGCGACCAATGGGACCCCTCCACGTTGGTTGCGCCGGAGAGCGGCACCGTCGGCCCCAGAATAGAGGCGTCCGACGCGGCGAAAGCAGCGTGGCCTGGAGGAAAATTGGCTGCAGCAGCATCCACGCAACACGCCATGGCCGGCATCTCTCAAAATCTAATTACAGAGAACAAAATAAAAGAAAGAAAAAAAAAAAACAAAAAAAGAATTTTTTTTTTGTTATATAGAAAGAATCGTTGGTTTTGGTGTTTGTGTTTCTGATTGGTTTGTGAAGGTGGGGGCTTTAAAACCCGCCGAGGCCGAGGCCCCGGCTACCCCCTCAAAAGAAAGCAGTGAGAGATCTATCGGAAACGAGAGTCCCCCTCTTCTCTAACCCTACAGCCCGAAATCCCCACGCCTAAACCTCAGAAGAAGAAGGTTTTCAAGGCTACAGCAGAACGCTGCCGTATTTGATTTGGCAATCAATCAAAACCTTATGCTCCAGTAATGGACCCGACCATGCAGATCTAGAGAATATAAAAGGAGGGAAAAACGAACGGAAACCTAACGGAGAGAAGGGGGTAATTGCGTCTCTGTATCAAAGACGACGTCCAACGAGGGTTGAGTGGGCGAGAATTGCATGGAAGGAGGAGATCTTATTTATAGGACCGGTGAGGCATGGAGTTGGGCCGTGGGCCCGGGTCTTGGGCTGGGACGGAGATCTTTTTCAATTTCTCGTATTTTCTCTCTTTTTTTTATAAATTGTTTTTTCTAATTTGGTCTCTGGGATTCCGCTCTTAACGACTAATCAGCGTCGAGTTGCCGCGTGGCCTGGGGATCGTGGGACCCTTTTGCTCGCAGTTTTTCTCTCCCGAGGCTTCTTCCCTCCCTAATTCCAACCTCCTCTGGCGAGATAACGCGAGAGAGTTCAAAATATCGCGATAATGTTTAACCAGGAAACCAGCACGAAGTTTCTTGTGATGGGGATTTCCTTCAACGGCCCTGATTTGGCCACGGAGCCCTTTGTTAGTTGCCGATATCGCGGATTCTTACGGGTGTACATATGAAGATGGTCACGTGTAGCTCGCGTGGGACATGGGCCCCACTGAGCAACCTTTATCCAGTTGATTGGCTGGACCTACGTTTGCAAATGTCGAAAATGCACTTCCAAGTTCCAACCCTCTTTACACTTCCAACTTTTTTTTTTTTTTTTTTGTCTTCTTATTATTTACTTTTTACCCAAACAAAGCCTTTCCCACCTCCTAAATATATTGAGTTTGCACTTCCCTTGAAAGTGTTGTGAGGCATAAATTCTTCCTTATCACGTTATCTTCATTTGCTAAGATAATAGAAATTATTTAAAACTTTCTAGACCCAATTCATCGCATGGACAATTTTTCTTAGTAGGAGGAAATTAATTTAATATAAGAGTCTGTTTTATCAGGATGCAGCGTAAAATTATTTTTTACAAGAAGAATTTTGAAACATCATGTAATTAAAAACACCAAATACAATAGAAATAAAAAACACCATATTTTTAATTCAAATCAATCTCATTAACTTTTTCAAAACCTAATGCCTACTGCTCATCACCGAACCCTCCAATTCAGTAGTTTATCAATGATAATTTTGTTTATAAGGTATTTTGTCAAGATAAATAAATTATTTGGAGGGTGTAAAACACTGAATTTACACTACGATCGGAATGAAGTTATTCTCTTTAATATATATACATCTTTATAGTATGTAATTCTAAAGATATGTGCCAATTTAATTGATTGGATCGGAGAGATTTTATCCAACTGTATACAGATAAAAACTTATTTATCATTAATTTATTTCAAATTGGGGAGTAATCTATTCCATTTTATCATCCTCTTTTACCTGTTTCTATTGAAGTAAAGTGTGGTCTAGCCTTCTACGAATAGATTCTCTAAACTTTAGCTTAATTTTAAGGTAATCATAATAATTATTTATAGTTTAAGTTATTCAAATTGTAACATCATAAGTTAACTCTATCATTTTTGTTAAGTGAGAATATTGGGTAACAAAATGGACACCAGTCAAGTATTTCCAAAATAAACATCATCAAAATGCCCTTTGGTGTTTTAAGAATTAATCTTTTCTTTGAAAAATGTTTGAATCTCTTAGATAATTTGTATGTAGTGGCAAGAGCAATTCCTTTTTCTTTCTTTTTTTTTAATTTTTTACGTTAAGATCAATCCTTCCTAAAGCTTTGTCTTCTCATTAAGAGTTTACTTTACTCCAATTAATAGATCAAAACTTTTAAATTATCTAAGAAAATTTATAGTAGAGTTTTAAAAATCTTAACCAGTCTTTATCAGCAAATTTCTTTAATCAAATTATAATATTTGAATTGAACAGAGTATCTATTGAAATTTTAAAAACAAAAAGATCAATATATTGAACAAGATCCTCTCCAGTTATAGTTTAGAGGTATTTTTATCTTTTCACTTTTTGATGGGACAAAAATACATCTCCACTATAACTAACTGAATATAATTTGGAGAGGATCATAATTCATACAAACAAATTATGTGAAAAACTACAATCCAATTATTAATAATCATTTATGGTGTATTTAAGAATAATCTCCCAAATAATGGGCCTCGGATTCAGAATGGCATAATAAGACCAATCTCACAAAAAAAGTCATACCCGATCAGGTCTTAAGCAACGGGTATATTAGGAGTAATGTTATAAGTCTCTCTTATTTCCCTCCAAGAATGATGTGGCTATTGAAATTACTATTAGACTTGTGATTGATCATTATTATATTTTGATCAAATGGTGATTTTAATAGTTACATTATTCTGTCTCCAAAAGATAGCTCAATCGGCTGGGACTACGCATAATGAAGCGGAGGTTACTAGTTCGAATCCCTCCTCCCCCCTCTTGTGCAGACATGTAAAAAAAAAAAAAAAAAAAAAAAGGTCACATTATTCTTGAAAGAATTCAAGCTAGAAAAAAATAAGAGGCACTTCTAGAATTACTCGCCTATAAATTATAGGAAAAAACATCTATAGAAGATCATAGTCAAGCCATGAATATGTGCCTTAGCATCCAATAAATCAAATCGGTTATTCTTGAACATTTCGATTTAGAAATGTTCAAATCGATCATAGTCAAGCCATGATATCGAAATGTTCTCGTGCTTGTTTTCCTTCCCTTTGCAGGTTCTATGAGCTTTAAGTAAGGTACATATCATATATATCAACTGATTATTCAATCCAAAATAATGTGTTTATTAGTCAAATTGTCTTATTTAATGATGAAATTTAAATTATAAATAGATATTAGAACAGATACAATGGATGGACACATTGATTCATAATAGAGACGACAACACGACATATTCAAATTCATAGAATATAATCTGCATTCGAATTATGAGACAATATAGCTCAAATAATATATATATTATCCATGTAAAATAAAACGGAAAATAGATAACGTGATTCAAAATAATCAAAATCTATTAATTAGCTACAATTCATCAACAAGTTTGTATGAGTAATTCTAGAATGCATATTTGTATCCTACTTGTGTTTTACTAGAATGATGTGGCTATTAAAATCATCATTTGATCAAAATTCAATAATGATCAATCACAAGTCCAATGGTGATTTTAATAACCACGTCATTCTTAGTATGACACAAATAAGACATAAGTAGGTCTTTTAGAATTACTCAGCTTTGTATGATCAAATTGAATAAAACATATTTAATGTTCAAACTCAACTAATTAATAAATTATAGAAACGATTTAAGAGTTTTTAAAAAAAGAGGCAAAAAAACAAAAAAAAAAAACTAGACTTATTCTTAAACTACCACGCAACTTACAATATCTTCTCGATTTTTAAGTTTTACCATGTCTCCCATCGTTAATGTTAGAATATATGAAAAATATTATATTTTTTGTATATTCCATAATTAAGTTGATATTGAAATATTATCTATTTATGGGTTGATTGTAATTAAATATTGGAATTGTAATCAAATTAAGAGGATTTGATTACTATACTTGTATTTAGAAACTATCTTATAAATAGGAACCTTTGTATTATAAACAAATCAAATTAATAAACACAATATAACCCTTAGGGGTATTTCTAGTTGGTAGATATAGGTGTCTAACACCGAATCACCTGTAAGTTCTTAAATAGCTAAAATTTTTGGTCAACTTTAGATCATAAACGCATCACCTAACCCACATGTGACACAAATAGTCCATTATTCTTTCATAAAATTTGTAAAAATACAACTATACCCTTTAAAAAATGGTTGTGAGATGACCCTGAATATTAAAAGCAAAAACATTGAAAAAACATTATAAATATACGGAAAAGCTTCACTTACTCCTCATAAATTTAACACCCTTTCAATATTTAAATTTTCTCATTTTGGTGTATCGAACTTTAATTTCTTTTCACTTTCTCAATTCCGTTAAGATTTTTTGTTAAATCTTAACAGAGAGGTATGAAATCACTAAAATACTCTTAGTCATTTTTTTGTTTAATTTAACTACAATATTTAATGATAAGAGATATTCAGAACGAAACGAAAGTTTGATAGTGAGAGATTTTGAATATTGAATGAGTGTTTTGTAAAATATTCATAAATTCATGGGTAAGTGAAATTTCATATATATATATATATATATATAAAGAAAAAGCAAATGTTGCGGGCCATGCTCTTTGTGAAGTAAATTAAAATATTCCATTTTCAAAACCAGAGTCGTTTTGGTAAGTAGGAAAGAAAATGGGGAGGGTGGGAGGGGCAGTGAGGGAAGGAAGAAGCAGTGAGCTGCCTCCCCTAGCTAAACCTTATCCCCCCAGAGAGAATCTGCAAATTTGACGCTTCAATTTTTGAAAAAGTTGACGCCTCTGAGACGGTAGACGGGAGACGGGTCCCCTTTTACTTTAAATTTCTTTGACGCGCAGCACACGCGGCAGCCAGAGGAAAACAAAATATAATTAGATTCAATACAAATTTTAATTTTAAATAAAAAATCTATCGGCTTTGCTTTGGAAGTGGATCTGATGTGTGAGAAGATGATGATGATGATGATGATGAATGATGATTGGACTTGGACTGATGATGATGATGATGAGCGGGGGGGCGGGTGTTAGGTGGGCCAGCTTTATTCTCTCTCTCTCTCTCACGCTCACTCACTCACTCACACCGGGCGGTCCCGTCAAAAAGCGCACACCACAGCCAGTGCCACGCCATGGCTTGCGTCTTTGCTGCGGAAACGTTTAAGTTACGAGTCTACCCTTTATCCTCGTGAGCTTTCCCAATACGCTCGAGATTTTCAAGATCATGGGGCCGCTACACGTTCCATGCATGAATTATTTTAAACGTCTCAAATGGTCGATGCTGAGTGCTGACCTTCTGGGTCACGCCACAGCCATCCACTCATTTCTTAATCGACCAAATTTTATTCTAAAAATTAAATTAAGGAAAAACAAATTTTAATTCAATTTATTAAATTTATATTAACATGCTCTAAAAATATATTTAAAATCAATGATTCAAAGAATTTCCTCTCAATTTGATAATCAATGATTCAAAGATATTTATATTTGTATAATCTCATTAATAATCATTGTAATGGGTCATTCAAGGGTTCACAAGATTAGTTTTAATTGTGGTGACCCAAGAGGATAGAGGACTACTAAAATTGGCCATTCAAAGACCCAAGAGAAAAGGCCATGCACGCCCGTATATATCTTTAGTTGTGTTAGGCCTATAAATTAAAAAAGCTAGCATCGCCTTCGCTAACCCGTTATTAAATGAAAATATCCCCCAAAAAGGTAACGTGCATAGTCCGACATCACTATCAACAAAGGGAGGAAGTAGCTCCCAAGCTGGCAACTCGTAAGAGAATTTTCACCTAACAAAGAAAAAGAGTAATACTAAAAATCACAGACGAAACAAGCCACCCATGAAAGGAAACAAAGGAGCCATCTCCTCCCCCTGATTACGCCCATTAGAGTCACGGGATCACTGCCATTGAATCTTCAGGGCAACTATAAATGTCCCAGGAGGGAGGATTCGAGGGACAAGTTCAATCTCTCGATTTTGTTATGCTTTTGATAATTTTTGTTGTCTTTCTTTTCAACAATTGTATCATTCTCATAGTCTAACTTAGGCATCGCAGGTGATGTGGCCACCTTCCCCTATTTGGAGTTCCCTCCTTATCATACTTAGGATAGAAGGCTAGCTACCAAGAGCAGAGACAAAGGGAAGGGGGGACTGTGGTGGGCCATGGTCCCCCACAAAATAAGGGGAAAAAAAAAATTATAAGTTAAAAAAAAAAAAAAAAAAAAAAAAAGAGATTGCCATATTGGCCCTATTCTTAATTTTTTTGGGCTATACCCTTTAAGTTATTATTATTATTTTTTTAATTTTTGGCCCTTACTTTCAAATGTCCACTTTTTTTGCCTTTACTTAAATGCTCACTTTTTTTGGCCCTTAGGTAGTCTTTAGTTCATAAAGAACAACAAATATATATATATATATTTTTTAATTAAAAATTTTGGTTGGCCTCCTCGGCTCCTCCCATACATTTTTTGGCTTCGTCCTTGACCAGGAGTGACAACTGCATCAACAATTATATTATTTTTCCATCACAACAAGTATTTTGATATATTAGGAGCATATTTTTCATTAAAATTTATGTATATTTTGCAAATAACATCATACAACTTTTTTTTTTGTTTTTTTTCTGCTAAACATCATATAACATTAGTTATTAGGAGTAATTGCAATTATATATTGTAATATTGATACTCAGCAACACTCTTGTTGTTTTACTTTTTGCTACTATTATTGTAGTTAGGTGAAGATGCTAAGTTGCTAACCCTAGTTTTGATCTTTCTCTTTTTCTTCTTCTTTTTAAAAATTCAACTTGGGTTGCAATTAAGCTAGCATTAATTTTCTCTGACTTTAGTCAATTTTAGCCATCAATCAATCCCCCATAAATCAAACAAAAATGATAATAATAACAAGAAACAAAGCAATCTTAGGGTGCAAGGTGAATATTCACTGCACTTTCAAGGAAATTGTCGAACACAAGGGTGGACCGGGGAGGAGGAGACCCTTCGCTCCATGTGCAGGGACACTAGTTTTACCCGCAACTCCTTTGTGATTGACTATTTGACTTCAACGCACGCTGGTTGCTGGGCCTTTTGTTTCTTTTTTCGTACGTTAGCTGGAATTGTCTTTGCTTTCCCTTTGTCGATATTGTTGATCTCCAGTGAACCAAATCTTTAGATTGTTTAATTAATTAACACATGTAATAATGATTGGCCACGACTGTGTGACCGTGTCGTAATGACCAAATCAACCCAAAAATCATGACGTGTTAAAAGTTTAAACAATGGGCATTCGTGTCTTCGTGCTCTACCGCGTTAACGCCATCGCAATCAACTCTGAAGACTTGGAGGAACTTCTTGATGTCGATGCCTAACGCATGATGTCGTAGATACCTTTGTATTCTACGTATCTCTTTCTTTCTTCCAAAGACTAAAACTATCAACTATCACATCTTTATCCTTAATCTCAAATCCTTAACTTTAATTTATAAAAAAATATTAAAGGTTCCCTAATAAGGCCCACGCAAGTCTACTGATGCATGTTAATTTGCTCATGATGGGACTAAAGGAAGGCCAATTAAACCACCCTCCGGATGAAGCACATCCAACAAAGACCACCTCCCTTGAGGGAACAATCAACCGACAATACCCTAATAGTTAGACACCCGCTCAAGGGTTAACACGTGGTAAAGAAACTATAAAATTAAGGAACAACATCGATCTCCAATTTCTCTGATTAATGATCTTATCTATTTAGATTTGACTTTATGTCACACCTCTAATCCTTACCTTAACAACAGTAATTTTATAAGTAAAGGTAGGTAAGTTAGGTAAATTAACAAATCATATTCTTAAGATATTTACGCTTTTTCTTTTTAACTCTCATTCCTATTTTTATTAAAATACCTTATTAACTTAGGTATTAATAATACTTCCGACAAGTCACATGTGTTAGTTTTTGTCTTTACAAATTCTCTTAAATGTTTATTTATAAAAATACATGTGATTTTTCGCTCTAAAAATAGATATGGGCATAAAAGAATTGAGTTAAAGAATATCCAGCTACAGCCTACATGCAGCCACCATCCATATATATTTTCCAAGCTGCATGCCACGTACACGGTACACATGGCAAGAAGTTGCACGTCCACTGCATGGTTCTTGCTGCAGGGAGCAATAGCCGACTGGGCATTTGGGTCTTTCAACGTGAACCACGTTCACGAGATGGGAAGTGTGAATTTCAATGGTGAGTAGGGTAGGGTGCTTTCCGAGGTGGCAGTATCTGATAGGGCGGCAGGAATCTAACGCAATCTCTCTTTACTTTAGTGGGCTTTGGGTCGGACAAGCGATTATTCCGGAGTTCTGATCTAAGTGGGCCACGGCACATAGGGCCCACCCAGAACCTGAGAGAGGATCTGCTTTTTTTTCTGCTATGTACAGCCAAAGTGGGGCCCCTTTCTAGATTCTTGACCGTTGTGGATTTCAAACGCATTTTAAAGATTCCCAAACTCAAAGCCGCTGAGGCACACTACACTCCCCCCCTTGTTGTGCTTGACTTTGTAACAGACCAAGATTAGATTTTTTTTTTTTTTTTTTCCCTTTTTTTTTTTCAGTTGACCATTTTGGACTTTATTATCGCCACAATGCTCCTTGAGAGGTTCGGAAAGACGAGATTTTGTTCTACGAATTATTAGTAATTTAGACAATAAATATACGAGGATTCTTATCAGATCTATTTATTTGAGCAAGTGGATTTCATTAAAGTTCTCTCACATTTATATTTTAGAATGCTAGCAATTCGAGTAGCAAATTACTGAAAAATTTAGATTTAAATTAAAATCCCTTAAAAATTTAAGGCGTGATTATTGTCCTGAAAAGTCATAATTCTCAATGGAAACGGATCCTCTTTATTTCATTTGAAATTGAGAGTATCCATTTAGTGTATTTATGAGGGTAATATTGTCTTTTTCTTTTGGGGGTAAATTTTTTAGATAAATTTGTCTTTCTAAATATACTAAATGGATACTCTCCATTTCATTTAAAATGGAAATGATCCTTTTCCATTTTCCATGTGATGTGTATTTGGTGTCTCAATGGATGAAACATTGGCATCATATTAATGCTCAAAATTTAGCATGTTAACCTTTAGTCAACCCCTCCTATCATTTTTTGCCAAAAATAAAAATGCATTTCACTATTTCAGACACTAAATTTATAAGAAGCTTTATGGAATAAAAGGTCAGCAAAAAGAAAGAAAGAAAAGCATGTCAATAAGTCAATTTAATAGATTAGGTCGGTGGATGCAACCTAATTTAAAGAAAAACTTTTTTAATAAGTAAGAATATATTAAAAAAAGTCAACAAAAACAAAAAGGATCACGTGCAGCTCTAAATAAACAACGGGAGGAAGCCCACACTAGGAAAGAAAAACAAGCAAATAATAATAATAACATCAGAAAAACTCTAAGGCCCGGCAAGAAAATGACTACGTACTAGAAGAATTACATATACCCTTTATCCTCCGATGTAGTTTAAAGAATATTTTTTTGGATAAATAAGCATATATTAAAAAAAAAAAAGTCAACCCTAAATAAACAACCAAAGGAGGCTCACACTAGAAAAGTAAAAAACAAGCAAATAATAATAATAATAATAACATCAGAAAAACTCTAAGACCCGGAAAGAAAATGACTACGTATTACAAGAATCACATATATCCTTTATCCTCCACCTAAATTTAAAGAAAAACTTTTTTTAGATAAATAAGAATACATTTAAAAAAAGTCAACCCTAAATAAACAACCGAAGGAGCCCACACTAGAAAAGTAAAAAACAAGAAAATAATAATAATAATAATAATAACATCAGAAAAACTTTAAGACCCGGCTAGAAAATGACTACTAGTAGAATCACATATACCCTTAAAAAAAGGAGTTGATTTAGATCTAACCAAAGACAAATCTAAAAGAATGCACTCAAAATCTCCTCTACTTTTGGAATAATTAAACATTTCTCTTATTTTAAAGAGCATACACCATAGTAGCTACTAGCTACCATAATTCTCACCACAATGAAGAGAATAGATTTGCCTTTAAATTGGGAGGCCATCCACCGAATAAACTCATCTCAATTCCCACGAGCCCAAGAAATATTACACCTATATCAAAGATAAACCAAATACTTTACGAGAAAGGATAATAAAGAAAAAGAGAGAGAAAGATTAGAGTTGTAATTAGCGCGCAGTTACTCCTCAGACATATCCTTAATTAGCTAGGAATTACGAGGAAGAGCCTATAAGATGAGACCTCTTTGAACCCCCAAGAAGCCTGTGAAAATAATTCAAAATAAAGAATTATTCCCTAAAAATGGAAACAATTTTGCTTCTGCCCTGCAAACTCTCTGATCTGAACAACTCTGACAAAAAAGGTTGTGTTATGGCCACCTAAATTCAACCACTAGACCAGAAATTTTTGTTACTTTCTTCCGCCAAGGTCCTCATAACTCATAAGAGAAGAAGAAGAAAAACTGTCCCAAAAATGGAAAAAACCTAGTACAAACTGAAGTGCTATATATATATATATATATATATATATAAGGGGAAAATTCAGTTTAGCCCCCTGAAGTTTCAATGAATTTTCAATTTGAACCCCAAAGTTTCAAAGTTGACAGTTTACCTCCCCGAAGTTTCAAAAAGTGGCAAAGTGAACCCCCCGTTGACTTTTCCGTCAAATTAGACAGAAAATGATGAAAAGACATAAATGCCCTCAGGCTTTTTTAAAAAAAATTTCCGTTTAATTTGACGGAAAAATTAACAAAAGGTTCAATTTGCCACTTTTTGAAACTTCAGGGGGGTAAACTGCCACTTTTGAAACTTTTGGGTTCAAATTGAAAATCCCATGAAGCTTCAGGGGGCTAAACTGAATTTTCCCCTATATATATCAATGATTGACCAAACATAAAATAAACTGTTCGGCTAAATCTACTCAAGTTAGTTAAACAGAATTCAACTTTTTCTTCCAATTTTGAAATAAAAAGTTATTTTTTCGATGAATTAATTCAATTTTGGGTTCGAATGTGCAATTTTTCTGGTATAAATAGTAAGTTTAGGTCATCATTAACAAAATTAAAGAAATAAACATTGTGGTGGTATGATGCAATCCGAGTATAATAATATGAGAATAATTTCAATTAGATCGTGGTGTAAATTGAGCATTTTACACACTCCAATAAGCAAACACCTTAACTTGATGAAACACAAAGAATAAGATAACCCTTCGATCAAGTCAAATAATTATCATTTATCTTAACAAAATACTTATTGATAAAACCACTAGAGCCACCGTTTTGGTTGGTTTTAGAGACTCTGATGTTAAGGGCTCGGAGGTGGGTGGTGGGCGTTAAATTAGAACGAATGAAAAGTCAGTGGAATTGATTTGAATTAAAGATATGACGTTTTCATCTACATTGTATTTGATGTTTTTATGTAATGTATCAAATTTTTATTAAAGATTATAAAAGAGAGTTTTATACTACTTTCTATCACTCTAATAATATATTGGGTTCTTTAGTCATATAATTCACCGATGACTCACTAAATAAAAAAAAAAAAAAGAAAAAAAAAAAAAGAAAGAAAAAAAATAGAAGAAAAAACTCCGCTAAAAACAGCAGTAGTGCATCACACTTGGCAGAATTAGCACAAGTTGTTGGAGATTGGTGCTTGAAAGCAACCAAAACCGAGTTTGGTAGACCCGGCATCTAGAATCTTTTACTTCTTCAAAATGGGTCTTCAGTTTGCCAGCTAATAGAGCTCATCGAAGAGGTCAAGTATCTGACTATCTGTTTGTGGCTCTGATCAGGCATCCCCACAAGCAACCCTTTTAGTTGGTGTAAATTAACAATAGTTTTTGCGTTATTAATATTGTGCGGATGGGATCTCGTGCAATAAGATTGTTATATTACGTTGCAATTAATGACTATTAATTCTATATGAGAGTAACTTGCTTGGTACGACTCAACAATATATATGAACAATCCGAGCAAGTGGAGCCCAAATTGCTCGAACTTTGGTTTGAACAGACCGTAGGATTTTCCCTTTTTCAAAGGGTTGAGATCTTTCTTAAATATTAAAAAATAAAAAAAAAATAAAAGAAAAGAAAAGAAAAGAGAAGGGAATTAAAAGCTTTTAGAGCTAGCATGTTACACAAGCGGACATTTGTACGAAGAAGTGTCATGCGGCAAGCTGTGTCGTTAAGAAGCTGGAGCTGGCTATATGAGGAATGTACGTTGCATGGTCACATGACCTCCTTACATGGACGGAACTAGGAATTTAATTTTAAGGGATTGATTAACTCCGTTAGCGTGCCATGTCAAGCCACAACAAGTTGCATGACTCACACCGGTCCCCATCTAGCTCCGTCATTGAGCAATGCTAGATTTTTATCTACAATATTACATGTCAGTTTCAATCAACCATTTAAATAATACTAGTTAATAAAAAAAGTAGATAGTATTATTCTTCGATTTTTGAGATAATATGATGCATCAATATATTACATCAATCATACCATGCATGATAAACTTGCTTTTTGTATATATATATATATATATATATATGCTTCTTTTTGACTCTTATGCTCAAGCATCATATGAGAGGGATAATGTAGAAAAGAAAGAGCCACCGGTTCAGAAATGGCCTTTGTTGTGAGCCATCATTCTTTGGTTTTTTTGTAGTATGGTTCAACTTTTGAAGAAAAATCAACCTAATTTCTGGTTGCTACTTCTCTAGCCAGATTCCACAGCACAATCATGTGACATGTCTGTCAAAAAAGGTTGCGGTTCGATGATACTGGAATATTGTCGAAAACTGAGTCATAATATATTTCTAATCTCTAATCTTCAAATTAATTAATTTTTTATTGTCAAAGTTTAATGGAAATATCAAGAGGACACTTTGATTAATCATTCTTAATTGCAATTTGCGAAGACTGGCTCATTCTGAACCTTTTAATATATATCCTGATGACCTTTTTGGGTCTCGAAAAACTAAGAAGAAAGGAAAATTCTGCTCGACATGAAGTCTAACATAATAATAATTTTTTTTTTTTAATTTTTTAATTTTTTTAAAGTATAAACATTGCTTTCCATGGATAGGGGATCTCCAAACAATTTTATTTATTTATTTATTATTTAAAACCCAAAGGCCACATTAAGAGATTTCCTCAAGTGCCTCCTAATCCAAGAATAGTTTTTGCTATACACTTCTATTTTAATTAAATATTTTATATATTGAGCTTTACTTATTTGCTTAAACATTTGAAAACCGCAGTAATTTAACATTTTTACTACAATTCACATAATTATAGATCAATTATAGAAAAATAGAAAAATAAAGACCTAAGAGAAGTAAAGAGTGGAAAAATATAGACAAATGCATCAAACTTTTCAAGGTAATAATCGATTGTCTAATTAAGACTATTTTTTATGCCATATAATTTATTGAGATTTTTTTTTTTTTTTAATGTTTACACAAGGGAACGGGGAGGGGGATCTTAACTAATGACTTCCGCTTCATGAAACGTAGTTCACAGCCGATTGAAACCCTTGAAGACTAATTTATCAAGATTTACATGATCACAAATGTTAAAAGACAACTTGGTTTCTCTAGTAACATTCTGTTGAGAGGTGACTAGAATTTATTTAAAAATTTATATATATATATATATTACTTGTTTTACTTTAGACATTAGGGTCTCTTAGGGTTATGGCTTTTAAGGTACTAAAAAATAGGCATTCTGAAATAATAATTTAATTAACTAATAATTGTTTAATACACATACACTAGCTAAAAGTTTGTTGTTTTATGAAAAAGTACACAACTAGACAATATTATTATTTCTTTTTTTTTTGCTTTTTGGATTTAAATTGTCGTAATATTCTTATTTAAAAGTTTGTCTCCTTTATTAAAATAATTCAGTTCAAGCTTTAAGGAGTTCCCATGAATTAACCAGAATTTTTGTTTTAGGCTTAAATTGTGAAAAAGACGTTCACATATTCTAAGAATTTGATATACATCACCTCATTATCTCCGTCGTCTCTCAAAGTTTATATGGCGTGGTCTTTCATAATATTTGCTTTCTATTGGGATATTTTTTTAAATTTCAAAATTCAGGCCTCTCTTAAGCTCTCCCAATAGCATTTAGGTGGTGGCATGCGACTGATGAGTGTATTGTTTTTGAAATAAAATATTATTGTTTTGAGTTGATGGTTTGTGATTTTTATCAAGAAAGACTGAAAGAGAGAGTAATGTTATTTTTGTTATACTTATTTTAACACCAACTAACGTCAGCTAGTCAGTGTGAAACAAGTATAACAAATAAATTGACTAACGTTACGTCAGCCAATGTGAAACGAGTATATATAATAAATAAGCGGAAGAAAAATACGATTACTCAACAACAAAAAGGGTGCACACAAGAGAAGTACTCCCATGTGTTGTGTTTCTGAGTTTGGACCACACAAAAAGTTCACTTCCAAAGGAGCCGTTGATGACCTAAAAAGCAACGGGAGTTTACCAATTCATTGGCCAATTAAAGAGGCATATTAATTCTTTGAAAGGCCAGCCGAGAGATAATGCCATATTGCGTAGTAGGATTATCTCTACAAATCCTGCTTAACGTCATGGTCTCTTTTGCATTAATTAAACTTAGTTTTCTTTTTCTTTTTCAGCCACGTACTCTCCATCTAAATGGAGATCAATATAATTATATTAAAACCCTAGCATGTTTTATCCTAATCAAGCCATTTGGATTGAGGCTTGCGTTGCATGGCACTAGCTTTCATCACTATATATTCATAAGATTCACCATTTGGACTGCCCCACAAAAAGAAAAAGGGAACTTTATTGTCCAATTATAATTTGGACCAGTAATTTTTTATACGACATGCGAACCCGACTTGAAATGCTATATAGGCACACTATATAGTCTTATATTCATACTGCGATACGACCTGAACATGAATTACTATCGCTAATTATAATCGGACAATTTTTTTTTTAAAAAAAAAAATGGTTGGAAGAAATTCCTCTGACCCAAAATATTTAAACTGGCATGTGTCCTTTAGAATGCTCTAAGGGGATCAAGAACCTCTTCATTTGAAGTGAAACAGAGAGAAATCATTTCATCGTCTAGTCTAAATTTCACAGATCTAATGGAATATACATTCTTCTAACCCAATATATTAAACTGACATACATGTGTCTTGTAGAGTGTTCTAAAGGGATCATGATCCTCTTTATTTTAAGTGAAACAGAGAGAAATCATTTCATCACCTTAGTTTAAATTTCACAGATCTAATGAAATACATGTTATCGTATACGCCACTAGATGCAACAAAAACCAAATCTGAACCGTTATGATCATTAATAATAATTAAATTGGACAACACAACTTGAAGAAAAACTTTATCCTTTATCGTTTATTTTTCCCCTTAATTTTAGGGTATGAAAAGTGGAAACACTTGCAATGATGCAAACAAGCTAGGGGCAACATAAAAAAAAGGGGTAGCCAACAGATGTTATCTTCCATGGGCAAACGTACAAGATAAAAAGCAGGCCGACCATGTGAAGAAGAACATGGCTTTCATGTGCAGAGGGGAAGGGGGGAGAAGATAAGGAATGTGGGTTCCTACGTCTTCAACTTAATGAATCATGACCTAATTTTTTCAGGTTGTGAACCACGACCAACTTTCACACGCATCACCAATATTCAAGCATGTTGTTCCCCACCCCACTTTTGATGATAAGGTGGCCTAATTTAACTTGTCTTTTTCTTTTCTTCTCTTTTTATATATATTTTTTGTGTATGGCAGCCATAGATAACCAATTATTTATGCTAAAACAAAGTTGGTGAAATGATTAAGTCAAGTGAAACATTCTACAAAAAACAAGGACCCCTAGTTGTTAATATTATATCCAATTATCTCGGACCTTTCCTCCTATTCCCACTTGGTAATTGGGTTATTAAAGAAGTGCCCGTTTGTTTTCGCGTGAAATGTTTTCTTTTTTTTTTTTCTTTTTTTTTTTATGAGGCTTATTTGTTTAAATAATTGTCTAGACAAGTGGGTTATATAAAGGCTCTCCCACAATTACAAGCAAATAGTATAATTGACGATTTTTTCTATACGAAACAAATGTTAGAATATGCTTTTCGAACCATTTTCAGGATTACAAACAAACAACAAAAAATAGCCACTTTTTTTTTCATAAAGTGTTTTCAGAGCTAGAAACATTTTCTGACAAAAAATATTTTACTCCGAAACAACGGGACATAAATTGGGTTGAAATAATTTTATTTAATTTAGTCACTTAAATTGACATGTGTCGGAATGCATGTGTTTTGACATGCGTTTTTAGCATATTTTATTTAATAAATTATTTTGGAAGGAATTTTTTTCAACTCAATTTGAAAGAATACTCTTTTTTTAAAAATAATAATAATTTGACTAAAATGTGATTGATAAGTTGGGTTCACAGGTTTGCATGTTAGGCCCAAAAGTATGTAATCAACAAAATCTTTCCCAATGAAAAATGCATATTTATATGAAGCCCATGGAAAAAGAGTCCTTGGATCCGGATTGGTCCA
The DNA here is from genome assembly GCA_006937295.1 of Carpinus fangiana. Classification (NCBI taxonomy): domain Eukaryota; kingdom Viridiplantae; phylum Streptophyta; class Magnoliopsida; order Fagales; family Betulaceae; genus Carpinus; species Carpinus fangiana. Next base: position 8,580,476 of record CM017322.1, read on the forward strand.
ATGAAGCCCATGGACCACGATCCATTTTGTGGGTTTAAATCGTATATAAATTCTATTTTGTATCCCCCATTACCAATCAGCATTACAAATCCCCCCAAAATATCATTTTTTTCGGATGTATTATTGTCCTTAATTATGCAAATGTAATAAGATGTGCAGATTTTATATGTATCGTAGAAAAGCTTTTGAATTAAACAGTGTTATTCTGTATAGTCAGTATTGGGATTTTATTTCATATTCTTTATTGGAAATAAAGAATTATAGACTTTACAACTTTTTTACAACTTGTTGACACATGTCAGCGTACGATTAGAAGGTGTTGAATTTTTGCAATAAATGATCGAGGCCGCCGGCCTCAATCACATGTTGACTCATGATAGCAAGTTATAATTAAATAATTATAGGTTTAATAGTTCTCTTAATGAAATGATCAGGAAAGACATGGACAATGATATGGCATGGCATGATTAACTTTGTTTAACCATTTGAATACGAAGGACAACATTTACAAACCAATTAAGCTGCCATATTAATTGTAGGTGCATAAGTAAGCGAGGTTTACTTATGTGTTAGCACGTATAATTATGTAGTTAGCTATATGTATTAAGTTTATTCTTGAGGCGTTATAAAAATCAAAATGAGTATACATGCCAAAAAAATTATGAGTAATGCTAGGAACAATCTCTTTATTCTTCTAATTGTGATTTTAAATGCCTCATCAACTTAGAGAATACAAAGAAATTATAGCCAAAGCACATCAGTTGAACATTAAAAAAAAATAAAAAATAAAAATCTTATATATGAATTGTAAAAATAATAATAATAATAATAATAATAATAATAAATACTTAATTACCTACGTAATTGAATGAAGGCATGCAAAAAGAAAATTAAAATCCATAATTAAGTAATTAATTAATAATAGTATGAAATTAAGCATGGGAAAAATTGATAATCAAAGATATATTCTCAATCCACCCTAGGCCCTAGCTAGCTTTATTTTTCTTCCTCAATTACTAAAAACATATATATAAGAAGAAGGCTTCATCAGCAGCAGCTGGTTCTAGTAGTTGTAAGGGAGGTGGAAAATGGACGTCGAAAAAAGTTCTGACAGCGGCAGACGTGGCGGCGCAATTCATTCAGATATCGGATGCCGAATACAGTAAACTGTTTCGGGGCGAAACCCAAATGACAAAAGATTTGTCCAAGGAAAGCCAGAGAATTGACATGTGCAATGAAGACGACGACGTATTGTATTCTATGTACCTGGAAAAAGATGTAGACGCTGGTGGCTACATACTTGGTCGTAATTATCAACTGGGTCCCTCCAAACAAACCATAATTCAAGCGTTAAATCTGAAACGAGGCACTAAAATCGGATTCTGTGTGGCTCCTTCTATACCCAACGCTATATATCTACGCTTTAAAGTTCTCAACTAATGATCCATCACCGAGGTAATTAATACATCTTTTTCCTTTGTTTTAACTAGGGGCAGCAATTCGTGTTAATTCGCATGTCGGGTATTGGACAAAGTTTTCATTTTTACCCTTTGTTTTAATTATGGGTAGCAATTCATGTTCTTGTATTAGGTTCAAGTCATGTCGAGACACATGTATAAGATTATATTAGTCAATCTTAATCTAACTATTTAATTTTATATTAGCAATTTGTGTCGGGTTTGTGGGTCATGTAAAAAATTGTATGCTATTATGTCAAGTGTTAGGTTTGGGTTGTGTCAAATTATGGGGATAAGACTATATATAGATCAACTATAATTTGATCAATCTAATTAAATAGGTTAAATTCTTTCGTCCTAATCTTTTAATTTCATGTTGGTTTATGTCGAGTTCGCAGATTGTGTCAAGTACTTGTCGGCCCTGATTGTAACCAATGCTAATTGCATATAATTTTGTTGAACTTTGCAGGTTCATGATCACCTTCAAGCTAGTGCGCCAGATGAATAAACTAGCTAGTCAAAATGAATAATTATAAGCAAGGGTTACTTCTAGTGTTACACGTTCACACAAAGATGTAAGTTTGATGAATATTTTACAATAAATATGGAATTATTGCCTTACTAATTAATCTTATAGTTTATTTCATACCTATTTACTTGACATGATATATTTTAAGTGACATTACAACATGTTCAAGGGTATGCATGTGGCATTACTCCATCGACTAAAAAGGGATAATATAATAAGCTTACCCGCTTTTAACAAAAATTCGCTAGTTTACCAAAAGATTAAAAAATATATATATATCCTATTAATCAATTTTTTTCAAAGTTGAAGTAGAAGCACTCCCAAAAGATTAACAATCCTGAAATTCTACAAAAATTTGAGAAGAGACTATTGGATTGAAAAATGATCCTCTCTATTTTAAATTTTCTCAAATTCCTTTATTTAGTGCATTTTGAAAGGTAAATGTACTACTCTCATTAAAATTTTTGGACAACATTACCCTTCAAAATACACTAAATAAAGAAAATGAAGAAGATTTGAAATTGAGAGAATCATTTTCTGGATTGGATTCATTTGCCCCGAACAAGTAAGTCCAGATGGATCCCACAATTGATACCCATTTGAGTCAACCTAAGCCCTATATAATGCAAGCCCATGGCAAAAGAGTCCTTGGATTCGGATTGTTCCAATGAAGCCCATGGATCACGATCCATTTTGTAGGTTTAATTAATCGTGCGTTTCCCCGCCGGCCACTACCAATCAGCAATTACAAATCCCCCCAAAATATCATTTTTATGGGTCCTTAATTATGCAAATGTAATGAGATGTGCAGATTTTGTATGTATTGTAGAAAGCTTTTGACTTAAGCAGTGTTTCGTATATGAGTTAGGATTGGGCGGGATTTTATTTCACATTCTTTATTGAAAGAAAAAAAATGTTAGACTGTACAACTATTTTACAACTTGTTGACACGTGTCAGCATGTGATTAAAGGGTGTTAAATTTTTTAGTAGCTGACATGGTTTCAATTTTTTAGTAGTTGATACATAATTGGAAGCATAAAATGACACCTTCTCCCTCTAGGATTCACATTTCTTAAGATTGCTCATAGATGTTCCTTGTTAGTTAACTCAAATGCTCAAGGTTTATTTATGCGTTAGCGCATATAATTATGAATTAAGTTTATTCTCTTTATAAAAATAAAAGTGAGTATAGCCGGAACACATGGGTTGAACATTATTAAAAAAGAAATCTTATATATGGATTGTAAAAATAATAATAATTTAGAGAAACTTCACAAAAATCCTTAAACTATCACGCGATTTGAAGGGTAATTTGATCTTTTTAATTATTTCAGTTAGGGTTTAACATCAAAAATTGATGAAGAGAGTAAATTGCATCAAATTGAAAGTTCGAGAGGTAAAATTGAGATAAGGACCGTAATTTTAATACTTAATTGAAGGCATGCAAAACAAATTCTGAGCACGAAGAAAATCAAAGGCCTTAAGTTAGTAATAATAATATTCATCCAAAAATGAAAGCATGGAAACAATGAATGATCAAACATATTCTGTGGCCTTGAGAAACCGTAAAGACAACCAATTGCTTAAATAAAGTTAAGGACAAAAGAAACTAAAATACCTCTGTATGAGCAGCTCTGACTAAACCCTCCTCTTCTTTTCTGTACATGTTAGATAATAATAGCAAGAATACCATTTTCAATGATGGTCCAATGGCAGCTGTCCCAAGCATTTCTATTTTCTACCAGAGAAAAAACAAACAACCCTAACAATTAACTGCATAACATTGCTATCGAATAAAGTTAGATGAAAAACACCTAACGCCGTTTCAAAAGGAAAGGTTGGAGATCTCCCGTTGATATTGGCCTTTTCACTATCGGATTCTCCAATCCAACCCCACAACACTGAACACCCTCCTTCTCCCTTACGAGCATCATCAAACGTTTTGGAGGCATAAAAGATCCCATAGACATGTCTAATTCCAATACCAATCTTGGGGTCATCGAGAACCCATCTGCCATGAGTTTTCTCATCATAAGTTCCTAAGCGCATAATAATAATGCCTATCATCGTTAACGATTGTTTTGAATACATGTTTGATACCCCCAAAATCCAACCTGCACACATGGGCTTTGAAAACCTTCATGAAAGTACCGTAGAAGCCGACCACCTTCGGTGCATGTACAAGTGTTAAGCTAGCAATTTTATTTATCCTTCGAAACTCACAAAAAAAATTAGGAATATACAAAAGTTTTGATGCCTGATCACAGAGCATGCCATACGAACGACCAGCTCTCAAAACCAGATCCCACTTGTCTCCAAATAGATCCAGGAGATAAGAGTTGATCATCCCTAGTCCAAGCCAAGCAGAAAATCCAAGCCTTCCATTTCCTAAACCGGATCTAGTTCCTAGAATTGAAAGGCAGGGGCCTTGTTGCCACTGCAGGAGGAAGGGAGACTCGTGGTACATCTTTTACCCGCATTGACAAGCGACGATCGAGAAGCTTGAAGCTTGAAACTGCTTCATGCGTGGCCTCTGTTCAGGTTGTGAAGAACAGGGGAGAACATAGTGACGATTGTGAAAAATGAGGTAACGTATGCGCTTTTTTCTTCCTTTTGAAACGGCGTTTGGTGTTTTTCACCCAACTTTTTTTCACAGCGTGGTTAGAGTTTAAATATATTGAAGATAAATCTGGACTGTTACTTTTTTCTACAGTATTATATTGAACCGTAGCATATCTCTTAATTAGAAGTTTCATCTTTATCCTTGTTTTAACCTTAGCTAATGATGGCACAGGATTTTGTTCAACTTTGCAGGCTAATCCGCTTAAGCCCACAAATAATACAGTTGTCATACGACTATCATACAACTATAGTAATCTGATAGTAAATATTAATTATTAATTTTTTTTTTAATTGACATGGGTGTAAAAAGTAACAATAATTCATCAACTGCATTTTGAACTGTTTAGGGTAAATGAATCCTATAATCCCTCTTTTGGTCAGTCCGCCATGAATTTATTTCGTAGAAAATGAATTCTCACTTGAATTTGGAAATTGCTCTCTTACATTTTTTTGTTTTGTTTTGTTTATTTCAAGCAGAAGAAAACAATCCAAACGCCCATTAGTTATGAAGAGGATCCATTGCATCTGACATTTGACAACCAATCTAAATTAAGTAGCCGCATACAAGCTTGCCAACATCAAAACAGAAAATATTAAAGCAGATAAAGCAGACATTTGAAATAGTTAAACAAAATCATACATGCGCCAGTTCCATGACCATAAATCCTATACCAGTTGATAGTTGTAATGGAAAAAATACATCAATAGATGAAATCAAACGAGAGTACAGCTTCACAAGCTATTATTAGGCAGAGAAACTCGATCCTACTTCTACGAGCACAATACCACCAAATTGCTGGGTAGATCGCAAGTTACTTCCACATAAACAATTCTAGAGAATCCTCCAAGTGCCATCCAGCCATTACTATCCGGTGGACAAATAAGTAGTAAAAGAATATTTGGTAACAACACCATTCTTAGTCTGCTCTGGACTGGCCAGCTCGAGAAGACAAGATAATGCCGACAATAAGGCCATAGAGGGCAAGTGCTTCAGCGAAGATGAGAATGAGAATCATTCCAACAAAAAGTTTTGGCTGCTGTGCATTGGCTCTGCAAAACAGACTCATCTACTCAAGGGGGGGCACAAATTAACGGAAACAAATATGAGATTTGCAAAAGAGTGTTTATGTTTATTTCACTATAAGGTCAAACCCAACAAAGACATCCTCAAAAGGTACTCAAAAATTCTAGAAATAAATTCAGAAACGATACCACTCAAGAATAACAACCTTAATGACCAAATATATACTTAAATAATTCATAATTAATCCAAACAGTTACAATTCTACTGAACATGAACTAGGTGAGGAAACTGATATGAATAATATCATTATTATTATCACCATCTCCATTGTTGTTTTGGCTGAATAAATTACTTACTATTAATATCATTATTAATATTTATGAGAAAATCAGTGTGATATGTGAAATGTGCATCCCAAGATCCTAGAGCTTACAAAGACCTCTTAGTGCTGCCGCTACAAACTTTACAAAGCCATGAAGCTTCTTGTTTCCATGCTCTGTGCCAAATCGCCCAACTGCCACCAGTTGGGGTTAGGCAACCACTAGATCAGGCCATCCAGGTAAGTTGAATATTTCTGATAAATGGGCTCAAAAAACTTGGGCTAAAAACAAGTTGAGCCAAAACCTTAACAATCTGAGCTAGAAACACAATGGGCCAAGTCAAAACCAAAACCTAGCTCAAGTCAACCGATAGAGAATCAACTAACAACCATCAGTGGAGGCGCTAGTTCAGTGCTCAAAGTGATTTTTTATGGTGAACTCTGTTAGTTTGGCAGTTGAAAATAACAAAAAAGGGACCCGAAGGATTGGTGCTCATCGCAACCAAGGGGTATTGTGAAGCATAAACCAATAATAATCATCAAAAAATCCATCAGCAGTGAGTCATGATCTAGAATAGCTCCTAGGTAGATGACTGTTAAAAAAAAGCAATCATTGGCTAAGTTGGTTGCCCTCAATCCCCGTGTGCAAGGCCAATGAATCTTATGTAGATTAAGCTATTTGAGTATGTGGCTAGCAGCATGCTTTAGTTCTGATGATATGATACTTCTACAAGGTCCTATGGATCTCTGACCATGACCTAGTATAGTCCATTTCTTTTGTCAACATTGTCAAACTTCCTCCAAGTGATGAATCAAGAAAACGTTGAACCTAGCAACTGAGGTGTATCACAAGAACACAAGATAAAGATATCCTCACAAAACAGAATGGGCATAAGTACCATTACTATCATGCCCATTATAGGCAGTCGTATGATAGGACAAGTCCAAAAAGGATATGAAGAGCTGGAGAACACCTTTCAAAATATAGATCCAAGGAATGCCCTTGCCAATGCTATCCTTTATCATCCTATTGGAACTGGCTCAAATTATTTATGATCATCTAAATGCGATTAAACTTGAAAAGAGGTAAATACACATGGGAATGCCAAAATGTTAATCCAATGATTGAAGTGAGAGGTGGTTCTTCAAATTCCATCTAAGTCACAAGCAACAAGAAAATAAAGCAACATTCAGCACCAACTGAAAAGGCAAGGAGACACAAAAGATCATTACACACTAACCCATGATTACCCCATTATTTCATCTGAATGGTCTAGGGTTGGGAGAATATGAACCCCCCAGCCGGACAAAACCACTATAAGGATTAATCCAATTCAAGTCCTAAAATCCACACTCTAAAAGATGACCAAACTCAAAGGACAAAGTTAGGACAAGTGAAATCTAAGGCTAATAGTAACTACCTAAACAAATCCAATCCACAAGTAGTCCAAAACTGAAACACAAATCCAGCAACAGCTAACTTTAAACCAACCCCAAATCCCAGACCCATTCACAATTCAGTAAACAACAATTGATGATAACAGGAACTAAATATGTGCATGCCAAATCATATCAGAGATTAGAAAATCTACCTAACTCCAGCATCGCCAACAATACCAATTGCCATACCAGCAGAGAGCCCAGCAAGACCACAAGCAAGACCAGACGAGAGGTGTGCATAACCGTCGAAAAGGTAATATGACTTGGCTTTTGGGTTGATCCCAGTACTGATGATAACGGCAATAATAAGGCCGTAGATACCCAACACTCCAGCCATAACAACAGGAACAATGGATTTCATCACCAGCTCCGGCCTCATCACACCCATTGAAGCCACGCCAACCCCACTCTTTGCTGTCCCATAAGCAGCTCCCATACCTTAATACCCAACAAAAACCATAAATTAATTATAGAACACTAAACAATTCAAAATAAAGATTTCTTTTTTTCTAATTTTAGATGGGTTCTAAGAATAATGAATAATCTAAAATTGAAAACTGTATAAAGATCAAAACCAACTAGACTAAAATCTCCGCGTTTGTTACATACAATGAATAATCCGAATACGATCTACACCAACAACTCTCAATTGACCGCTTTAATCACATATTTACACATTCCACATCTTGATTTAAGAGAGGTTAGAATAATACTATCATTAATTTAGCAGTAAACAATATTTTTTTCGGGCTAAATTTAATAATTAATCTAAGATTCAAATCCAAATTAATCGATATCAACCACCCAAAACTTCCGTGCAAAAGTTAATGAAACAGGAAAAATGGAAGACTTTGTTTGGTTCTCGAGAAAATAAAGAATAGCCTCAACTACAACTTCTTCACAGATGGGAAGTAATTACAAGTTCTCATTGTATCACTGATTTCCTTTTTCCCGGAAGCCTTACAGAAAAAAAATATCGATCTATATGAAATACGATGCATTGGTAAATAAAATGTAGGGTTAGGATTAGGGTTACAGGAGAAAACGAGGGCCGCGGCAGCGCCGAGGAAGCCGAAGAACGGTGCCGTTTCATCGCCGCTGAATGAAGACATTCTGGATCGTGGATCTACGACGACGTCGTTGGGATCTGAGCGTTTTTGTTAGTGTTTCAGAGAGCTTCGGAGCTTCGGATCTCTCCCTCTGTGCGCGCGTCCAATTTTGTTTCTTTACACCGAAAGTGTGGAGAAGGATGATCCAAGTGCTTTTTTGTAAGGACACCACGCGAATCCGACGTCGTAGCAGCTTGGTGAGCTTGGGCTGACTTCATAGGCTGTTGGGCCTAGGCCTAAAAAATGCTGTTCGGCCTAGGCCTACTTGTTATATTAAAAATACATATAAAAATCACACACTCTTCCAACAAATAGCAATATAATAAATTGGGTTAGAGGAAACTAAGATTGCCTGAATCCTTAAACAACACAACTAGGTTAGTATTCCTGAATTCAATTGCTATATATGCAACTCCTTAAGAATTAGAACCAAGTGAATAGTTTTGGCTCTTCTGTAAAAGGTTTAACTGAAAATCCTAAAAGAGGGGGTTAGCTTAGTAGAAGAGTGAGATACATTGCACAATTTGAAACTTTAGAGAAAATATTAAGGGGAAAAAAAATAATAATTTAGAAGAATTATCTCATAAAAAAACATAATTTTTTTGGGCTTTTTTAAATTTTCTATTGGGTGTATGGATGCTCTAAAATGATGAATTAGAGAGGCATGTAGATTCAAGCTAAGGGGAAAAATGAAATTGCAAATGAAAGAAGGAAGAAGGAAGAGAGTAGCGAGAGTTTTAAAACTTTATTTTGATTTTTTTGTTTTTTTTTGTTGACATGTCCATGCAAGGGAAGGGGGAGGGGGGATTCGAACTTGTGACATCTGCTTCATTAGACGTGATTCACAGCCGATTGAGCTACCATTTGGGGACACTTTATTTTGATATTGTCTAGGGTTTAGAAACTGTATTTTTTTCCTCCCTAGGATTTGAAAAGTGACCAAATTAGTCCTTATAGTTATGAAAAGTGGTCAAATTAGTCATTCTATTAATTGATCATTAGTTGACTTAACGGATTGATACGTAAACCAATTAGAAGTTGACACATAGCCACCTAATTAAATTTTTTATTTAAAAAAAAAAAAAAAAAACTAGGGGTGGCTATGTCCACTCCCTTGGGCACCAAGGGGTGGCTCGATCACCTTAATGGAGCCAAGGGGGTGGCCGAAACCACCCCTAATGGTGGTTTGACGGTGGTTTCGGCCACCCCTTGGGCCCATGGGGGTGGTTTCGGCCACCCCTTGGGCCC
>CM017322.1:8590779-8629976 GCA_006937295.1 Carpinus fangiana
ATTGGGGGTGGTCCGGTCGCCCCCAAGGCCCAAACTAAAAAAAAATCATTGGCCATTGGGGGTGGCCGGACCACCCCCCACCCCCAAGGCTCTAACTAAAAAAAAAAAAAAAATTGTTGGCCCTTGAGGTTGGCCGGACCACCCTCGGTCTGGAGTGGCCGAAGCCACCCCCAGGCCAACAGGGGTGATCCGACCACCCTCTATGGAGTGTCTGGCTACCCATCTTTTTTTATTATTTTAATTTTTATTTATTTTTAAAATATTAATTAATTTTTTAATTTTTTTAATTAAGATTACACATGACACATTTGTGGCACTAAGATTTCTTTAGGAAAGTTTTAGCTATGAACCGAATATTTTTCAGTCCATTATAAACTACAGAAGATCTAGATCCATAAATTTGATACAAATTCAGCACAAAATTAAATGATAAATTGATCTGAGTTGACCTTTTCTTTCTCCTTATAAAATGGATCGAGGCCTCTCGTGGATTGGGTCACTTCACTAAACCCAAAAAAAATTGCTATTGCTGAAGTTGGTTTACCTTGACCCAAAGGAATACGAACGGTTCATGTAAACCTGGCTACACTGGCTTTAGCGTTTTATCAGGACTAAAACAACAGTGGCTTGCATATTTGCCATCAACCAAGAACAGGGAAACCAATCTCGTTGAAACTTAGCAGTCGAAGAAGCAGCTCAGGTTGTCTCAGAGAGAATGGCCATCACACTCAACAGTGGGTTCAAGATGCCCGTAGTGGGTCTTGGTGTTTGGCGTGTCGAAGGCGGAGAAATGAGGGACCTCATCATCAACGCAATCAAGATCGGTTATCGCCATTTCGATTGTGCCGGTACTATTTCTCTCATAAAAAAACTTGTTCTTTTGTAATTTTTATGTGGTGGGTCGAAGACTTGTGGTTCTATTACTCGAAGATTAGTTGGGTATTCAAGGTGGTGCTTGATGAACACATACACTAGCTAATATGATTTATAGTTGAACCTTGCAACTTTCTGGTTAGTATACTCTTTGAACTATGAATTTCCATATATTTTTACCATTTCAACTCAATGAAACTGGGAGATTCTTTGTCGTAGTTGCTTCAGTTTAAGATATCATTAAACATTTGAACCTATGTTGGGATTTACTTTTTGGATTTGCAAATCATTGAAAATCCCGTTAACATCTTGCACCATTTCTAGCTTTCTTTGTTTTGGTGAAAGTTCCTGTTGCTATAGTTTAATGTATACATGGTGTATATTGAACTATCATTAGATCAAATTTGAGAAAATCATTGACATTCAAGAAAATACACTAGAGAGGGTAGAGTGGCAACTGGAGAGGAAATGTAATTGTTTGCATGCTCCGCTCACCATTAATGCTCGCAGTAGGTTTCCATGGTGGTCGTAGTATCTATCTTTTTGAGGTGTTTATGAGGCACATGATGTTTGACAAGGTATGTTGCTTGCAGCTGATTACAAGAATGAAGCAGAGGTTGGGGAGGTGCTTGCAGAAGCATTTCAGACTGGACTTGTGAAGAGGGAGGATCTTTTTATCACCACAAAGGCTAGTTTAACTGCGAAATTATAACTTTTCTTCGATTGGTGATAGCAGTTATCTCTGGTTGTTGAGATAATGACAAACTCTTTGATTTATTGCGCATCAATTGCAGCTTTGGAATTCAGACCATGGACATGTTGTTGAAGCCTGTAAAGACAGCCTTAAAAAGCTTCGGCTAGATTATCTGGATCTGTACCTTATTCACTTTCCTGTAGCTACCAAGCATACTGGTACATCCTGTCTGTCTGTTTTGATCATTTTGATGTTGTTATCTGTATGTTGTATTGTTTGGCGTGTAGTTGAGGTTTACAATTTATGGGCTGCATAGCTTAAAGTCCAATTCTAATATGATGAAAATAAGAGATGGCTTCAGAAACAAAATATAACTGCTTAGGTGGTGAACGTGCTGCCGACAGTGTTAATGGGGAATCTCAATATAAGTACTAGGGAAACTAGGTCAAGTTCATGAAAGGATCATAACACTATGGCTTGAGTCTCTTTACTAGTGCTTGCTGGCTTTGTCTCATCCATAGAGGTGGGAGGCCTACGTTTGATGGAAAGTGGGTTCACTTAATAAAATAAGCCAATGGAAATTGTGAATTAAAAGTTAGAGATTGATATGAGTCTCCCTCCCATTTCCTCCACAACTCCTTTCTCCTGCATAACTGGTTTACATATTCTATACTGTAGTTTATGATACCAGTGTTTAGTTCATAATAGTGTTGTTATTATTTGTTAGAATATTAATTAAATGATTAAATTTAACATTTCCTATCAGCTTAATTTTTTGGGACAACTTGTGATTTAACACATTATTAAAGCAATGATTTTGAATTTGAATCTTAACTATGTAATTTAACTCGCATTTTATTTAAATATTCTACGTATGAGGCCTCACTTTTTGGTAGAGAGTTTCAACCTACATTTGAAAAAGAGTGTTAGAATATTAATTAAATGATTATTCATAATTTTATATCAGCTTAAACTTTTGGGATAAGTAATTATTTATCATATTTAAAGCAATTTGAGACCTCCACGCCTGCCAGTAATTCAGTTTTCTGAAAATTTTCTTATCCTACATACATGCAGGAGTGGGTAACACTGGCAGTGCTTTGGATGCTGATGGTGTGCTGGATATAGACACAACCATATCCCTGGAAACCACCTGGCATGCTATGGAAGATCTGGTTTCAATGGGTTTAGTTCGCAGCATTGGGATCAGGTGACGATCGTTTTAAATTTTTTTGGCACATTCCAATGTGTATGTTGAAGCTATATATGCTGACCATATGTTATTACTCTATGTGGGTCTCTTTCCTTTTTTTAATAAAACAATCTCCCCACCAATCATATCTTCCAAAATCTGAAGTTCTATTTTTACTCATTTTCGAGCATAGAAAAGTGGAATGGAACATTTATTGTATGCAACTCAAGATGTTGACTAGGGATGGACACCATATATATGGTGACCTCATAAGTCATGACAATCACTCAGAGTTGCTTTTTATAGGAGAATTGCTATTCACAAGATTCACGTATTGTATAACCTTCGTGCTGTTATACATACGCATATACATGTGTGCATATTTGTATGGGAAGGAGTAAGAGAATAGCTGTACACTTTTGCAGATTTGGCTGCTCGGTGCCTAGTACTTAAAACAGGGGAAGGGGTTTTTCTTGCCTCATTTTATGTTCAAAAGGTTTAGTGTGGAATCTAGATCCAGAATTTCTGTGGTTTTTTGGCTGTTGGAAACATGATCGTTAAATTAATTTGTGGGCCTGCTGGAGAAAGAGTTGAATGTTGATGAACAGTAAAACCTACTTTTACAGAGTTCAATGATCTGAACCACATGATTTTAGTATTGGAATAGCTATAATGTCTCAATTAGAAATCATTAGCAACATAGTTTATACTCATGTTCACTAAATACAACAAATTGACAAAAGCCTCTTAGAATCCCGATGTATCGCATAGCCTTTTGGAATTTCACAATGTGTATTAAATTAAACTGTGCCACAGTCATCATTTTGAATTTTTATGTTTGGAAAGATGTCTTGGATTGATTCTCTCTATGTGTCTCAGCTGGAATCTGACATACACTTGAAGTGCAAGAAAAGCTGCAACATTTTTTTTTTCCTGACTTGAGTATCCTTCAGATTTCATCTGTCAAAATATGAAAGTTGTGTTCTGATGAAGATTTTCTATGCAGCAACTATGACATCTTTCTAACTAGAGATTGCTTAGTTTACTCCAAAGTGAAGCCTGCTGTGAATCAAATTGAAACGCACCCCTATTTTCAACGCGATTCCCTCGTCAAATTCTGTCAGAAGCATGGGATTTCTGTCACAGCTCACACCCCTCTAGGAGGTGCTGCAGCCAACCATGAATGGTTTGGTACAGTTTCATGCTTGGGTGATCCAGCTCTCAAAGTAAGTAAACTTCTTCCTGTCTTAATGGATAAATTGTCATCTGCTGTCATTACCGTTGAACGTATACATTTTTTTGATAACATTTCTTCTCCCTCCCTTTTCTCGATTCAAAACAACAAAAATATTAACGAACAACTCAAAACTACATTTACCTTTATCTCACGTCATAACACTTTTCCAAACAAAAAAATACCCTCTAAAAAGCACTAACATCGGAGCAAAACTTCTCTAGTTCTGGTCTAGCAAAAGTATTGTCATCTTGTTTTTCTCTGTTCCAGGGATTGGCTACAAAATACAAAAGAACTGTGGCCCAGATTGTTCTTCGATGGGGCATCCAACGTGACACGGCTGTCATTCCAAAGACAGCCAAACCGGGGAGATTGGAGGAGAATTTCCAAGTTTTTGACTTCGAGCTAAGCAAAGAGGACATGGACCTGATCAAAAGTTTGGACAGGAAATATCGAACCAATCAGCCTGCCAAGTTTTGGGGCATAGACCTGTATGCATAATTACTTCCATATTCTGATTCTGCAACAATAAGAGTTTTGGAGCCACTGGACACCCTCCGGATTTGTAAACATTTAATTGATATTTTAGTTCCTTCTCCGGAGTTCTTTGGATCTTCGCAGTGTGAAAGCCTTTTTGTTATCTGCATTTGATTTGTCAGGCATTAGAACTCTAGTAATTTATGGTTGATACCTGCATCCTTCGGCTACATGCTTAGGAGTGTGCATTTGGCTCTGCAATTTCTGATGCCAAAAGCTTATTTTTAAATAAAATGTCCCGTTTGAGGGATTTGGCTTAGGTGCGGTAAACAAATTTATAGGAGATAATATGTAGTTTTTTCAATGGTCCATATTTAATTATCCTCTCTTTCATGAAAAACTTGAAATTAAATATAGATCGTTAAAAAAATTACAGGAAATCTAATATAGTTTCTTTTACAGCACTTACCATTCGAGAGTGCATTAAGGAAAGGGACAAAGTTTTTCTCCAAACTGGGTTAGATGAATTTTCTTCAACCTGTTTTATAAAAGTGACACATGTTTCTTGAACATGCGAGATGAACATGTTTTTTTAATAAAAAGGACAAAGTTGGAATAAATTTTATTAAAAATGCATGTGCATCTTACAAGTTCAATCGGTTGTAGACCACGCTTAATGAAGCGGAGGTCATAAGTTTGAATCCCCCCTCTCATTTCCCTTGTGTGGACATGTCAAAAAAAAAAAGAAAAGAGAAGACACGTGTCACTTTTATATAATAGGTTAAAGGAAATTCCTCCAACCCAATTTGGAGAAAAACTTTGTACGGAAAGAAAAAATAGCAATTTGAAGACATTACAATAAAAAGTTGGACAAAAATTTCCTCCAAATCGATTCGGAGGAAATATCCTCTAACTCATTTAAAATACTGCCAAGTTTCTATAAATATTTAAAACACATGTTAAATTCGTAAGATTATTAGTAGCAGTTTACTTAACTTAGACTAATGTTTATAGACATTTGACACCATTTTAAATGGGTTGAAAAAATTTCCTCAATACTAGTTTGGAGGAAATTTTTGTCCAAAACCATTTCATGTTTTTCAGCCATTGATGAGCGTACGGTTTTGAAATTTCATTGAACACTTAACTAATTTTAAAATATTAATGGAATGATATATTTTTTGTGCCAACTTTGCTTGCTTTCAGATTGCATAGAATATTTTCAAAGTCAGAGTAATTAAATCATGAATCAATTAGACAAACAGTTTTAAACAAATTGAATCACCCATAGCATGATTAGCATCGGCCATATATTAGGTCAGTGAACAATTTCAATCCCATCAGATTATTCGACCTCCAATAACTCTTTTATTTAGCCTCACATCAAATATCTCAATTTTCTTTTCCCATTTTTCTCATTATACCCCTATCTATTAAAACATAATTATGCCTCTAATTTTATTTTATTTTTTTAAAAAAAACTTCCCTGGGAATAGACCACGGCCTACCTGGGTCTTCTCCCACGGTGGTTTATATATATATGTTTATATATATTTTAATTTGATGTAGGGTCTTATTGTTATTTTCTAAAATTCCTATTGGATTGAACAAAAAATGCTAACAAAGGAGGCTAAGTAAAAGGTTACAAGTTTGAAGGGTCAATTGCAATTTTTTAAAATTTTGAGCAACATTACAAATTTTAAGTGTAAGATTGAGCGAGTAAGTGTAGTTTCTCATTTAAATAAACAAAAACAAAAACAAAAAACAAAAACCTTTCAGTATGGCCTTTCAATCAACCAACTCTTCATTGCACAAACTCGAAGAATATTATTTTATAAATTTCTGCGTCATAGGCTCAGAAAAGAAATGGGATAATGGCGAGCCGGTTGGTTGGGTAATTGTCAAATTTACGAAGATACCACCTATGTGTTTCTCCTGCTGCAAACACCAAATTTGTCACCTGTCAACGAAAAGAAGAAGAAAAAAAAATTACTAAGATCAGGATCAAAGTGAAGAAGCACAAAGGCCAAAAATGAAAAATAAAAAATTGTGAAGAACTTTTGTATAGTAAAGGAAACTATACCACGAATCCAAAAAGTAACCAGATTGTGAGATCTGCTCCCCCACTAGCAACCACTAGACCAGCATATATAACCTTCAAATTAAAATCAGAAGCAATTAGGACCATGAAAAAATGCTAACCCTTCACATAATCTTGACTAATTTGAGAATGCCCCGTCTTATGTTTACCGACGAGCTTTCTTCCTCCCTTTATAGCAAGGTGGAGGGTGAGGTCATGGGTTCAATCCCACACCGGGTGCTGGGTGCGTGTGTAATTTATCAATAAAAGTAGGATGATCCTTAATCTCATAAAATAAATAAAGCATTATAACATACAAACGCAAGTGTGCATGCATACACAGACATAAGGGGAGAGTGGGGAGAGGAAGAGAGAGAGAGCGTTACAATCTCAGCCAGGTAGTGTGGAGATGACACAAATTCGAACCAATCACCATGAGGGATTACATACTCCTCAACTTGTTCAGTGAGGTCCCGCAGTGAGCCCTGTCAAGGAATTTGCAATGTCAACCAACAGTAGGATAGTTAAAGTTTTTATGGGGGGGCATCTCAGCAGGCAAACTAACATTTTCATTCCTTCTACCCATATGCTGGATGTAAAAAATGAACATGGGTGTCAGCAACACCTATGGAAGCCACCATTCCATTTTCTTGCATATCTTGTTTGAGATAATTATGCTTTCTCATAGGAAATCTTTTTAGGAATTCATTTGACATTGATCCTGTTATTTACCATCATTTTGGCAAGGACATGCTGTATGCATATTCATATATCCAAAGTAAACAACAAGAATTTATAGTGTGCCAGACAATTAGCAGCAAGTACTCTACATGTTTTACAAGGGGTGTAGGTACTATTATGTATACATATGTGTGTGAGTGCATACATGTGCATGCGAATGTCTTAAAATATATTAAAATTATGCTCCCATAATTACAATGTCAATTTCTTCGAATTTCCATCATCTACAAAGACATCAGTCTCCAATATAAAGATAAGCACATTTAAAAAATAACAATAATAATAAATAAAAATAAATAAATAAAGAGAAAAGAGAAAAGGAAAAAAAAGGCAGTTTCCATTTACAACCAACTACCTTGCCATTTGCAACTGTAGCCATAATCACAGTCATGAAATAATACCATTGTCAAACTTCTGTCTGTACAAATGGAGGCTTGGTGGTAAAAAAGTGATTATGCAACAATATCTATGACTAAAGCTTCCATTAACAACAAGTCACAGACCTAAGAAATTGACATCTAAATCAACAAACTGATAGCTGAAGTAGTGAAACTTACAAGAATTGCATGACAATTGCGCTGGTGAATCCATCCCCAACAAAATATAGCTGCACCAATCCACTGGCGCCATCCAAGCTTCATAAGAGGATTCACAAATTCCCACCAATCAAATTCAATGGCCGGCATCTGACTCTTGCCTCTAACAATGAATTCAGCCACTCCATTCGCTGCAAATTCATATACATCCAATGCACAATTGCAGCAAAGTGACAGTGGTGCTGCCGTGTAGAAACTACTCCAAATTCAAGAATAAAACAAATATTAATAGAGTGTTACCTATTCTGCTGCAAACAATACCAACAACAAAGAGAAGTGAAAAGCTGAAAATAGTTCATAATAGCCAATTAACAGCATTTCTCTTTGTGAATAACAAAGATTAAATACAAGTCTTAAGGTTCGTAGTTTCTATTTTTATTTTGCCAAGGAGTAGGATGTGGAATACATCATACATGCAAGCAGACTAGTTTTCCAGGAGATTGTTTACTACAAGAAGAGAGTATTTATCTTCTAAAACATAGATATTTCCAAAGGGCTAACCTATAATAATATTTCTTAGCCTATCAAAAAACCACAGTAGCTTTCTAAAGAAAAGTGTTTCCATCAGCCAGTTTCTGACCCTTCACCAGTTGTGAAGAACCATATAATTTGATTTATGATGAATTTAGAACAAAGGTTCAACAAATGCATAGGTTCAATTATGAGAGCGATCGCCTCGTATGAAAAAAGTTGAAAGGTAGGATTGTATCCAAGTCACCCCTCTAACAACCCAAGTAAGGTGGAAGTAGCACTAGTTAATGACCCCTTTTTTGAAGAAAAAAAAAAAAGCGCCAATAACATCTCTGGAACAGGATCCTCTCCAATTCATTAGAACTGGTTAGTTATATTAAAATGGTATTTTTGTCTTCTTAAAAAGTGAAAAGACAAAAATACCCCTTCAATAGAACTAACTGGATATCATGAACTGGAGAGGATCCTAATTCCCCCATCCACCCCTTGAAAACACACACACACCACAAGGAGAGAGACTACTTCATGAAATCTGGAATTTTCCACGCACACAAAACTACAAATACAATTAGGAAAGAAATCACTGCAAGGGAACTAGATGTCAAGAAACTTACAACAGGCCAGTTAGATAACCAAAGATATGCATCCGAGCTGAGGGGCTATAGTTGAACACATATATTGTCTCAACAAGGCGTCTCAAAACATGTACCTCCATCAATAAAAGAAGAAAAACAGATCGCCAGACCATATATCTTTGCTTTATTGGCGTTGAGCGTGATTTGTGCCAAAATGAAGCATGCGAACCTCCAGTCAAGTAGCTGCCAATATTAGAAAAAAGAAATGGCTCTGAAACCAATGGCACTGTGGTATACGCATACATCCAATTTGTAACAAGTAGGAGAGTTGTGCACACGACTGCCACAACATAAAAATGGCAGAAGAACCTTTGAGGAACTGTGAATCTCTGTAATCCAACAAAGAGTAAATTAAAGTAGGCCTTTTCTTTCTCTTTGAAGTGCTTAGGATTTGAACTCGTTTCATCTACTCCATTGAGTCATTAATTTTTCCAATACGGCAGTGTGATTAGGAGAAAAAAAAATACAGATATTCAAGGATAAAAAACGTTCTAAAAGAAGAATAACCAGCAGAGAACAGAAAGTTTCTTACAACTCTTTAAACTTATTGCAGAAGGATAAGCCAGACCATATAGAACACGAAAACCAAATTTCCATCTAGGCTAAATAGGATTACTCAAATTACAAAATTTGAGTAAATTACAAAATTACAAAATTTTGTAACTAAACAGACCCAACTAAGAACAAAAAAACCAAGCACGCTCGCCTGGAACAGACCATCACTCACCTGAGACGAAGACTGCATGATCTTCCCTCGCTTAGCGAAGCCCAACATAGCATCACGAAACACCCTCAGCCTAGAAGACGGCACCGAAGCAATCAGTATAGGCAAAATCCCAGCAATCCAAGCCGCTCTCAGCAACCCAACAAGCCCCACTTCCATTTTCGAAAAAAACTCAGATTAAAACAAAGCTCAACAAGCTCTAAACCGCTAGTTTTGCCTTGGCTCAACTGGGTCTCGGAGAAACGCCATTGCTGCAGACAAATGGTGCACGAAAAGCCCATAAAACTACGGGATTGTGGTGGATTTAACACGTTCACGAGTTTGGCGAGCGTTATGCGTAAGTGATTCTAGGCGTGCAGTGTTGGATTGCGGAAAAAGGAGGCCCCTAAGCTTGCGTTTGCTTGTGGAGGCGATCACGAGTGTACGCCGTACGGCGGCTTCAAAACAGTGCGTTTTAGGTGAGGATAGAGACAAACGGTTGGTTTCGGTAAAGAAATAAAACGCAGTCGTTCTTATAGCGGGCAAAGAACGTCTGGGCTGACAGGGTCAGATAGGCTCGGCTAGTTGCTCTAAAGCCCAGCTCAGACTCAAAACTAATTTAGGAGTGTCAACTCGGTTTCGATTCTCGATTATTGGCCAAAATTGAGAATCGGAACCGGGGTATCCAGTTTTTATTTTTGAAAACTATAACCGAAACCAAGTACCCGGTTACCCGGTTATACAATAACCAGCCGGTTTCGATTGGTACTTGGTTATTCAGATTTGGTAACCGATTTTTTTTTTTTAAAAAAAAAAAACAATTTCATTTTGGGCTTATTTTAGGTATTGGGCCTAGTTTTTGGGTTTATTTGAGGTATTGGGTCTAAGTCTCATACTTAATTTAACAATTTTTAGCCCATTTTTTAAAAACACGTAACTAACAATTTTTAACCAATAAGTTGAGCTTTGTTGTGATTGATTGTTCAAAAAAAAGAAAAAAACCTAAAAAATCATTGTTTTCGGCTTTTTTTGGGCCTAAAAAATAAAAATCCAATGTTTACGAATACCATAAAAATACAATGTTTAAAAATGCCTTAAAACAATTATATATATAATGTTTTATATATACTCGGTTACCCGATTATAACCGGGTGCCAAAAAACGGAACCGAAACCAAAACCAAACATCTGGTTAATGGTTTTTTTCATCCGGTTCTCAGTTACCAGTTGGTACCTGATTTCTTTTTACACCCCTAAGAACTATCCCCACTACCACTAGCCAGTCGGAAGGAGAGGCGGCTCCTTTTCTTTTTAATTTCTTTTTTTTTTTGAAAAAAAAAAAAAAAAAACCTAATATTGAGGAAAAAAAACTAATAAGTGTAGCATTTCTCAATTTTAACATCTACTTCTTGACAATATATGTTGATACTTTCAAAGTTAAACATAGAAAGGAAAAAAAAAAAAAAAAATTACTTGACCATCCTCTTATCCCCTTATAGGATTATGGTCCTCTCAATTTCAAATGAAATGGATAGAAATTGGTTCCTTATTTTAAGAGATCAAAAAAATTAGTATTTATTTTTTTTTAGACAATTTTTCCCATCTAAAATAAAAACTAGCTCCACTCCTCTCCTGGAGAGGATCCTTCTCCCTTATCCCCTCTCTTTTCTATTTTATTATTATTATTATTTGGCATTCTACAATCACCATGTATTTGATAATAGGCAAGAAGAAACAACAAAGTTTCTCCAATAAAAATAAAAAAGATTTAAATCTCATGTACCACTAGTTTATAATCCAAATTTCAACACATAAGGAAAATGACAATATAGGGACAGGTAGAAGAAATCGTGACAGGTGAATGTGAATCAATTCATGATTGGTTCTATAGCATTTTAAGTTGTATTATTTTATATTTTTTGTATTTAAGATCTTGTATATCTAGAAAAATAGGTATTTATAAAATATACACAGAACTATCTTTGTTTTGCAATTGGTAATTATTCAATAAACATATTGAGCAATAATTATTGGGCAAAATTTTGCTCCAAATTTGCTTAAAATAAACTATTTCAACTCAATTTATTAAATTGACATTTGTTTTTAAAAAATGTGATTCTTATATGCATTTCTCACATGCTCTAAAAGAAAATGCCGGCTTAATAAACTAAAATGAAAAATATCCACTTTAAAGAAAACTTTCTATATAATTATTTAATTTCACCGGTATGCACTAGCGATTTCGGAGACTAAAATTATAATTTTAAACCAAATTGTAGACACATGCATCATTTGGGAGTGCATTATTATTATTATTATTATTTTTAAAAAAATGTGATTTGAAAAAGTAATATTACGTACTCATTTCTCATTTCACTCTTATTTGACTATGCTGTGTGACGGTGTCCATCGGTCATTGAATTCTGCCTTTATTAAAAAGAAAAAAAAAATTAAAAAAAAACTTTTGAGATATGAGTGTGAAGGGAGATAACTAGATCAGTATTATTATTATTATATAATTTGCTTCACGTGAGTATTTAGATTAACTTCTCTTTTTTTTCTTTTTTTCTTTAAATGGTAGCTCAATTCGTTTTGAATCACACATCATCATGAAGCAGTAGTTATTAGTTCGAATTTCACTCCGACCCTCCCCCTTTTCTTGTATGGACACGTCAAAAAAAATCCAATATTTTTTTTTATATCATATTATTTCCTTCATTTTGGCAAGAGATCAGTCCCACTACTAAAACGCAGCGTTTCACAAATTTCAAAGAGGCGTCGTCGTCTCTACAACTAGGAGCATATCAGAAAATTTCAGGCTTGGCGTTTCCTCTTGCAGTCCATGCTCATTTTCCCAATCCACAGTGAGTTTCCTTCTCAATCGCTCATCGCCGTCCATCTCTCTTTCTCTCGCTGAATTTCATATAGTTATATTCATATATATAATATATGCGTCCAGCTCTCTAGGATTCTGCTTTCTGTGTTCCTCAGTTTGGTGCCAAAACCCTAACTTTTGCTTCAATCCGTGCTTAGAACACTCGTATTCTTTGGTTTGGATCGTTATTCTCACTCAAATTGTGATCATGGTTCGAGGAAGCTCGTAAATTTACTGGAATTTGGTGTTCTGTGAATTAGTCAAATTTAGGTGTTTTGTGACTGAGATTGAAGTATTGGCCAAGAAAAGGACAGGATTTGATTTATTGGGTCCTGAATAAATTTCTTTCTTGAATTTTAACTCTTCTAGATAAGTGTTCTTTTGTTTGTTTTTACTGTTTCTTTTTAGCTTGTATGGCTTTTCAGAATAATTAGATTGTTTTTTCTATGATTTAACTGATTTTTGTGTGTGCTTAATTAGGACTTTGTGGTTCGGGAGTTTTTTTAGAATCAGGTGTAGTGTGAGTTCAGGTAAGGTTCTTGACTTCATCAATTAGGATTGTTTAATTAGCTTTGATTTGTTTCAGGTGGTTAGATCTTGATTGGATTTACTTTAAATTAATTAAGTGTTTGTCTTCTACTGAATAGGAGATTTCCCTGCATACTTCCTGTGTATTGGGTTGAGCCCTCTGCTCTTTTTAATGAGATTAGATTACTTGTAAAAGAAAATTTAATTAGTGTGTCATTCAAGTAAGTTGGACTTGGATTGGTATTACAATTTGATGTCTTTTGAGGGTTGATCGCGGGTAATATGGGATAATGAGATACTTATCACGGCAGTGAGATATTGAGATAGTAAATGCCTTATTAGGCCAGGGAGTAAAAAGAGGAAGAGATTGAGAGACGAGGGCATTGGGTTGAGTAGTTTCCTCATTTATCCTTTTGGACAATAATCTTATTCTTTAGTCTTCTACATGTACATGCAAGTTCAGAAGTGCTACTCTGTCTGTGCCAATTAGAAATTAAGTTTTGATCCTACTAATGCTTGCTTGTGCTTTGTTTTCACCTAATAAAAATTGAAGTGGAACTAAAATATGCCCACCTTTGATTTTTGCTTAGTTGCACCTAAATATTACTGGAGAATGAATAGCATACAGAAATAATGATTGTGGGATCATATATACAATTCTAGATAAGATACAGCTCATAGATGATCAAATTTTAATGTTACTAATTTTGAAGCTGGAATTTCAAGAAACCGTTCTTAAGATGATGATTGTTGCAGCCGCGAAATGGTAAAAGAATGAGGGTACCTTAATGTGAGGGGTTTTTATCTTCAAAGCATATGCTTTGGAGGCTTGGACTACATACAACCTTGCATGATAAGGTTTGATTTTTCTTTTTGGAAGTATAAATGATGCTGTGTGATTTAGTGAACCTTCAAAACTCTACAGCCAGTGAATGTAATGTTGAGTATTAAAAAGAAAAAATATAATGATAAGTTTCAGAATCTCAGTAGAAGTTTGTGATGCAGACCATTTACTGTTAGTTTTTGGTTAGTAAGTTTTTTATTTGTCTTTTTGTTAAGAATGTTTTGAGTTATGTTTTCCTTGGTTAGTTTATGATTGGACTGACTTTAAACTACTAGTGAGATAGCTAATTAGTTGGGTTTGGATAAGAGTTATAGTGGGTTGTTGCTCAACATTTATGCGATGAGGTTTTTTCTCCATGATGTTTATCATGCAGATAGGTCTTCTCTTTTTTATAAATTATGCATAATCTTTTCTTCTTCTTCTTTTTTTGGCTTGTGTATGCTGTGATTTATTTCTTTGTGAGAAGGCGAAGGACTTATTTGATAAAAGTTTTATTGGAGTGACTGAATTGTCTATGCATCTTCGTGCATTGAGGTGTATCTCAAGTGTTTCAGTTCTTTTCATATAGGTGTATCTCAAGTGTTTCAGTTCTTCTTTTACTTTTTCCTCAAAAGGTAGTTCAAGAAAAGAGCATTTCAAGCAGAGAGATGGTTCTAGTTACACACATCTTTTGCCTGGCATCTTTAGATGGCCTATGGAATAGATTTGACTTTGACTGGAATCTATTGGGAACAGCCATGTGGGTATGTATCCAGGGCGTTTTTGACCACCAGCTCTTGGGATAAATTTTAAAAGAATCTAATTCAGTTTCTTCTTGCATGACTTAGGGTGTGTAACATAATGTGGTCAACATGCATCTTTTAGGGTATTTTGGGTATTGAGAAATGCTCCTCAATATTCTCAAACGTCGATCTCCTAACATTCTTTTTGTTCTTTGATTTTTGTTTTTGTCTTTTCTTTCTTTTCTTTTCTTTTCTTTTTTTTAAAAAAAAAAGGTGGATGTGAATGTGCCACATAGCATTTGAGATGGACACTTAAGAATGATGAGTAGCATTTCTCTTGGGTATTTTAAGTGTCTGCTAAGCATGCATAAAGTCCACTGTATTTTCTATTTGAGCTATGTCATTAAAGCCAACTTTCCCAGGGACTGCATTTTTGCTGGTAATCTGGATTGAACCATGCCTCTGTTTGTACAGTGCAGTTTCCGGTTTGTATTCTACTTTTTGGTGGTGATGCTTTTTGCAATATTTGGTTGTGGCAAACCTATCTGGTAAGTCTGTTGGTGTCATATCAAAGACCTAGGAACACATCTCTGCCTTCACCTGGGGTTGGCCTTTAAGGCGTGGGAGATGGCCACCTTTCATTGCGTAGCCCATATGGCCCCCAATCTTCAAAATAATAATAATAATAATAGTGAAAAGTGGATGCACAAAACTCTCTAGGCACCTGACAACTTTGCTCCATGTATGTTTTCATGCCCTCTTTCTGAACTAAGCTGCAGGGCAATGTCAATAGAGAAAGTCTCAAATATGTGTAAAGAATGTTTTGCATATAGCTATAAATTGTACCCTTCCCAAAATTCCGGGTTATCATATTGCGCAGAGATGGTGGTGATGGTTGTTTTGACAGGTTTTACATTGCTGAGAAGGTTATTTTTGGTGTAAATTCTGATGTTGTCATTTTTTACCACTCTTATGGGTTTCAATTCCGTTTGAACTTGAATCTTTCACACTACAACATAAGTGGAGACATCCTTAGCTTTGTTGCTTGTTACCATTTGACTTGAAATTCAGCTTTTGGTTTCTCATTTGATACCAGATCACGTGTTAATGAGGTGGGAAGCTAGTTGAGGCCAATTTCTTTTCAAATTGAACTCTGAGGGCTGCGTCAAACCGATTTCTTCCTTTGCTGCTAATATCCCGACATAAAATGGATGGTGGTCGGCAACATGAAAATGGGAGACATAAACCAGATTATTTCAGAGGATCACACTCTCCGGTAATGAGAAAGCAACAAAAACTGCCCAATTTTCTGTTGATATCTTTTCTCTTTTTGTATGCATCTGTTCCATATAATTTGAATGGAATAGAAATGAAATGTGCAGTGGAATATGGTGCCCCAGCATCAAGTAAAGGAACCAAATGCCTTAATCATGAATAAGAAGATCATGTCCATTATTGCCGAGAAGGATGCTGCTATTCGTGAAAGGAATGCAGCCCTATCAGAAAAGAATGATGCCTGGGCTGCGCGGGATGAAGCACTCCGGCAACGAGATGAGGCGATTTCTCAGCGGGATGTTGCCCTAATGGAACGAGATAATGCCCTTGCAGCCCTTCAAGTCCGGGATCAAGCCATGAACTTCCCATTGGGTGGTGGGATTCTGCGTGGATCAAAGCGGATGCACCACCCCTCAAACCATCTAGTTAACGTGGCTGAAGCTCCTTACAGCACGAAGGAATCACAAATAACTGATGCCTTCCCAATAACCGTTATTGCTTCTGAAGCTGTCAAGTCACATCGGGCTAAGAGAACAAAGGAAAACAAGGCAGTTTCATCTAAGGCATCAAAAACTCCACGAAAAGGGAAGAAAGTGGGTGAGGATTTGAATAGGCAGGCTGCTTGTGATGGTACAAAGTATAGATCTGAGTGGGATAGTCAGGATCTGGGCTTGAACCTAGTTACTTTCGATGAGTCCACCATGCCGGTGCCAGTTTGCTCTTGCACCGGAATACCTAGGCAATGCTACAAATGGGGAAATGGTGGATGGCAGTCATCTTGTTGCACCACCAGGTTGTCTTTGTATCCACTACCTCAGATGCCAAATAAACGCCATGCTCGAGTCGGTGGTCGGAAAATGAGTGGAAGTGTCTTTACTAGATTGCTCAGTCGGCTGGCTGCAGAAGGCCATGATCTGGCACTACCATTGGATCTCAAGAATTTCTGGGCCAGACACGGAACAAATCGCTACATCACCATCAAATAGCTTAGGAAACACTCTTTGGGATGGAGTACGTTTTGCTTTTTATAGCCTCTCTATCATATCTTAAATTTGTCTGATTGCTTCATTACCAAATATTGCTGAACTGAATGGACGCAAAGATGGAGCATTGGTAGGTGTTTCAATGGTCCTTTTGTTATATATTGTAATTAGACTCTAGTTTTTATCCCAAATGGAGAGGAATTCTTTTTTGGGCACCGGAGTTTGTAATCATCACAGAGTAAGTGGCCAGATTAAAAGGGCTTTGCTTCTTTTGCAGCCTTACCAATATTCAACCTAGCTAGCATTTTTCAGTCAAATAGGCATCTGCTGCATGCCAAAAACCCTATCTTTCCTTCTTAGAGATCCTTCTTTTTTTGCCAAAAAGAAAGAATAAATAGTGACAATGGTCCGATACATGCACAAGTTTGTGAGTAATTAGTTGATGAATCAACTTACACTTGTGTTCCAATTATGTTCCACTAGAGCCTTTGGGCTGAGGGTTGGGCTATTGAGCTGAAAAAATGCTAATAAACATCGGGTAAAAATGGTGTGCTTAATGACCCGTAAGAGAGGACCACACGAGGAGAGGAAGGTTCAAGGGAAAGGAACTTTCAGCGGACCTAAAAAAAATTTATCCGAGGAAAAAGAAAATGCAACCAACCATTTTTTTCTCATGAAAAATGAATGCATTAATATATATATATCACTGTCTACAATTCCCATTAGCCTCATTTTGGTCCCCCAAAAAAAAAATGTTCCATCTTTTTCAACAAAAAGTAGAATATGATTATCAATAATAAGAAGTTTGGTTAGGGTTCAATTTCTAATAAAATTGAACCCATTAAGATTATGATACGTGTCTCGTAACAGAATTTTGGAGCGGAATCCAATCCATCAATAATTTATTAGAGATATAAACCGGAAAGGAGCTCAGTTAGTGGATGATGTTAACAGGATTTGAACTTCTGCATTGGGTTTTCAAAAAGGTTCGAAATGCAATCACTATCAAATTAATCAAGGTAGAGAGAGATGGGGCAAAAGAAGTAAAGCAACGTCGTCGTTTCATGGATTAGGCACCCAATGAGTGACAAAATAGGGCCCTCCTTTTCAATTTAATGGGCTTGCCTATCATTATGTGGGCCCAGCTAACCTTTTTGTTTTGACAAGCGCTTCCATGAGATCGGATAAGCTTCCTTTTTTTTCTTTGGGGCTCTAAAAAGTTGCCACGTGCTTAGCACGTTCTTATCACCACGTGTCGGTTGTCGACCCCACTTTACTTAAGTCAACATGAGGATGTCATCGATTGTGCTTTAATAGCCACGTGTAATCTATCGCGCATTTTACGGGCGGTGGGAATCACGAGGCTGAAAATGAGGGTGACCATGGAGGCCCACCGCTGGACTCTTACATCCCAATTTTTATTTATTTATTTATTTTTTTTTTATTAAAGGTGGGGCATAATTGTGGAGATCTTTGATAAATGCCTAAACAATCTTGGTCCCATATAAATGCCTAAGTGTGAGATTTTGATGAAAATTTTGATTTGATTTCATTTTATTATATGGTTGGACAGGTCGGGCTCAATGAGCCACCATATTACATGTAATACACACAATTCATTGCACACGATCCTAATCCTATTTCGTTGCACAAGAATTGGTTGCAATAAATTCCCTGAAGACTAAAGTCAGTGAAGTGTATGCAATATTAGCCCGGATTCAAATCGTGTTTGTCTCAATTTTATTTTTCAAGACAAGCATGTCATATTATTGTAATGAATTATATATTTGAGAACACATTTTCCGTATGTTACATCTAATTAATTTGAAAACACACAAAAACATGAATAACCAACTCTTTACTCTTAAAAAAAGAAAGAAAAGACAATGAGAACATGACCACCTTAATAGATGAAAGAGGTGGTTATGCAGCTTCAAAAATAGGCCAGGAGCCACCACATAACCACCCTAACCAAATCGCGGTGTTTGTGCATGGATAGCCTCGCTATATTTGAAAGTGATCAAACAAAAACCACTTAAGTTGTTCAAAGACATGTTTGAGAATAGTGTTTGTTTGTCGCATTTTGGTGGGGATTCCTATGAGTTTTGAGTGCTAAGTTGGTCATCCAACTATGACTATTTCAAGTTTCACCATCCAATATGAAAGTGCATATAAATCATTTGGGTATCGAGATTTGCAAGACAATCAAAGGAGACAATGACCCTTGTAAACTTGTTTAGGCCACTGTTTAATTTCATAATGTTGAAATTATGTACATGAGACAAGATATGGATATACTAAACTATGAAAGAATTTCATGTACCATTGCTATTTTGTTAATAAAAGGACAAGTATTTGTATTCAAGTACCAACAATAAACTTTTTTTATTTTTTTAACCCAAAATGAAATTATTGCCCCTTAATTCACATGAAGAGCAACTATTTATGTAGTATATTAGGCTATGGTCCAACACCTTGTGTCATGTCAGACCAGGTTGGTAGCTTTTGAATAGAATTCCATAATGATGTGATGTTATTTTCCCCACAGAGTGGTAGATGTCAGAATCAATACTACGATGCAAACTTAACAGATTTAGGTGAATTCTAATTATTTGCCTACCCACTTAATAATGGATAGAGATCTCAATCATTTTCTATGTTTTAATTTTTTCAATAATTTACCCAATAAATGTAGTAAGCAAAAAAATAATTAATAGGATCTCTCACATTTGCTATAATTCGAACAGGAAATTATTAGAATTTGGATACCTTAAAAACAATTTTTTTTATGTTGCATTTCGGTTCTAATGTTTTTGATAAAATATTAATTAAATAATTAAATGTATTATTCATTACCAAGTTAAGCTTTTGAGATAATTAGTGATTTAACAATAAAGTAACGTCGTGAGTTTGAACCTTATCTCCGCAATTTACGCTCTATTTTGAATTAAAATATTAATGTATTGTTTGGGATCCTGACACATAAAGGGAAGTTTTAAAAGTATTAACTAAACGATTGAATTAGTTATTTTTTTAAGATAATTAATGATTCAAACTGATATCAGAATCGAAATCTCGAGGAATTCAACCCTAGGCTATTAGTTTAAATTGCGAAAGAACCATGGGGGTGTGGATTAAGGGGTTTAGTTCTTATAATAATAATAATAATGGCTGCACTATTTTGCTTGTGGTGAACCTTCAGTGCACGTAAAAGAAATTAAAAAAAAACAAAAAGGTGACAATCTACGTACCGAACGGCGTCAATATATATACAATTAAAGCTCATGTGGCGAGGGACCACATGGTAATTAACCTCGTCTGCCGAATTTCATTTCTCTGTCAATCCATTTCGTGAGTTCGGCCTATCACATTACCCAAACTCCCTCAACATGTCCACCAACTTGGTTGTCTTTCCACAATTGTATACAATTTCTTAGCACAAAGCTTGATCTTCGATGAGTAGGATGAACATGAAGAATAACATGTCCGAGGTTAACATTGTTTGTGGCTTTTGTGGTTCAAACACATGACCAGACCCATTGAGGAAACTTTGAAGCTTATTATTATTTGTTATTTATTTATTTATTTTAATAAACTTTGAGAAATGGGGGTTACATAATAATAATTAAATGAAAAATGGGTGGGCTACCCAAATGGGCTACCCAAACAATAGCCCCGAACCAACCAGAAGACGGTGCCTCAATCAAAGAACCAAGAAACCGTTGGAAATTGATCAAATAAATAACTCGGCCCATCAAGAACACGAGAGCAGCCAAACACTTTGGCATCTTGTGTTCTGGCATATTGATATACCAATAGCCCGTCAAGTTAGGCTTGGGCTGAAAGGCCGGCTGCGAACAAACAAACACCTAAGCGATCAAGTATAATGATGTCAGTTCAGCAGCTCAATTTGCTTGCCTTATCGGGGAACACGGAGGGGCTGTGAAGCACCAAATATGCCCCTTTACCTTCACCAAATCCAACCCTCAAATTCTCGGCATAACATATGGCGACACCATTCTAGAACTAGTATAAAAGCTCCATGTTCTGCTCAACGAGTCACAGTAGCAGGTGGCATTTTTAATGCCACCTGAGTCGTGGACACCTGCAAGTAGTATCTCTATGGCACTTCTCGTCAGAGTTGGTAACCGAATGCCATATCCAGCCTACATAATTAAAAACGGTAGGAAGAGACAACCAAAGTAGCTATTTTATTTGAATATGACTATAGTAGCACATGTATCCTGAAATTTACACAGGAGTGGTTTAGATGGTGAGAATTGGAGGTGCTCTCTAAAGCCCGATTAATTCATAACGTGACTCAGCCTCATCAAGACATTAATGGGATCTATGATGACTAATACTAGTCAGGTTTAAAAAATCTCATTGCAAGAGTTGAACCCTTGCCATAATACTTGCCTAACCACATGAAAAATTTCTTGAGGCCACTAAGCAACCACCCGTACTAATGGTAAAATTTTGTAACTTCATTATACTTTCTTTATGTTATTATTCCTTTCATTATCATCACTATTGGTACTATACTAAGGTTAATTTCTATTTACAATATAAAGTAACAGTTCAACTGAAATATATCCATGACTTTATTTAGTGCCCATTTACTTTTCCAACACCTAAGGGTTACACATTAACCAGCCCTAGATGTTATAAAACACCCTTTGGTGCTGCTAACAATGCATGCTAAGTGTATGTTCATTGAATACTATTATAAAAATAGTACACATTTCTTCCATCACTAGGGTAGAACCAAAATTTTTAGAGTCGAGGTAAAACCTTATTAAAAAAAATTGGACGATATAAATTTTTTATAAACTGAGTTATCAGAATTTGTCAAACTCAGTTTACAAAAGTGTTATATGTCTCTTGAAGTGTAAGAAGCATGTGCTATTAAAAAAAATACGTGTATCTCACACGCTAATAGACATATAATAGTTTTAGCGACTAAATTGAAATGGTTTTTTTACAATTCAGTTTTTAGGAAATTTATGTCATCGTGAAAGAGAGATTAATTTTTTAGGGTCTACTTCATAAAAAATATTTATTTTTGGGAAACTTTTAAAATCTTTTTTTTTGGGGGGGGGGTTCAAGTTATAAGCTAGTTCCACAATTATCTTACCTAATGATGTGAACCATTATGAGCAAAAAATAATTATACTCGGTATTTTTATTCTACTTTACTGATGTGACATTATTAATAAATTGTTTATTTACTTTTTAATTTTTAATAAAAGTTGATCTAGTATTCCAATGACTTATTAACCTTGCACCGTCAACAAACAACAAAGTAGAATAAAAATATTATTCCTAGTATTAATCTTTTAAAAATGGGTCTCTTGTGAGACGTGCATGAATTCTTTAAATTTTATGGAGAGTCTTCTCTCAATGCTGCGGATAGATACATCTTCTTTTTTTTTGAATAAGCACTCTTTATTTGAAGAATAAATTAAATTAAATTAAATTAAAAGCATTGATCCATTAGAATTATCTATTAAATTAATAGCTAGACCAACCATAAAGGCAAGCTACCAATTTGAGTAATTTAATACCAAAACTTATGGGATGACTCTCCCCCTTTCTCTCTCTCTCTCTTTGTTGCTAATGAGGTAATATCTGTAGAAGTAATCATAGTAATAATAATTTGAAAACTATTTAGAGTATTACAGTTTTTTTATTACAATTTCTTTTAAATTTATATCAACTATCATAATGGAACTTATGTTTTATTGACTAATATAGATGTTATATAAATTGTCACATGATTAGTTTGTAAATGTATTTCATAACTTGCCTCTTTAAAAACTTATAGTAAAAGATATAATATCTATATAAGTTGTGATTTCATTAGCAAAATATTTGACACAAATTAAGAAAAAAATTAGTGGTAAAAGGCCATATTCCTAGGAGAGAAGAAATGGCCCGTTGTGTGCTCCAATGACTCCATTAATGGTTTGCTTTGATGTGCCATTTGTACGGTTCAATTAATGTGTAAGGTTCAATGGATTTAATGTTTTTTTTTTTTTGGTAGCACTAATATAAAAATCCAAAATCTTCCCCGCTTGAAATGGATTAAATTCTAAATTCTCACTTGGTGGTGTTTGATAACCATTTTTAAGATGGTTTATTTTTTTGGTGTGATTTTTTTTTTTTGGTGTATTCATTCTAATCTCATTAATTGATAAATAATTACGAGTATAAAGCTCTTACATCACAGTGCAAAAGTTCTGAGAAAATCATAGTAAAAGGTACAAGATTACAAGTCATAGATACATATATAACAATCTGACATTCAAAGACCTATCTTTGACATCAAAATTCGTTAACTCATGACTAATATTTAGTTGTAACAATAGGTCTGCTTTAGATAGACTTAATTTGATACATAGGTAGCAATATCCTCCTGTCGAGACTCATCCTCCTTGACTCGTAAGCCAATAAATTGTTCACATCCTCAACCCAACAGGTCAGGACCACAAAATATAGAGAAAGTTATTTGTTACTATTTCAACTTTTTTTTAGTAGAAAGAAAGAAAAATAAATAAATAAAGGACTTACAATCCGGCCTATATTAACTATCAATACGTTGCAATTCATGGTAGCAACTTTCAAGTATAAAAGTATAGAATTATGTCTAATGATGCGGAGGTCACTAATTCGAATCTCCCTCTCCCTTCTTATGTCGACATGTTGAAAAAAAAAATGCAAAACCTAAAGAGAAGAATCTATTCATAAGAAATTTCTGAAGGTAGTAACGTCCAAAGGATTTGTTCGAAAAAGGAAAAATTAAAGGAAATGAAGCAACCCCAAATACAATAATGACTAAAATCCACATTAGAGTAATGTTATGAACTATTTTTTAATCCGTTTAAAATTTATGTGGCTTTTAAAATAAGTATTGAATTTGGGATAGATTGCTATTAAATTTTAATCCGATAATGATTTTAAACATTACATTAACTTTAACGGGATAAAAAGATGGTCCTTATCATTATTCAAATCATTGAGGAACGTTTAGCGCCCATGAATGAACCTAAAATGATAGATATTTATATGAAATAGTTATTATGTTATTTGGTTGCACCACCTTATTATGAGTAATTATTATCATGAAAATGAAGAATAACTATTCATTTGAAGGGCCAAACCAAAAAAAAACCATTTGTATTCGTTGTCTCCCCTGTGGAGGTGGTCGGCCATCTCCCAACCTAGCCCCTCTGCCGACTATTGCTTGTCCCAACCCACAACCTAGCCACCACTCAACTTAACCTGTCGCCAACCATCGCTTAACCCAACCCACCGCTGGTCACTTGCCGGCCTTGCCAACTACCAACCATTGTTCGACCTAGTCCATAGCTAGCCACCGCTTGACCCAACCTACCTTCAACAACCAAATTAAGTTGTCACCATTGTCATCGACCACCATTTGCTACTATTTCAGATGACTTTTCACCATCACCGATCACCGCCGTTATCCGTTATTGACCACACATGAGGGTGACAATGAATAATATATATTGTTGAGGAAAGAAAATGATTTTTCTTGGAATATTATTTTAAACTCTAAGGGTATTTTTGAAAATTTGGTTGAAATAAAATTATATTTGAAATAGAAAATGTGATAATTTTTGTGTTGTCACCAAATAAATGAATATAAATGGTCCTTACGTTCCAACTTCTTATATTCTTAATAATACTCATTCTTATTCCTAAGTAATCACAGATCTAATGTATCAAAAATATACTCTTATTATTATTTTTTTTTTCTTTCTTCTAAGCAATACAAGGAAGGAGGATCACTAAAGTCGTGTTTTTTTTTTTTTTTGGAATAGAAAGTCATTAGTGCTTAGTAAAAAACTAATTTCATTAATTACCAAGTTATGATAATCCACGTGGAATAATTGACAAAACATTAAACAAGAACAAAAAAAATTAGAAAATTTATCCCATTTTTTAAAAGGAACATTTTGTTATAGTTTTTTTTTTTTTTAATATGTCCACACAAGATAATGGAAAGAAAAGATTCAAATGAGTAACCTTCACTTTATGAGGCGTGGTTTATATAATTACATAATTAGATAAAAGAAAAAAAAAAAAGAAGAAGATAAAAACCATTAGAAAATAGAATAAAAGCACAAAAATGGAAAGAAAAGAAAACGGGAAATTCCTATAAATCCTGAATTCTTACTAGAAAACTAAAAAGGAGAGAACAAACAGAACGCGTAAATGTTACGCGCTTCAACGCGGGCGTGAAAACGGCAACACTTTATAAATATTATATATATAAAATTGAAAACGAGGTTGTGAGAGAAAATAATTGCAAAACAAGCTGCGGAGATTGAGAGAGGGAGGAAGGAGAGAGAGAGAGAGAGAGAAATGAAGTCGGAATGAAATTGAAATGCGGAGGAAATGCAAATTCCGCCCCAAATGAAATTCTTATTAAATTCACGCGTTGTAGTCATGAAATCCGTGTAGTCGTCGAAGTTTTGGAGGAGAGAGAGACAGGAAAAGAGCGAAACTTTCTTGAGCTCTTCTTCTTCTTGTTGTAGAGAGACAGAGAGAGAGATAGAGAGAGAGAGAGTCTGTAGCTTCGACATTTTCGCCGGAAAAGCTTAAATGCGGCGTTGCTGGCGGAGAATTCTCTTACGAGCACCTTCTTGGTCTCTGGAAATTCCTGCTTTGAAAAGGGTACTCTTACATTTCTTGGTCAAAATTGTATTTTTTAGCTCTTGGTTTTGCTGTTTTGGTTTGGTTTGTTTGATTTTTGTTGTATTTATGTGCAGATTGTTCAAATTTGATTTGTGGTGTGGAGTGGGTTTTTGTTTAGGCTTTGAATTGAGGCTTTAAGACTGTGGAGTGGTAGATTATTGAGCTTTACAAAGGACATAGTAGTATCTAAGAACTAGTTCTTCTATAGAGTGTAGTAGTGGGTTTTGAAGGAAAAAATCAAAATGGGTGACACTGAAGAGGCTAATGGTGATATGATGCAAAGGCTTCAATCTTCATTTGGAACTTCTTCATCTTCCATTCTAAAGCAGCCTTCTTTATCCATGGACCACCTCAATATACCCCAATTGAACCCTTCACTGAACCGTACCCGCCATTTTCAGCAAAATTTTAGTGGAGATGGTAGCAAAAGAGTTGGTATACCGCCTTCACACCCCCACCAGATCCCACCCATCTCGCCATATTCTCAGATCCCGGTGTCCCGGCCGGTCCAGCAAATGAGTTCGCAGAATTTTAGCCCGGGACCAACTCATTCGCGATCCTTATCGCAGCCATCGTCGTTTTTCTCGCTTGATTCTCTGCCCCCCTTAAGCCCGCCTATGTTTCGTGACTCCTCGTCCACATCGGTTTCGGATGCAGTGTCGACCGATGTGTCCATGGATGATCGAAATGCGGGTTCGCATTCATTGTTGCCTCCCTCGCCTTATATGAGGGCTGATTCTATGCGGGTTGGGGAGAGTTTACCCCCTCGGAAAGCACATAGAAGGTCTAATAGTGATATTCCTTTTGGGTTTTCAAGTGTGATGCAATCTTCGCCGCAGCTTGTTCCATTGAGGGGTTCGGGTGTTTTAGAGAGGTCAGTGTCTGGTAGGGAGAATATGGGGACAGCTAAGCCGGCTCAGCTGGTTAAAAGAGAATCAACTTGGGAGAAAGGCGGTGATAACAATGCAGAAGGTATGGGTGAGAGAAAGTCAGAAGGGGAAGTTGTTGATGATCTTTTTTCTGCATATATGAATTTGGATAATATTGACGCGTTGAACTCTTCGGGTACAGACGAGAAGACTGCTAATGAGAATCGTGAGGACCTGGATAGTAGAGCAAGTGGGACTAAGACTAATGGAGGTGATAGCAGTGATAACGAAGCAGAAAGCAGTGTGAATGAAAGTGGGGGCAGTGTGCAGAGAATTGGACCGAATTCTTCAGCTGAGAAGAGGGAAGGGATCAAGAGAAGTGCAGGGGGAGATATTGCCCCAACCACCAGACACTACAGAAGTGTTTCTATGGATAGCTTCATGGGGAAGTTGAACTTCAACGACGAGTCACCTAAACTGCCACCTTCACCTGGAACTCGTCCTGGACAAATGTCACCCAGCAATTCAATTGATGGTAATTCAGCTGCCTTTAGCTTGGAGTTTGGAAATGGTGAGTTTAGTGGGGCAGAACTGAAGAAAATTATGGCAAATGAAAAACTTTCTGAGATTGCATTGACTGACCCAAAGCGTGCAAAAAGGTATGGCATTCTTCATCCAGTAAAGCTCAGCATGGTCAACTGAATAAATAACTAGAAGCATTGCTTCTGTATTCTATTAACCTTAGTGGTTGATTAATATAGGATTTTGGCAAATCGGCAATCAGCTGCTCGTTCCAAAGAACGGAAGATGCGGTACATTTCAGAGTTGGAACACAAGGTACAGACTCTACAAACGGAAGCTACCACATTGTCTGCACAGCTTACATTATTACAGGTGGGGGACTTGAACTGCTGATATTTCTTTCCTTATGTCTTTAGTTTCTTTTTCTTAAATTGCTTTCCCTTGTCTTCTTACATTACCTGCAGAGGGATTCTGTTGGGCTCACAAACCAGAATAATGAATTGAAATTTCGTCTTCAAGCAATGGAACAACAGGCACAGCTCCGAGATGGTACATATCTTCTCTTCTTATTTTGTTTTTCTCCACTGGATAATAGATTTCACGGTGAGCAACTGTTGACACCTTTAATCTTGTGTAGGAAGTAATTTTTGGTAGTTGCTTCTTGTAATTGCTCCGCCTATTTTTTGGTTATTGTTTTTGCTCCTATTTTTGTGGAAATATCTTTTATCGCTTTACATTCATTTGAATTGGTAATGGTATTTTATGTTGGCCACCTACATTGGCTCCATTACTTGATAAACATTAGGACTGTTTTCTCAGTGAAAGTGTCTGATACTTGCTCAGTATCCACTATGATTGGGAGATGAGAGCTTCAAAATTTACCCTTTTTTTTAAAAAAAAATTCTGTTATTTGTTTCATTTCAGCAAGATCTATCAGTTTTTTCGTGGCACTTCAGCCATATAGAGAGTCTAACCATGTCAAATTGTGATACATCAGTTCCTCTATTGCTTGATGCAACTAACTTGACTTTAATGTACGTGGACCTGAACCATGAACTCACTAGATACTTAAATATAAGGAGGATATGAGGTTGAAAGGAAAAAGTGATATGAGGTCATTTTTAATTGGCAAGTAATTTATAAGAAAACATGAGGTCTACGGAAAGTGAGATACCAGAATGTTTGTGTAAAAGATGGTGCTCTGAAAGAAATCGCTAGGATGAACTATTTATATGCTTGAAAGAAGTATTAAAATTGATGTAGCAAAAGTGAACATTACGTCTTGGATATAGTTACGAAACTAGAAAACATAAGAAAGTGGTTATTTTTGTTAGAAGCATGGGATAGGACCTATATGAACAAGAACAGAGAATCATCTAAACATGGTTTGGTCATGAGTAAGAAAAACTAGTGCAACTGGGAATTGGATTACTTGGCTCAAGGTGATGGTATTAGGATGACAACAGAAACACTAGAAAAGAGCATTTGTTGAGATTGCAGAAAAACACACAAGGGCTTATTTTTTTATAATTTAGATATTACCCTCGATATGTCTACCCAAAATCAATTGAGATTAAGGCTTAGATGAATTGATATTTTTGACCCTAGATAAACTTGGATGGTATGAAAGTTCATGTAGCGTGTCCCAGGTTGTTTAGACAGAGTAAATCGTCATATTAAGCTGGATTTTTGGAATAATATAAAAGTATACATCAGTCCCTTGAAGAGCCATTACTTTTCATCCTTCTGCAAACATCTTAATTCTTATGTAACTAAGGAAAAAAGATTTGCTTTCTATGTGCATTCTTTGTTTTAGGCTTTCAGTATAGTATTGTATGTTGAAAATGGCCAACGGTTGCTGAATCAGTTGACTTGGTTAGAAAGCCATCGTGGGTGTCTTTTATTTTTTTAGTTTTCTTTCTGAATCTCCATTTTCAGTTCTCTTTTACCTTGATGTCAATATTTTATTTTTCAGTATGCAATTTGCATCAGCACCTAACTTGCTGCATTTATATAGACTGCTTATGTTACTTTTCCTGCTTGTGGTGTAATCGGACAGCTTTAAATGAAGCCTTGACGGCGGAGGTCCAACGGTTGAAGATTGCAACAGCAGAGTTGAGTGGGGAGCACCCTTCTAAGTGCATGGTTCCTCAGCTTTCCGTTAACCCTCAAATGTTCCAGTTGATGCAGCAGCAGCAGCAGCAGTCTAACCAGCTCAACATTCATCAGTTGCAACAGCAACAGCAGCAGCAGCCTCAGTCACAGAAGCAGAACGGTGGCACAACCTCAAAACCTGAGTCTCTTCAATAGGTTGTGAAATATGGGTTTATGTCAGTTGGGAGGCTCTTTATCTTTATCAAATTATTAGCTTTTAATATTCAGTAATTGTTGCTCAATGCATTCATTCATTGTCATACTTGTCTTCAACAGACGTCTTTAAGGTTTGTTAATCATGTATTCAACCTGTAATGTGTGTCCATCTCGGACTATGTTATGAAAATCATATATACAAGTCTCAACACTAATCTATATGTTTTATCTTTTATATATTTCTGGAAGATACCTTGGAATGTAAGACATTAGAAGAGTTAAAAACTCTTCCCTCTTCGTTTCTTTCAGGAAAGAATATGATGTTTCTTTTTGATTACTTATTTTTTGCTCATTGGGTATGCAATACAACTATGTTATGAAAATCATATATACAAGTCTCAACACTAATCTATATGTTTTATCTTTTATATATTTCTGGAAGATACCTTGGAATGTAAGACATTAAAAACTCTTCCCTCTTCGTTTCTTTCAGGAAAGAATATGATGATTCTTTTTTATTACTTATTTTCTGCTCATTGGGTATGCAATACAAATGAATCTCCAATGCAAGCTTATTATAATGGCCAAATGGCGGCCATTCATTTGTGAGAAAATTAAAATTTTCGCCTTCTTTCTTGCTAATGATTGATTGATGCCCCAGTAACTCTTGACCATTGCGTATTAATCAAGTCATCCAATCACGGGCTTCTCTTTTTCCCTTTTCTCGGCAACTCGAGCAACCTTCTTGACTATCCTCATAAGACTCAAACTGCCATCAAAGTTTTAGATAAGACAAAACTGCCGAGAAGTGTTGTTGAAGTTTGTGTTTTGTATTTTTGTTTTATATTTGAAATATATAATAATAATAATGAGAGAATAACTTATATACTCAGGTTGTATAAAAAACACCTTTTGTGTCAACCATTTATCATCTGTCACCTTAGCATGGAACACATTACCAAAATAAAACCAAACCACCAGATTATATGAGGAAAGAAAAGAGAAAGAAGATAAAAATGAGAGAGAATAGAAGGAAGAAACGAAGAAGGAAGAAGAGAGGTGCATAAGGAAGAATGAAGAAGAAACGCCGGAAGAAGGAAGGCACTGGAAGAAGAAACGTTGGAAGAAGAGAGGTGCCGTGAGTGGGTGTAGACCCATGGCTGGCCTGGGTCTGGCCGGCCATCGAGACCCACGGCTCCGGCGACTTTATTTTTTGATTTTTTCTGATGGGTCTTACTTCGGTGGGTTTGATTTTTTGATTTTTTCTGATGATGAGTCTTGCTTTATATCTTGTTTTTTGGTTTTTCACATGGCTCTGGCGACTTTTAAAGTGATAAAATCTCAAAAATGGTTAACCTTTCTCTCTGGATTTTAGTTTTGAATCCAAATTTAAATTTTGATGCATTAGAAACGAGTTTTTAGGCATTAGAATCGATTTTTTAGGCTGGACTTTTTTTATTTTATTTTGCTTGCCGGAGGTGGTGGACAGTGGACGGCGGCGGCGTCTAGGCGTGGGTGGAATCGGCATCTGCAGGGATGGTGGCTAATATTTGTAAGGGAAAATTAATCCTATGTTTTGCTAACATACAAATTTTTTGCAATTTTTTGAAATAAGTGAGGTGTCAAATGGTGAGTGGATTGCACAAAAGTCACCATCCGCACCCAAGACGCTCTCTAATAATAAACAGCTCAAAATACAAAATAAAAATTTGTAATCTTTCAATATTTGACTGTTACGTCACTTCATAATCCTACTTTTATCCTACAATGTTATGGTGAACTTCACCCAACAAAAGGGTGCTAGGAAGATTTTATTTAGAAACTTGTCAAAGCAAATTTTTTTTTTTTTTTTTTTTAAATGTCTCTATTATAATCTCTGGGTGCCTTTAAATATCAGAGAGACCAAAACTTTTAGAGTTCCATGAGTCCAGATTCAATCAATTCTTTTTTGCTCCCACCTTATAATATTTCTGCATTCCTTGTAAGTTCAAACTAACATCATGTGACCTTGGGTTTGGTGTTGGACTTAAAACTTGGGTCATTAGCACCCATGTTGGGTTGTGCAAAAATTATGAAGTAATCTAGAACCTTAATGTTAAAACTACATTTTTATTCCACCAATAGTTCACATTATTGACGTAATGTCAATGAATATTTGAATCAATCATTGTTAAAAAAACAGAGTAATACCACATATATGACGTAGTATATATAGAAAACCAAGCAAGGAAGTCAAAAAGGGGGCAATAATCGTTGTGCTGACGCTGCAAGAGCTTCTAACTAACAAGGTATTATTATCGCTTTTTGCAAGACCAAAGAAAGAAGACGAAAAGGGCAAAGCAAAGACTCAACAGGAGAGAAACTCTCAATATATATATGTCGTTTTCGTGTTTAAAGTTTCAAATATATAAAAATATAGAAACGATGTCGTATAATATTATTGTATTACCAAAGAAACATCATCGTTTTTCTTTTTAATTTTTTTCTTTTAAAAGTGGTTAGTGAATTATACTGACCACCTAGGCAGCTATGATTAGCGATTTTAGCCTTTAAAAATGCATTTTCACCCCTACATATTATGCCCTCGTGTAACACTTTGGTCTCATATTTGGAAGATTAGAAGAAGAAGAAGCCCACATATAGTGAGTGGTTTATAAAGATAGCCATATGTGTTAAGTCCTGCACTGCTTAGTTACTAGGTGAAACTGGGTTTTATAATAAATTATAGGAAAGTTTTAAATTGATTAGTCCTTTTGGGATAATAGCGCAGATGTGGCAAGCGCTTTTCCTTGAGTCGTTACAAGTGGTATCAGAGCCACCTAGTAACGACAGGTCATGTGGTACTAGAGCACTGCATGATGTGGCCCTGACAATGACATCAGAAATTTAATAGGAGGAGTTTGTAACACCCCGATCCCATATTAAGAAGATGAGAAGAAGAAGAAGAAAAAGAAGAAGAAGCCTACATAAAGTGAATGATTTATAAAGGTAGTCCCCAAAGGGTAGCTCAATCGTCTGTGAACCATGCTTTATTCGCCCTAAATAATATGATATTGTCTGCTTTGGGCCAAGCTCGCATGATTTTAGTATTGAGTTTATCCCTAAAAGGCCTCGTACCATTTAGACAGAGCATATTCTATCTTAACAAGTCATCTTTTCCACACCCAAGCAATGTGGGATGTCACAATTACTCCCTCTTAGGACCCAGCGTCCTCGCTGACGACCTTTATGGGCTTGTACACGCTCCCCTATCTCAGGCTGGGTTATGTCTTTGATACCATATATAACGCCCCACACTAAATGATATGATATTATCTGCTTACGACCAAACCTACACGGTTTTAGTATTGTGTTTACCCCAAAAGGCTTTATACCATTTAGAGATAGCATATTTCATTTAAACACATCATTTTTTTTTATACATAGGCAATGTGGGACGTCACACCTCATCTCACCCCCATCCTACTAGGTTGAAGTAATTGTGCCCATCAACCCTATAAGATGAAAGTATATTATATAACATTACTGTTTTATAAAATAAAATAAAAAATCAAGAACTAATTACACATTTAGCTTAGGTAAGATTGTAAGATCGTAAGAGGATAAAGTGTGGTTTTACAAATTAGTTTAATACGCTATAAGGCGCCAGACTCAAGTTCTGGTCCTCGTGAGAGGGTGTGGGTTCAAATCCCACTTTTCACATGACGTTAGAACTAGAACTTGAGTCTAGCGTCTTAGACCACTCGGCCATCCTTAGTTCCTTATTGCTTGATGAGCTTCTTGTCACTTATTGTGTATTAAATTAAATTAATTTGTAAAACCACACTTTATCCTCTTACGATCTTACAATCTTTATTATTATTATTATTATTTTGAGAAAATTCACTTTAACCCTTGAAGTTTGAGGTGTATTTTAACTTGAATCTCATTGTTTAAAAATTTGCAATGTACCCCCCTAATGTTTCAAAAATTTATAATTAACACCATCCTTTACTAATTGCCATCTAATTAGACAGAAATAACATCACGTGAGTCTCACGTGGGATTTTTATATTGTGTCTCCCAATTATGCACCCAACCTAACTAAGGAAATGACGTAATTACCCCTCATTAAAATACCAATGTCTATTTTGATTTTTTTCTCGCCAACTCCATTTGAACCCATTTTGGGTGTCGTGTGGGTGTTGGAGTGAAAAAGAAAATGAGCAGATTCCTCTCACCTACTCCTATGTCGGTAATTTCAGTGTACTTTGCAACGGATGGTGTTAATTGCAAATTTTTAAATATTGGGGTTCAAGTTGAAAAATACCACAAGTGTAGGGGGGTAAAGTGTGGTTTAAAATTACTTTAATATAAACTAAGTGACAAAAAGATCAACTAACAGTCAGGATGGCCGAGTGGTCTAAGGCGCCAGACTCAAGTTCTGGTCTTCGTGAGAGGGCGTGGGTTCAANCCTAACTAAAGAAATGACGTAATTACCCCTCATTAAAATACCAATGTCTATTTTGATTTTTTCTCGCCAACTCCATTTGAACCCATTTTGGGTGTCGTGTGGTGTTGGAGTGAAAAAGAAAATGAGCAGATTCCTCTCACCTACTCCTATGTCGGTAATTTCAGTGTACTTTGCAACGGATGGTGTTAATTGCAAATTTTTAAATATTGGGGTTCAAGTTGAAAAATACTTCAGGTAAAGTGTGGTTTAAAATTACTTTAATATAAACTAAGTGACAAAAAGATCAACTATCAGTCAGGATGGCCGAGTGGTCTAAGGCGCCAGACTCAAGTTCTGGTCCTCGTGAGAGGGCGTGGGTTCAAATCCCACTTCTGACATTTTTATTTTTT
This sequence comes from Carpinus fangiana, assembly GCA_006937295.1. Classification (NCBI taxonomy): domain Eukaryota; kingdom Viridiplantae; phylum Streptophyta; class Magnoliopsida; order Fagales; family Betulaceae; genus Carpinus; species Carpinus fangiana. Next base: position 8,624,969 of record CM017322.1, read on the forward strand.
GCTTCCTTACATCGTCGTTTAAAATCCAAGAACCCTAATAAATATATCGTTTTAATCCTCCTTCCCAGCGCGCAGAACAGAGTGACGCACGAACGGTTATTCTAGCACACAGCAACAGAGTGACCCCGCCATGGAAGTGTCTCCGGCGGAGCTCGTCGTGGACACGGAGAAGCTCTCGTCGGAGCCATTCGAACGGATCTCAGCCAACGCCGGAAGAGCTGGTGGCCAAGGCCATAGCTCTCGTGAAGAAAGAGTTCCTTCGTCCTCCACCTCCCATACTTTCCTCAACCTCTACCGGTCTCCAAAACAACACCGTTTCCCAAACTAAAGTCGTTTCTGCCAAGGAGAAGAAATCCAAACGCCAGCTCAAACGTGAACGCCATCAGGTCCTCTCTCTCTCTCTCGCTCTCTGTATTTGTGTGTGTTTCAAGTTTCTGAATTGAAATGCGATGAATACAAGATGTGTGGGAGCTAATGGTCGTGTGTGTGCGTGTATAAACAATGTGTATGCTTTGAGATTACGCATATCTTTGACTCTTTAGAAAGAAAGAAAAGAAAAAGGAAAAGAAAAAGAAATTATTACCTGACTACAATAGAGATGTGTCCGAACCTTTGCAGGAACAAAAATCCACGCGAAGTATCTGTCCGCTAATAGCGAAGACCGGAGATGGTAGCTCGTATCCGTATAACGATAACTGCCGCTTCAGCCACGACTTACAGGGGTTTAAGGACCAGGTAGTGGAATTTGTAGAATGCGCATTTCGATTTTGAATTGAATTACAGTTGCGTTAGTTGTCTGTCGACTCGATTTGTTATTTTTCACCCTTATGATTGATTGTTGATTGAATGGGGTGTTGTTGAATGCAGAAACCGGCTGCTCTGATCTTCATCCAGTAAAGCTCAGCATGGTCAACTGAATAAATACCTAGAAGCATTGCTTCTGTATTCTATTAACCTTAGTGGTTGATTAATATAGGATTTTGGCAAATCGGCAATCAGCTGCTCGTTCCAAAGAACGGAAGATGCGGTACATTTCAGAGTTGGAACACAAGGTACAGACTCTAAAGACGGAAGCTACCACATTGTCTGCATAGCTTACGTTATTACAGGTGGGGGACTTGAACTGCTGATATTTCATTCCTCATGTCTTTAGTTTCTATTTCTCAATTTGCTTTCCCTTGTCTTCTTACATTACGTGCAGATGTATTCTGTTGGGCTCACAAACCAGAATAATGAGTTGAAATTTCGTCTTCAAGCAATGGAACAACAGGCACAACTCTGAGATGGTACATATCTTCTCTTCTTATTTTGTTTTTCTCCATTGGATAATAGATTTCACGGTGAGCAACTGTTGACACCTTTAATCTTGTGTAGGAAGTAATTTTTGGTAGTTACTTCTTGTGATTGCTCGCCTATTTTTTTGGTTATTGTTGTTGCTCCTATTTTTGCAGAAATATCTTTTATCGCTTTACATTCATTTGAATTGGTAATGGTATTTTATGTGGGCCACCTACATTGGCTCCATTACTTGATAAACATTAGGACTGTTTTCTCAGTGAAAGTGTCTGATACTTGTTCAGTATCCACTATGATTGGGAGATGAGAGCTTCAAAATTTACTATTTTTTTTTATTCTGTTATTTGTTTAATTTCAGCAAGATCTATCAGTTTTTTCGTGGCACTTCAGCCATATAGAAAGTCTAACCATGTCAAATTATGATACATCAGTTCCTCTATTGCTTGATGCAACTTGACTTTAATGTACGTGGACCTGAACCACGAACTCACTAGATACTTAAATATAAGGAGGATATGAGCTTGAAAGGGAAAAGTGATATGAGGTCATTTTTAATCGGTAAGTTATTTATAAGAAAACATGAGGTCTCCGGAAAGTGAGATACCAGATTGTTTGTGTAAAAGTTGGAGTTCTGAAAGATATTGCTAGGACGAACTATTTATATGCTTGAAAGAAGTATTAAAATTGATGTAGCAAAAGTGAACATTACGTCTCGGATATAGTTACGAAACTAGAAAACATAAGAAAGTGGTTATATTTGTTAGAAGCATGGGATAGGACCTATATGAACAAGAACAGAGAATCATCTAAACATGGTTTGGTCATGAGTAAGAAAAACTAGTGCAACTGGGAATTGGATTACTTGGCTCATGGTGATGATATTAGGGTGACAACAGAAACACTAGAAAAGAGCATTTGTTGAGATTGCAGAAAAACACACAAGGGCTTATTTTTTTATAATTTAGATATTACCCTTGATATGTCTACCCAAAATCAATTGAGATTAAGGCTTAGATGAATTGATATTTTTGACCCTAGATAAACTTGGATGGTATGAAAGTTCATGTAGCGTGTCCCAGGTTGTTTAGACAGAATAAATCGTCATATTATGCTGGATTTTTGGAATAATATAAAAGTATACATCAGTCGCTTGAAGAGCCATTACTTTTCATCCTTCTGCAAACATCTAAATTCTTATGTAATTAAGGAAAAAATATTTGCTTTCTATGTTCATTCTTTGTTTTAGGCTTTCAGTATCGTATTGTATGTTGAGGATGGCCAAAGGTTGCTGAATCAGTTGACATGGTTAGAAAGCCGCCGTGGGTGTCTTTTACTTTTTTAGTTTTCTTTCTGAATCTCCATTTTCAGTTCTCTTCTACCCTTGATGTCAATATTTTATTTTTCAGTTTGCAATTTGCATCAGCACCTAACTTGCTGCATTTATGTAGACTGCTTATGTTACTTTTGCTGCTTGTGGTGTAATTGGACAGCTTTAAATGAAGCCTTGACGGCGGAGGTCCAACGGTTGAAGATTGCAACAGCAGTGTTGAGTGGGGAGCACCCTTCTAAGTGCATGGTTCCACAGCTTTCCGTTAACCCTCAAATGTTCCAGTTGATGCAGCAGCAGCAGCAGCAGTCTAGCCAGCTCAACATTCATCACTTGCAACAGCAACAGCAGCAGCAGCCTCAGTCACAGAAGCAGAATGGTGGCACAACCTCAAAACCTGAGTCTCTTTAATAGGCTGTGAAATATGGGTTTATGTCAGTTGGGAGGCGCTTTATCTTTATCAAATTATTAGCCTTTAATATTCAGTAATTGTTGCTCAATGCATTCATTCATTGTCATACTTTTCTTCAACAGACGTCTTTTAAGGTTTGTTAATTGTTGAATTTTCGTCCTCTTTCTTGCTCATGATTGATTGCGTATTAATCAAGTCATCCAATCACGGGCTTCTCTTTTTCCCTTTTCTCGGCAGCTTGAGCAACCTTCTTGACTATCCTCATAAGGCTCAAACTGCCGTCAAAGTTTTTGATAAGACAAAACTGCCCTCAAACTGCCATCAAAGTTTTAGATAAGACAAAACTGCCGAGAAGTGTTGTTGAAGTTTGTGTTTTGTATTATATATATATATAATAAACTGACATAGTTTTTCTCCTACTTTTTTTAACACGGTCTATAAAAATGACGTGTTTATTTTTTAATAACATGTAAGATGTACATAAGTTTTTAATATTATTTATTTTAATTTTATCTCTATTATTAAAAAATATGTGTATCTCATATCTTTAATGACATATGTTATTTTTATAAACTGAGTTGTAGGAAGTTCATCCAATCTTGTTTAGAGAAAAACTGTCCTTTTACCATTACCTTGCATCATAATCTTTTTTTTTTTTTGTTTTTTTGGAAAAGCATCATAATCATATTTTGTTCTACAATGTTATGGCCAACTTCACTTAACCAAAGGGTGCCAGGAGGATTTTATTTAGAAACTTGTCAAAGCAAATTAAAAAAATAAAAATAAATAAATGTCTCTATTATAATCTCTGGGTGCCTTTCAATATCAGAGAGACCAAAACTTTTAGAGTTTCATGAGTCCAGATTCAATCAATTCTTTTTTGCTCCCACCCTTATAATATTTTTGCATTCCTTGTAAGGTCAAACTAACATAAATGGTCCTGTGACCTTGGGTTGGGTCTTGGACTTAAAACTTGGATCATTTGCACCCATGTTGGGTTGTGCCAAAATTATGAAGTAATCTAGAACCTCAATGTTAAAACTACATTTTTATTCTACCAATATTCCACGCTGTTGATGTAATAGGGTCGATACATATTTGAATCGGTAATTGTTAAAAAAATAGGGTAATACCACATATATAAAGTAGTATATATATAAAACCAAGCAAGGAAGCCATAAAGGGGGCAATGGCCGTTGCTGTTGATGCTGCAGGAGCTTCCAACTAGCAAGGTATTATTATCGCTTTCTGGGAGACCAAAGAAAGACGATGAAAAGGGTAAAGCAAACACTCAGCAAGGGAGGGGCTCTCAATATATTTCGTTTTTGTGTTTAAAGTTTCAAATATATAAAAGATTGTATAAAGATATAAAAATGATGTCGTATGTAGATTCATTTGATTATAGATATTCGTGATAAAAACCGTGGGGATTTTGAAATTAACATCAAGTTGACTAACATTGTTTATATGTTATCTGGAGAAAAAAGTTAACTAGCGGCACTTGTTTGTATACTTCTATGGAAAGATCCTTAAATGAACATTGGGTGTGATGATGATGATAATTCAGCTAAGTTTTTTTCTTGGATTTGTGAGAAACGTGCGCCAACATTTCCTTGAGAACTGTGGAGATTATATTTTTTCTTTTAGTTTAATTGGTTAATTTTAATAATTGAATAAATAATATATATTAATATACTTTTTATTTATTTATTTATTAATTACAGACTAAATTTTAATGAAGAATTTGATGAAAAGATCAATACTTTATTTCCGAGGTATTGCTCCAAAATTTTAGATGCAGTTTTGAGGAAATTTTGATGACAGTGAACACGAATACGAATATTGCAAGGTTTATAAAGTGTTGAAAAAAATTGTGTTTTAGATGTATAGTAATACAATTGTTATATCTCACTATTACTCGTCCATATTTGGTTAATAATAATAATACACATAAGGATCTCTTATTGAGATCT
>CM017322.1:8633765-8684724 GCA_006937295.1 Carpinus fangiana
AAAAAAGAAAAAGAAAATATACTTTAATAATTTCTTTTGCTTTATTGATTATATTAAGAAAAAGATTCATAATGTGTTTAGGATTTTTTTTTGTTTTTTAGTTTTTGTTTCGTGAGAAAAGAAGTTTAATATTATTTAACTAAAAATATTTACACAGATGGTTTCCGGCTTCAACCTCTTCGATCTCATTTTGGGTTTTTCTTCATTCTTTGTAGACTTCTTTTGATTTCGGAAACTACTCTTGCCATGGCTTTGCTTGACGTTCAATAGGATTGCAGTCCATTGCAATCAAATCTGATTTTTGAAATAGTTTGTATAGGAGGATGATCTAGAAACCAAATATTAAAATAATTTCTTTTCCTTTGTTGTAGTCTGTGATATTTTAAACAATAGAAACAGTTATTTTGCCACATTTAATGGAAGGAGAAACAGTGTTTGAATGAAAGTGTGAAACAGCGTGAATTAAACGCAAGTTTTGATTTTTTTTAACTTAAGAGACACATGTCAAAATTTAAGAATGCCACTTGTCGTAATGTTATGCCCGGTTGTTTAAAACTCCCATATTTTCCTATATAAGATAAGATGCCACGTGTCACAATATTAGACCCTCTTCCTTAACATTCTCATATTATATATATATATTAGATGTCTCCGAGGAAAGGATTTTCTCCAACTTTCGATACTCTATCGAATTAGATTTATTCATTTGATTATAGATATTCGTGACAAAAACTGTGGGGATTTTGAAATTAACCTCAAGTTAACTAGAGAAAAAAGTTAACTAGCGGCACTTGTCTATATGCTACTATGCAAAGATCCTTAAATGAACATCGGGGGTGATGATGATGATAATTTAGCTAATTTTTTTTCTTGGATTTGTGAGAAACATGCACCATCATTTCCTTGGGAACAGTGGAGATTATATATTTTCTTTTAGTCTAATTGGTCAATTTTAATAATTGAATAAATTATATATACTAATACACTTATTTATTTATTAATTATTGAGTAAATTTCATGAAGAATTCGATGAAGAGATCATAACTTTATTTCCAAGGTATTGCTCCAAAATTTTAGATGCAATTTTGAGGAAACTTTGATGACTGTGAACACGAATACGAATATTGCAAGGTTTATAAAGTGTTGAAATTTTTTTTGATTTAGATATATAGTAATACAATTGTTATGGGAAAATTCACTTTTCCCCCTAAAGTTTCAAGAGTTTTTCAATTTTAACCCCAAAGTTTCAAAATTGGCAATGTACCTCTTAAAGTTTCAAAAAGTGGTAATTTAAATCCCTCGTTAACTTTTTCTGTCTAAATTGACGGAAATTAAAAAAAAAAAAAGCATGTAGGTACTTACGTAATTTCACAGATTTTCGTCCAATTTGACGAAAAATATTAACGGAATGTTTAAATTGCCACTTTTTAAAACTTTAGGGGGCGAAATTACAAATTTTGAAACTTTTGGGTTAAAATTGAAAAATCCCTTAAACTTCAGGGGTAAAATGAATTTTCCCCCAATTGTTATATCTCACCATTACTCGTCCATATTTGGTTAATAATAATAATACACATAAGGATCTCTTATTGAGATCTTGGTGGTACTAAGAGATTTTAGCATTATAAATGTCTCCGAGGAAAGAATTTTCTCCAACTTTCGATACTCTATCGAATTAGATTTATTCATTTGATTATAGATATTTGTGATAAAAACCGTGGGGATTTTGAAATTAACCTCAAGTTGACTAACACTGCTTATATGTTATATGACTAGAGAAAAAAGTTAACTAGCGACACTTGTCTGTATGTTACTATGCAAAGATCCTTAAATGAACATTGGGGGTGATGATGATGATAATTCAGCTAATTTTTTTTCTTGGATTTGTGAGAAACGTGCACCACCATTTCCTTGAGAACTATAGAGATTATATATTTTCTTTTAGTTTAATTGGTCAATTTTAATAATTGAATAAATTATACATACTAATACACTTTTTTATTTATTTATTAATTATAGACTAAATTTCAAGAAGAATTTGATGAAGAGATCAATACTTTATTTCCGAGGTATTGCTCTAAAATTTTAGATGCAGTTTTGAGGAAATTTTGATGATTGTGAACACGAATACAAATATTGCAAGGTTTATAAAGTGTTGAAAAAAATTGTGATTTAGATATATCATCATAGATACATCATCATCATCATCATTACCAAAGATACATCATCATTTTTGTTTTTAATTTTTTACTTTTAAAAAGTGGTTGGTGAATTTTACTAACCGCTTAGGCGGTTACGATTAGCGATTTTAGCCTTTAACCTCCTTTTCGTCCCTACATAGTACATATTATGCCTTCATCTCACCCCTCATCCTATGGGTTAATTTAATTGTGCCCATCAACCTAGTAAGATGAAAGTATATTATATAACATTAATCTTTTCTTCTTTTTTTTTTTTTTTAAAAAAAAGGAAAAATATAAAAAAACCCACCAAATTACCAGTATTTTGTAATATAGCTCTCCAATGTTCAAAAGGTATTAAAATAGCCTTCAAACTACCAAAATGTATCAAAAATGCCACTTATTTTTGTATATGCCTATAATATCTCTATTCTTTTTAAAAAATAAAAAATAAAATAATTGTAAAAAAAAAACTAAACAACTTTTTAAAAATAAAAAAAACAATGGGTGAATAAATACAAAAAAAAAAGTTTTTTGGAATAAATAAATAATTAGTCAGTGTAGTTGGTCTAAATTACAAATTGCTTCATTTCGTATTAAAGTAAAATCAATAGGCGAATAAAAACAATTTTTTAACATAATTTGACTCTAGGGACTAAATTATTATTTTTGGAATATTTCAAGAACCGCACCTTTAATTTTACTTTAATACAACATGAATAGTTATTGTAGTTGACATAAATTAGTCATTATAATTGTCCTAAATTATTTATTTATTTCAAAAAAAAATTGTATTTATTTGTCCATTGTGTTTTTTTTTTTTTAAAAAAAAAAGTTGTTTGGTTTTTTTTTTTTTACAATTATTTTATTTGTTAAAAGAATATGGGTATTATATGAATATTAAAAAAATAAGTGGCCTTTTTCATACATTTTGGTAGTTTGGGGTCCTACTTTAGTACCTCTTGAACATTGGGAGCTATATTGCAAACGTCCGGTAGTTTGAGGTTTTTTTTTTTTTTAATATTTTTTCAAAAAAAAAATCAAGAACTAATTACACATATAGCTTGATAAGATTTTTTTTTTTTTTTTGAACAAAAGCTTAGGTAAGATTGTAAGAGGATAAAGTGTGGTTTTTTAAAATTAATTTAATCTAAAATAAGTGACAAAATATCTACAATCAGTCAGGATGGCCGAGTGGTCTAAGGCGCCAGACTCAAGTTCTGGTCCTCGTGAGAGGGCGTGGGTTCAAATCCCACTTCTGACATTTTTTTTTATATTTTATTTTTGCTTACTTACGTCGTCGTTTAAAACCAAAGAACCCTAATAAATTTATCATTTTAATCCTCCTTCCCAGTGCACAGAACATAGTGACGCACGAACGTTCTACTCTCACACACGGCAACAGAGTGACCCTGCCATGGAAGTGTCTCCGGCGGAGCTCGTCGTGGACACGGAGAAGCTCTCGTCGGAGCCACCGCCTTCGAACGGTTCTCAGCCAACGCCGTTAGAGCTGGTGGCCAAGGCCATAGCTCCCGTGAAGAAAGAGTTCCTTCGTCCTCCACCTTCCAGACTTTCCTCAACCTCTACCGGTCTCCAAAACAACACCGTTTCCCAAACTAAAGTCGTTTCCGCCAAGGAGAAGAAATCCAAACGCCAGCTCAAACGTGAACGCCATCAGGTCCTCTCTCTCTCTCTCTCGCTCTCTGTATTTGTGTGTGTTTCAAGTTTCTGAATTGAAATGCGATGAATCCAAGATGTGTGGGAGCTAATGGTCGTGTGTGTGCATGTATAAACTATGTGTATGCTTTGAGATTACGCATATCATTGACTCTTTGGAAAGAAAGAAAAGAAAAAGAAAAAGAAATTATTACCTGACTACAATAGAGATGTGTCCGAAACTTTGCAGGAACAAAAATCTACGCGAAGTATCTGTCCGCTAATAGCGAAGACCGGAGATGTTAGTTCGTGTCCGTATAACGATAACTGCCGCTTTAGCCACGACTTACAGGGGTTTAAGGACCAGGTAGTGGAATTTGTAGAATGCGCATTTCGATTTTGAATTGAATTGCAGTTGCGTTAGTTGTCTGTCGACTCGATTTGTTATTTTTCACCCTTATGATTGATTGTTGATTGAATGGGGTGTTGTTGAATGCAGAAACCGGCTGATCTTGAGGGAGAATGTCCTTTCGTGAATGCTGAAGAGCCGTGCCCCTATGGTTTGGCATGTAGGTTTTCGGGAACACATAAAGATGGTGTACTCACTGGAGGTTCGGATGCTCGGAAGAAAAACTTCGAGGTCAATGGATTGAATAAAGATATTCAAAAGCTCTTGTGGAAAAATAACATGAGCTTCCCTAAGGCGGATGCCAAACTTAAAGCTCTTGGGCTCCTGGTATGGATAGTCACTATCTGTGCATCTATCTATCTGTCTGTCTGTCTGTCTGTCTCTCCACGTGCGTGCGTGTTTATGTGCAACCATGTAATTACTTCATAGGGTTAACTTTGCTTTGTACACTAGATATAAACCATTTGAAGAAGCTTATCTGCTTTCTAAACCAGTTATGTGCTTTCTTGTTCTTTTTTGTATGTTTAGTAATTTGATTTCCTTGGTTGCTTATTTTGTGTCTCATTTGGTATCTTTTTTTTTTTTTTTTTTTGAGTGGGAGTTGAAACATAATTCATTGATGGGCCTAGTGGTCACTGAAAAATGTCATGGACAATTGAATCATTCGACTGCCTTCTTGTAGACATCAGCACAAATCTAAAATAGATTCAGAATCTTTGGACATCATATTTACCCACCCTTGTACTTTTGACGTTGAGAGCGTCACTTGACCAATGACCACCAAGGCTACAGAAAGGGCTGGTGACATGGCCATAAATCTAAATTCCTTCATTTAAGGAGTTGAGAAGAATGGACTACAAAAATGCTACTTGAAAGAGAGAAGATTCATTTTGCTTGGTTGGGTTTGCTTGTGTTAATGTTTTTGAGTAAATTCTTGATGTCCTTTTTGTTTCTGATTTTTCTTTATGCTGAACACTTCACTGGTTGACGTAAAATTTATGGTAGAAATAGATGTATAAGTTTGTTTGATTTTTTGATATGAAGAAATAGAGGTATAGTTTCAGTGCATTTCATTTTAAGACATTATCCTTTTTAACTTTTTTTTTTTTGCAGGTAAAGGCGAAGTCAAAAATAAAAGTGCTGAAAAATGAAAAGGTTGATGAAACTCTTACAAGTGCTTGTCCTGTGACTGATGGAAATGGCTGTAGTGAAGTGAATGGTGTCCCAGATACTGAATTGGATGGTGTAGCTGGAACAACTGAATCACATGAACAACCCCTGAAGAAACTAAAATCTGTAATTGATGAAAACTGTAGCTCTGCTGAAGCCGACAGTGGAGGTTTAGCTTTGATTCCAATTGTTCACTTGTTTATTTATTTCTTTTATCTTCTACTTTTTTGAAAAAATCATTACCAGAGTTTAATATACTTCATCTAAGATCTAGGTAACGTAGCTTAAATATGATGCAGCAGATGTGACTTCCATGGAGAAAGTTATTGGTGCAAGCAGTACACAAACTGAACCAGAAGCTAGCACTGATATTATACCACCAGAAGCTGATAGAAGCATGAAATTAAACCCACGTGAAAAGAAGCTTATCGATTTTAGAGACAAGCTGTACCTTGCACCTTTGACCACTGTTGGGAATCTTCCTTTCCGAAGGGTTTGCAAAGTGTTAGGAGCGGATGTAACATGTGGTGAAATGGCAATGTGTACAAATCTTTTGCAGGTCTCTATATTGCTATGGCTTCTGATTTTGCTGCATACTTGCTTATATCAATTCAAAATGAAGCAAACCTTGTTACTAGGGGTTGACACCCTAGTGAATTATTTCTTCCTAAATTTTATATGGCATATTAATGCAGTTTTAAGTGGTACTGAAAAAGCTTAATTTTTGTCCTTTATCTGTTAAGGGATGCTTAGGTATATGTCTGAAGTTTTGTCATCCTGCCATGACAAGTAGCCAGAGTCTTGATTGTCAACGTAGAATTCCCAGTATAGGAAATCAGAACTGTTTTCTCCAACTTCTATTCTGCAGGAAAATATTTAGTTTGCATTAAGAACTTGGCATAGTCCTTCCCCCCTTTTCTTCTCCTTTTTGTTTAGGGGTTCCACTCAGATTCATGGCATATTATATTCTGTGTTTCATACTCGAACTTGACATGACCTATTTTTATGTTTTGGTTTCATTTTTCTTGTGGAATAGGGTCAAGCTTCAGAATGGGCCCTGCTGAGGAGACATTCTTCTGAGGATTTGTTTGGCGTACAGATATGTGGGGCATATCCAGACACAGTGGCACGGGCCATTGAACTTATAGATCAGGAATGCACGGTGGACTTTATTGATATAAACATGGGGTGCCCAATTGATATTGTAGTGGACAAGGGTGCTGGATCTGCTCTTCTTAATAAACCAATGCGGATAAAAAGCATTGTGGAAGCATCTTCTGGCACAGTGGACAAACCTATAACTGTCAAGGTGCTGGTTTAAGATTTATGTAGTTTTTCCCCTCTTTTCTTGTTGTAAATGTGAATCAAGTTGTCTGTGTTAGTTTCGGTATGTGAAGACAGAGAAATAAACATACCTGATTTAGCATCTCTTAGCTGGAAAATGCGTTAACAATTTGTTTCTTTCTTCTCAGCTTCTGAAATTATAAATTGCTTGTGATGGTCAATGCTTCCTTCTACTACCTGGAGTTTGCTGAACTGATTTAAACTTTTTCTTATTGTTTTTTTTCCTCATCAAGCTTGTCCAAGATGCATCATCTTTTTTTTTTTTTCCTGGTTGCTCCAGGTGCGGACTGGTTTTTTTGAAGGAAAAAATCGCATTGATTCACTAATAACGGAACTTAGCAACTGGGGAGCTAGTGCGGTAACAATACATGGTCGCTCACGTCAGCAACGGTACAGCAAACTTGCTAACTGGGACTACATATACCAGTGTGCTAGAAAGGCTCCTGATGTTTTGCCTGTCCTGGGAAATGGGGATGTTCTCTCGTATTTAGACTGGAACAGGCACAAAGCTGACTGTCCTGAGCTCGCTACATGCATGATTGCTCGAGGAGCACTCATTAAGGTTTGCATATTTTTATGTTTCAACCATCCACAACACCCACCCACCCTCCCCTACATTTGTTCTGAATTTTAGTTTTCTTTCAAAATAAGTTGACTTAAAAAATGTAAACATGAAACTTTGTGCTTTGCAGCCTTGGATATTTACTGAAATCAAGGAACAGAGGCACTGGGACATTAGTTCTGGGGAACGATTAAATATTTTGAAGGATTTTGTACGTGTTGGCCTTGAACATTGGGGTTCTGACATGAAAGGTATATCTTATTATCTTATTTCTCGAATTGGCTGTAATAGTTCTACTCAATGGAGTTTTGTAATCCTGATTTCTCATATAGTAATATGATTGGGCCCCAAAAGTCGATTTAGTTGCTCTTAAAAATACGTCTCCCCTGTGTACATAAAATGAAATAGCAGAGAGTGCCACTCCTCTATGAAATTAGATGTTGTCTTTATTTGCCGGGTCTTCTGTCTGCAGGAGTGGAGACGACAAGGCGTTTCTTATTGGAATGGCTTAGCTATACTTGTAGGTACATACCTGTTGGTCTTTTAGATGTCATCCCTCAACAACTCAACTGGCGCTCACCCTCCTTCTACGGTCGTGATGAACTGGAGACATTAATGGCCTCAGATTCTGCAGCCGACTGGGTATGCACTTTTATAATTTGCTCATCTGTTTCACAATTAAGCATCTAGACATTCAAGTTTGGTTATGTTTCCTTTTCACTTGTGCAGATACGGATATCCGAGATGTTGCTCGGCAAGGTTCCAGATGGCTTCACATTTGCAGCAAAGCATAAATCTAATGCTTATGACCGGGCGGAAAATGGCTGACCTTTTGCTTTCAACCCCATGGGTGTTTTTTTTTTCCCACATGCCGGTGCTAGAACCAGGTGATGTGATGGCATATACTTGAAAGGAATCTTGCACTCACTGCTCAGTGTTTGAATAAAAGGGAAAAGAAGGTGAGCATTTAACCTGTTTTATTGACATATCTATACAATAATTTGAAGGCGGTTCGTCAATTGGCCACCCAAATTTTGAAGCTCTTTAATTGGTCATGCGACAACGTTGTAACTTTTGTCGGAAGACAATGACATGCAATTTTCTTGAGTTGAATTAGTATTACGCTACTCGATTAGATTTCTTCTTTTGTTTTAGGGTGACTTTTATGCCGATCAGTCAATATAACCGACGCCTGTGAACTCTAGTTGTCTAGCATGCGGATCAATTTGGTGACGTTGCTCAACCTGCCACATGAAAAAGTGGGGCATTTTTTTTTTTTTTTTTAATTTTTAATTTTTATTTTTATATGACTTACAAATTTGATATTTGATATGAACTCAATACGAAATTAGCCATTTAAGGTTGAGGCGTTTGATCCGTTTAATTAAATTGGTTAAATTATGATCGACTTATATTCATGCCTTGAGATAATTTAAACTTGACATTTGAAATAAGGGTTGACAATTTTTTATACAACACACAAATCTAATATAAAGCTAACATGATATTAGCAAGTTAGAGTTTATTATTAAATGGACTGAATTATAATTGACTTATATGATTGAATATTTATGCTTGCATGTGGTTGACATCATGACATGTCAACATAAGGGATGTAGATTGCGTATGAGCAACGCTTCAAGAATAATCCAAGATCTTTTTGTTACATCAATGGAAGAATAAGCAAAAGGTTTATTTGTCAAATCAATGGAAAATGAAGTATACTAATTTACGTGGGATGTACAACAGTTTACGCGGGATGATCTAGAGGCTTGTGCTTAGAAAACACAAAGTTGTACTTAACGGACAGTTTTTTTCACAACTTTTAATCATATTAAAACAAACGTCTATTTAATAAATTGAGTTTAAAGAATTTTCGTGTATTTGGAAACTAGTACCTTATTCATTTATTACAAAAGCATCAAAAAAATAAAGAAAGTTATAAACGAAACTGACAATCCAGAGGGTGAGGGAGAAGATGGGAATGCTGGTAGATGAACATTTAGCTACGGCCTATTTTGTGACATAATGAGTGCATAAGTTTGTATTTTTGTTGACTTTCCTTGCTTCCCATGAGGAAGATGCTGTAATTGAGTCAAGAATGTCGGAGATGATGAGAGAGATCCTCCAATCTTGAGATAAACTGGGTTGTTGAAGAGCTAAGATGACTATTTGAAGTCAGCTTCTAAGATAAAAGGAATCAAGATCGAGCAAAATAGCTAGGAGAACTACCATAGCTTTCCCGTAATTAGGAAGGCCAGTAAACTAGTATCTCGCATGCGCCACTTAAAACTTAGAGTTGGCCTTTGGCTTCCTAGAGCGATGAAAATTGAACTATACAGCTCATGGATGGCTAGGGCGCAAGGATTTGCGTAATTCTATTCACCACTCTCCCCTCACTTCCTTTCATCGCCCTAAAACTTATGTAACATCATTCCTCTAATGTCCGTGTATTAAATGCTATGGAAAATCACACCGCATAAACTTTGAGAAATAAAAAGAAAATGTGGGGTACTATATAGCATTACTCTGCAATTATCTAGTGTTGTCACGTACTGCACAAAATCATTTTGTTTACTTTGCACTCTCGCGCAATTATCATTGTTGATTTCCATGTCTACACCTTGATAGCAGGATGTTCATCTTGGATCCTCTTTAACAAGGGTGTCCTTTCTTTCAACAGGTTCATTACCTGCAAGAAACCACCTTGCAATCCCTCCAAATCATCCATTTCAAAAAAAAAAAAAAGAAAAAGAAAAAAAAAGAAAATTGAAATGATTTCTTAGATTTTTGCCTGGTGCCAAACTTTTCAGTTAACAGATCTGAACCAACCTTTTGAATCTTTGATGATCTATAAAAACAGCTCAGACAACATGTACATTCAATGCAACAGCTCCATCAAGACAATGAGAATGAAATAATTCAAATTGTTGAGTTTAATCTCATGAAAAGGGAAATCATATGGAAGATGGAAGCCTTCAGAAATTTGAAATTGGAGCACTCATGCAAAGCTAGATTTTGATGCGGATGAGGCAGAACATCCAAAACAATGGCTCCATCAAAGTCTTCTAATGATGTATGCTTCCATTCTTACATTAATAGGCTCGCATGGTTCAACCTTTTCTCGCTTAACAGATCTGAACCAACCTTTTGAATCTTTGATGATCTATAAAAACATCTCAGACAATATGTACATTCAATGCAACAGCTCCATCAAGACAATGAGAATGAAATAATTCAAATTGTTGAGTTTAATCTCATGAAAAGCGAAATCATATGGAAGATGGAAGCCTTCAGAAATTTGAAATTGGAGCACTCATGCAAAGCTAGATTTTGATGCGGATGAGGCAAAACATCCAAAACAATGGCTCCATCAAAGTCTTCTAATGATGTATGCTTCCATTCTTACATTAATAGGCTCGCATGGTTCAACCTTTTCTCGCTTAAACCAAGTCTTTTGCAACAGAAGACCATAATTTACAAGGATACTGAAAGATACATGTTTCATAACATAAAGCTTCTATCCTACTAACATCAAGCGAGTGATCCATGACAAAATGCTGAAAGAGATATGTACCAAGAGAAAAGACAGTAGTAGGAAGAACTAGAAAGATGTAGTGAAAAACTCTTAATATCAGAGCACATCTCGATACAGAAGATTTAACCTTTTATTATAACAAAACCATGTCAAGAGAAATCTAGTAAGGTCATTGAACATTGTCTATCAACAAGAAATAAAAAACCAAATAAAAGTCAGATGCAAAACTGAATAATACGACTAACAAAATTGTATAAGCCTTAGCTTTAAGAATCCAAATATCATTTGAGGAAGCGCATGGTACTATAATTAGAGATCAGTGGAGACATCCATCACTCACCACATCTCATATCTGATAGCCCTATATCCAGCACTAGGGATCACAAAAAGCATCTATACTGTAAAGCCGACAAATTGCGACGAACAAAACCGTCAATTTATAGCAGCCACTAGGCACTGCCAACCTCCAATTCTGATTTTGGTTTTGCTTTAACCCACCCCCCATCAATGGATTCTAGACTCCCAGTTATTCCATCATCGACAAAATCACCAACCCTTTTCACCTTAAGCTCTCCTCTTGGCTCAACAGGATACTTCCCAGAGAAGCAAGCATAACAAAAGTTGGGAGAATCATCACCCAACAACTTCGTCAAGCTATCCATTGGCAGAAAAGCAAGTGAATCTGACCCAATATACTCCTTAATCTCCTCCACACTCATCCTATTGGAAATCAACTCCTCCGAACTAGGTGTATCCACTCCATAATAGCAAGACCCGATAATTGGCGGGCTTGCAATCCTCATGTGAACTTCCATAGCTCCTGCCTCCTTTATCAACCTAACAATCTTTGAAGAAGTTGTTCCCCTCACAATTGAGTCATCCACAACCACAACCCTCTTTCCCTCCAACACTGCTCGAACAGGTGACAACTTAAGCTTCACACCAAAGTCCCTTATCTTCTGTGATGGTTCAATGAAAGTCCTCCCAACATAGTGTGACCTTATCAAACCCTGCTGAAATGGGACTCCAGCTTTTGCAGCATAACCAAGTGCAGCCACTACTCCGGAATCCGGCACCGCTATGACAACATCACAGTCAACTGGGGACTCAGTTGCAAGTATCTCACCAAACTTCCGGCGAGAATCATACACAGACCGCCCGAAAATAATCGAATTGGGCAAAGCAAAGTATATATGCTCAAAGATACACTGCTTCGGTTCAGGATGAGGCATTAGGCAGAGTGAGTAAATCCCAGTTTTGTCAACCACCACAACTTCACCAGGAAAGACCTCCCTCTCATATGTGGCTTCAATCAAATCAAGCGCACAAGTCTCAGATGCAAACACCACAGCACCATTGCTCCTCCTACCCATAACCAAAGGCCTAAACCCAAAAGGGTCTCGCACCGCAACCAGCTTATCATTGGTCAAGAAAACCATTGAATAAGCCCCCTCAAGCTTCTCACACGCGTCAACAATCCTCATAACAAAAGGCCTCGCTTTTGAAATAGCAATAAGATGAAGCACAACCTCAGTATCAGAGCTAGTATTAAAAATTGAACCGGTGTCTTCGAGATTAGCACGAAGAGCACGGTAATTTACCAAATTACCATTGTGGGCAACCCCAACAGAGCCAAACCTGTACCCTGCAACAAAGGGCTGCACGTTCTTGAGCATAGACGAGCCGGCCGTCGAGTACCGGACGTGCCCGATAGCCAAATCTCCAGGCAACTGATCGAGTTTCGACTCGTTGAACACGTCGGAGACTAATCCCACCCCGGTAACCGAATGAAGCACGTCGTTATCCACCGCGACGATGCCTGCGCCTTCCTGGCCACGGTGCTGGAGCGCGTGTAGAGCCAGGTAGCTGAGCCGAGCGGCCTCTGGGTCGCCAAAAATGCCAACGACGCCGCACTCTTCGCGAGGCTTATCGTCGTCATCGAAATCCACAGAATGGTCATCTGGGTGCGGTTTATTTGAGGGGAAAAAGTCGGAGATAGGGTTTTTAGATGAGGCCGTGAGAGGGGCTTCGTGGGTGTGAGAGGCGGTGAGGTATTGGGAAAAGTACGGTTTGAGAGGGAACGAAGGTTTTGGGAGGGTTTTGGAGGGCAGAGATAGATGAGTATGTGGTAGGTTTCGAGGGAGAGGAGTGGGTTGTGACAGAGAGGAAGAGACGGGTGAAAAATTGGTGGCGGCCATGGTAGTCTGCAACAGAGCTTGAAGGAGTAGAGGGAGAGGGAGGGGGAGAGAGTTTTTAAAGCAGTGATAGAAAAAAGAGTTTGAAATATGTTCTAGAATCTAGGTTTCCAGAGTTTGAGGGAATTGGACTCAAGCGGTTGTTATTTTGCACTGAACAAACGCTATTGGACTGTGAGACTGAGATACAAATTACATTTTTCTTTTCAAATTGGTATTTTTATATCTCCTAAAAATCCTTATTAAGATATGATTAATATCGTCTCCCTTTTCAAAACCAAAACATAAGGGTGGAAGGTTAATTCTTTAGGGATGATATCATCCAAAATAGATTTGATCATCATAAATTTGATTCTAATACCTCACAAATTTGATGCTAATGTCTCAAATATGGTACTAATGCCTAAAAAAACCGGTAGTAGAGACCATTACAATTTTATTTTTTCTTAAATCATGTTTTACGTAAGACTGAAAGAACACCAGGAGAACCTACGGAAAGAATCCCTAGCATTTTTCATATATATATTTATAGGAAAATGCTAGTTATTCTTCTAATATTTTTTTTTTGGTGTCCTCCCAACTGTGATTTGACTTTTAAAATTACCTTTAAATTTGAAATTATTATTATTAACTTTTAATTTATTAGTGATTTTAAAAGTCACATTACAGTTGTAAAGACATCATGAGAACACTAAAAGAATACATAACATTATATATATAATGACTTAGGGAATTCACAATGGAGGAGCTAATTTTTTATGTAAAATAGCTCCTCAGAACTCAATTTATCTAGTTTAGCTAATAATTTTTTAAGGGAGGCTACATCCGATTAGTTATATTTTAATCTATATAATTTAATTTTAATTATTTTTTTATTTTTTATAATGATTGTATTTTTCTTAATATCTTATTTTTCAACTTTTGAGAAAAAAGTGACGTGGAGAGAGAAATAATAGGAGAAAATTTTGGAAAAAATGAGATGTGAAAGAGAAATAGTAGGAGAAAATTTTGAAAAAGAGAAAACATGTGAGAGAAACAATAAAAAAAACGTGGGAAGAAAATTTTGTGAGAGATAGTGGGAGAAAAAAACAGACGTGGGAGAAAATGTAGGAAAATAGCTCTTTCAATATTGCCGCTACATGTAGCTTTTTTTTTAGCTCATTTAACAAAAAATTTATTCTACATTTTTTTTAGCTTATCCAATGTAGATGGTATTTTATCAATTTAAAGAGTTATTTTAGATAAAAATGATATTTAGCTCTTTCATTGTGAATGCTCTTACAAGTCAACATATAATTAATTAATTTTGGTCTCTAAGAGGTAGTTTAATCGACTAAAATCACGTCTAATAAAGCGAAGATCATTAGTTTGAATTACTTTCTTCCCTTTTGTGTGAATATGTTAAACAAAAATTACTTAATTTTTTTTAACAGCTAATGCTAATTTGGTTATGATTATGATATGCTGTGAATCTTGTGATTGTTGAGGGCCAGAAGAGGCAAGGAAAACTGATAAAAAAAACAGTGGCCTTTCTGTGACCATTTCCTTTCTTTCTTTCTTCTTCTTCTTTTTTTTTTTTTTAAATTTTTTTTATATATAAATAAATATTTAGAGTGGGTTGGATTTTTCTTAGTCAAACCTTGACTTTATGGGTGGTCGGCACTTGGCAGGTCCAACACTTTAGAATGACGCGGTCGTACGATGGTCTGCTGTCGCCGTGACTCGTGAGCAAGCAGTTCGATGGTATGATTTGTAAACTCGACCCGAATGTAACATGTCGAAAATATTGATTTGTTTAATTACATAAATTAAGTGATAATTAACATGTATAATCTTATATATATTTCTCAACATAATTTAAACTCGACACATAAATGCTATTAGTCACCTTACACTTATTGAGCTCCACTTGCTCGGCTAGAATATTCTATCTACTCGAGCAAGTGGAGCCTGTCTAGGAATATTCAAATATATTTTTTAGGTCCCTTGTCCAATCAAAGGAAATGTGACAGTAAAATAATGAAACAACAAGACATTTGGACTCCACAATATGTCTTTTTATAAAATATCATATGAAAATCAAACCAATGAAGATTTATTATTATTTTTTCAAACTAAAATGAAATGAAATTTTCAAATCCAATCTATTCAATTTGTATTTATCTTTATAGCATGCGATCTTTACATTTATTTCAAAAATGACAAAATTTTCTTCTAAATTAAAAAAAATATCCTTTAACACATTTAAAATAGTGATAAGTGCATATGTATAAGTATTTAAAATATTAGTTTAAGTTAGTAAACTGCTATTAATAATCTTAAGAATTGAAAATGCGTTTTAAATATTTATAGACACTTTGCACTATTTTTTTTTTTTTGAAATAGGTTGAAAAATATATTTGGAGGAAATTTATGTCATTCCAAAAAATACATGTATGAATCACCTATTCTATTTTTTTTTTTTTTACATGTTCACACAAGGGAAGGGAGAGAGGGAATTCGAACTAGTGAACTCCACTTCATTAGGCGTGAGATTAACAACCGATTGAGCTACCCCTTAAAAACGAGTCAATTATTCTATTAAAAATGCATACGAGAACGAATAGATTTTTTTCCGGTCCAATACGAATGAAATTTCTATTCAAATTTAAATGTATTGTGAATTAGAAATCACGCCACCATGACAACTTAAGTCCTACATTTAATTATAGTAATTAGGCTGCTTGGTTGTCCTTTACATCTTTTTCGCGGGTGATGGTTTAACATTATGCCTACGTAATTAGTAGAGTAATAATTAAGTAAATTTGGAGTTGGCTTGCCCAGTTTATAATTATTAGACTCTACTGTCTTTTTTGGATTCGAATCCTTAGCATTTTTGGTGCTTAAATTGTTAATAACCTAAATAGCAAATATGAAAAAGTTTTGTATAACACTCACATGTTCAACAGGGGCGGGATGGCGGAAACTGGCTTAGTTAGACATCAATCACATTATTGAGACCTTTTCACATTTATTATCTGAATTACTAACATTTCAAAAAATAAAATTGCTTCATATCTTTCTGTCTTCCAGCATAGATATGATTAAATTGGCATCAAATTCTTTAAATCTTTTTTTTATCAAAAGGAGGATTAAATCAAAATTTATTTTTTGAATAAATGAGCCAACTCACCTCAGATATTTTCTGTCAATCGAAAGGACTTGGTCAAAAAGGGTAGAACTGCACCTGTGATGGGATTCAAGGTATATTTAATTATTTATGGTCAACATTGTGGTGCTATATAAAATAAGTAATATATTCTAAATGCTATTTTGGATGGTCAGAAAGAGTGGCACGTTTGGTATTTTCTTTTATTTATTTATTAAAATTCTCTAGATTCCTTTTTAAAAAAAAAAAATTTAAGATTCTCAAATTCATAAATTTTAGCGTCTATCTTATTAAATACTAGGAGTTAGTAAGGAGATGGGCCACTCTGAAGATATAACATTTATTTTTATTAAAAATCTAAAATGAGTCATGTTTCAGTGAAAATTTAATGAGAAAGCTACCATCCCAAGAAAACACAAGTTTAGTAGCTTTCTGATTAAATTCATTGCTTATTTTAGGCCTTTAAATGAAATTAATAGTTGAGATTTATGAATTTGAGAATCTCAAATTTGAAAGCAATTCTAGGAAATTTTAATCCCTTTTTTTTTTTTCTGTCACTTTTTATTTTTTATGTTACATCATTCACTTTTTATTATTATTCAAATAAAAAAATCATTCCACATTCTCTCTTCCATTGGAATCAGAAATGGAAAAGATCTTTTTCCTGTAACCATTTTTCTTATTCAATTNTTTTTTTTTTCTGTCACTTTTTATTTTTTATGTTACATCATTCACTTTTTATTATTATTATTCAAATAAAAAAATCATTCCACATTCTCTCTTCCATTGGAATCAGAAATGGAAAAGATCTTTTTCCTGTAACCATTTTTCTTATTCAATTAGAAAAAAAAAATTAAAAAATTATAATTTTTCAATACAAAAAATTTAAAACTTTATACCATATAAATTACTTCCGGTTAACAATGATTTGCCAAACAAGGAATTGTGTGGTACACTTGCATAAACAGGCTGGCTATCGAGAGTGAGCCCTAAAATCCCATGGGCCAAGAGAAATGGCTAATAAACATAGGGATGACAAAGGATGCACCACCACCACACCCTCAACTCAACTCACAACATAAAAGGATCTTTTTTGCCACCAAGGCCCCCACCCCCATCCCCATCTCTCCACTCTTCAATACCTTTACTCTTCTCCCAACTATCTTCTCCATCATATGCCATGTTGCACAAAGAAACAAATTCACACAACTATCTTTTGATGTGATTTTCTTTATCAAATAATGAGAGATTCTATTCATTTTCGTAATAAAAAAATTCAATGTAAAATGAGAGTAATGCTACAAGTCCTTTTTGTGTCCCTCCAAGAATGATACGGCTCTTAAAATCATCATTGGACTTGTGATTGATTGTTATTGAATTTTGATCAAATGGTAATTTTAAGAGTCACATTATTCTTGAAAGAATACAAGAGAGACTTTTAAAAGTACTCGTAAAGAGTAATGGCTAACTAAAAGCCTAAAAAAAGGTGTTGATTTGATTCTTTAAATCAAATGCATTATGTATTTGAGTTACAAATGTTGGAAAATACTTTGCATCAATGCATAAATTCTACTAATGCTTTCATCTCTTCCGCTGCTTCTTTCTTTATTTATTCTCTTTCCCTCCCTCTTTCATCAAATATCACTCGTAAATGATATACAAGAAAATAGATAATTAAATATAGAGTATATTAAAAAAGTTATTAGCTAAAAAAAGAAAAGAAAAAAGAAGTAGTTTTTAATTTTATTTTTTTTTACATGTCCGCACAGGAGGGGGAGGGGGATTCAAACTAGTAACCTCCACTTTATTAGGCGTGGTCTTAGCCGATTAAGCTACCTCTTGGGAACAGTAGATTTTAATTAGTTATTCAAGATAAACATTAAAAAAAAAAAAAATCTATTGTGAATTCGAAAATACCACACTTATGAAAATAGGGATGGAGAATGCCCACTTACCAACTTGAGTCACTTGACTACCCAAGTGGGCCACGTATTCCATCTTGCTAACTTGTAAACTATTAAATTAAAGTGGTTCCATCTTGATCCAAATGTAAACAATGGACTCCATTTTCATTCATTTGGAATAGGATTTTTTTTCAATTCAGGATAATATCAAGTTAGTTATATTATAAGGGTATTTTTGTCTATTCATTTTTTAAGAAAAAAAAATACCATTCCAATACAACTAATTAAATATTATCTAATTTAAATGAACCGAAGAAGATCTAATTCCATTCATTCACATACGTGCGAGGTGTTTTTGGTCCCATCCCACATTTATATGGATAAAATCCAATCTTGCATATAGTCACAAGTCACAATATAAATACAAATTATGTTAGAATATCAATTAACTTGTTAAATTTATTAATTTATATATATTAAAGATTGATATATATATTAAAACTATGGCAGATTAAACGGTTTTTTTTTTTAATCAAATAACAGAAAAGTGGGTTATAGAATTAATCAACCATAAAAGGGGTGGACACCTTGACAACAAAGTCCAAATGGTAAATGTATTACAAATTCAGGAACAAATCTGGATTAGGTCCAAAAGGACTTATCATCATTACATCAAGCAATGATAAAGCCCAAATGATAAACGCATTACAAATTCAAGAATAAATCTGGATTAGGTCCAAAAGGACCCAACATCAGGCAATGGTTTGCTGATGGTCCTAGAAGAATCATAAACAAGCCGGGCATTTTTCAGGGCCGCACAAGGCGGTGACAAATTGCAAAGGCAACAACCACTGTTAAATAGTTGTTGCAGGGTAGGCACTGCAGAAAACCGAATAGGATTCGTTGAATGACATAAACCAGCATAAAAAAATCTCTCCCACAAGATCAAACCACTCATGTACAGGGAGATTATAACCCGCAGAAAACAATAAATACAACAAAGACCAACAGAAAATATAGAAATACCACGGAGCATGATGGTGGGGCGCGCTTGAGGGAGTGGTGCGCTTGAGGGAGGGGCTGATGGGGGCTCACAGATCGAGGCTTGAATGAACCAGATCTATGAATCTCTACAAATCCGAGAAATGGTCGGTGATGGGGAGCGACAAAGGGGCGGTGGACGGCACGATGGCAGTGGACAATGGGCCAAGGGCGAAGATTAGCCGGTAATGGTGTGCTTTGGAGGAAGCAAAAAAAGCAAGAAGGAGAACAAAGGGGAAGAGGAAAAGACAAATATCCATCCCTCCTCCCTTGGAAAACCACCGGAGGTGGTGGAAAAGCCTCACAAGTGGAGGTGGCTAGGCTTTACTCTTTTTAGAGAGATGAAAGAGTGTCTCTCTAGAAACTAGATAAAGGTCCCCAAGAGGTAATTCAATCGGCTGGGACCACGCCTCATGAAACGGAAGTCACTAGTTCGAATCCCCCCTCTCCCCTCTTGTGTGGACATGTCAAAAAAAAAAAAAACTAGAGAAAGCGTTTGGCAGATTAAACGGTTAGAACTTACAACACTATGCTATAGTGTAATAAAATTGATATATAGCATTTTTCATAAAATTCTATTTAACACAGTCAAAGGCGTAGTTTAAAACATCAAATTTTTACGCTACTTGTGTACCAAATACGAACTTAATACAAAATTAAAAAGTTAGGATTAATAAGTCTGACCCGTTTAATTAAATAGTTTGGATTAGAATTAACTTAATAGCTTTATACCAATGACTCGACACAACCCAAAACGAAATGCGACATAATAAATGATAATTGTTGACGTGATCTATGAACTTGATATGAACCCAATACAAAATTAGAAAATTAAGATTGTAGGATTTGAACCGTTTTGCTATAATTTAAACCCCGACAAACGAATGCAAATTGTTGCCCTCCGTTTGGTTACAGCCAAAAGCGCCTTCTGAAAAAGCGTTTTTAGTTGGTGAGGGCCAAAGCAAACACTTGATATATATTCCCTACAATTCTTAGGTCCTCGCTCACACGCACTGACGCACAAACCTGAAGAAGAAGAAGTAGAAGAAACTTCCGATGGCGCCGCCTCCAGGACCCTATTCCGGGACTAGCACCCTCGCTTTGGTAAATCCATCTCTGTCTCATTCTGTTTGGTTTCCGAGAAAAGAAAAGTCAAAATCTTGAATCTCTGAAACTTTTCTAAATCTTTCTGGGGTTTGGCTTAATAGGTGGCTCGTGCTTCGGCCTTCTCTATTGGACTCGTTTACGGTGGCCTCAAGCTCAAGTATCTCAAGGTATAGTACCCCATCATTTGCTTCTTATTCTTTAAGCAAAAAATGCTATCTTTCGGTTGGATAAGCGTGAATTGTTTGCGGGCAATCAATTTCATTGGCATCAGACTTCGATCACTAAATGTAGATTCAATCCGTAGTTGATAGTTCAATTTTGATCATCTTTTGTGTTGTGTGTACCAGTCTCTCATTGTACATTTTGGGTCCAATTTGGTTCTATTCTGCTAAAACTTGTTGATTACAACTTCCCATTTGCATATCAAGTTATTATTATCAATTGGTTGATGGGTTGTTCTAAAGCATTAATACCGGAAGCTCAATATGAAACTTTTGTCTAGAATTCACGAGCGATTATAAGGCACTAA
The DNA here is from genome assembly GCA_006937295.1 of Carpinus fangiana. Taxonomy (NCBI): domain Eukaryota; kingdom Viridiplantae; phylum Streptophyta; class Magnoliopsida; order Fagales; family Betulaceae; genus Carpinus; species Carpinus fangiana. The sequence continues at coordinate 8,654,549 of CM017322.1, forward strand.
TATGGTGATTTTTTATGAAGGATATTTTTGTGGCCTTCCCCCTTTCCGTTGCATTCTGTGTCACTCTCTAATCTTATCACGATAAAGCAATTTTTTTGCTTTATGCATTCTTGTGTAAATTTGTTCGCCTTTGGTTCAGTTTCACTTGGGTTCAAAGTCATTGTTGGGCTATATGGAATGATAATCTATTGTTGTGCTTCTTTTTGAGTCTGTTTTTTTTCTGATGAATATGCTGTTCTGGGTATGTTCTTTGCCGTGTATCTTTATGTCTACACAATATCACAAAGTGCATTTACATATGCGTTATTGTTTATGTATATATATATTTTTTTCACCTTCAGGCAAAGGCTAACTCTCATAAGAAAGCTGAAGCAAAGGCTCATCACTGAAGGGAGTGGGCTCTTTTTATTGTTGGAATTGAGGTATGTGCTCCATTGGGAGTAGAAATAATGCATAATGATGGACTGTACCAATTTTTTTTTACATTTGCTTAGAATCATTTTGGATTATGGTGGACAGCTTATAGCTGCTGAGGTTTCTACGATAATTGTTAACTTAGGCCTCTTGAGATTTCTTTACTTGGTTGGCCTTGGCAATAGGGATGGTGTTTCAGTTTCTATTGCTTTGTGCACCATGGGAAAAATGTTAGATGATGGTATCTTCCCTTTACTTGAATAATTATTGTTTTTGGCTGAAGCCCTATTGCATGGTTTCTGCAGTGTTTTTCATACACACTTTACTCTCTAGGGATTTACTTGTGGTATTGATCTTTGTGATGCAAGTTGCAACCAATAATGATTCTTGTTGATCTGCGGTTAAAACGGCTAATATTCTACAAAATTCAGAACATGCTCATGGATGAGATTTTTTGGGACCTTGATACTCTTGTTGCAGTCAGCATTTATTTTTAGATGATGTGAAAACATTTATTTGTATGGAGAATACCTCGATTTCTTTCATTAGGCTTCTTGGTTGTGATTGACCATCAGATCTTTAGTGTTGTGCTTTTGTGAAGCAAGTAGAGTTATGAGCGTATGATGATCTTGGAACTCTGTGCTTCCATTATGAAAAGTGAGTCTTATAGATAATGATGACCCAAGTAGACTCCCGTTCAAACAATTTTATGTGTTTTGTGTTTTAGGTTGTTTATTAATGTTCTTGTTTTGAAAACAGAAAACAAAAGTGAGAAAGAGAATGGTTTTAACAAAGCCATTATGTTCTGTGATGAAAGAATTAGGCTGCTCGTCTAATTGACCGAATTTAGCACAAAATTGCTTAATTTTGTGAACCCATAATGTTTGATGCCATAATGCTGGACTGGGATCCTCTCTCATTTAGGAAATTCCGGGGGATCCCAATTTCAGAATGTTAGTGAGATTCAGATTTATTTTATTTATTTTTATTTGAATTACATCCTTGTTCATAGGATTGTCCGATTGAACATCCCAACCACGCATTTGTGTTTGTGAGAGAGAGGTTACACATACGAGTAATGCTATAAGTTCCTTTTATGTTCCTCCAAAAAAAGGATGATATGACTCTTAAAATTATGATTGAACTTGTGATTGACCATTATTGAATTTTGATTAAATGGTGATATTAAAAGCCACATCATTTTTGGATGGACATAAAAGAGACTTGTAGAATTACTCTACATATACAAATGAAAGACATAATCTCTTTTATTTTTAATAAATTGTTTTTTTTTTTTAAAAAGAAAAACTAAAGTTGGAGTTTAATTTCTTATCCATTTTGGTGGAGCTGTGAACAATTAAATCCTTGTTTGTTTTGATGTAATTAATTTTTTTTTTTGAAAATAGCTATCCCTATCTATTACTGATTGGTGCAGCATAAAATATTGATCAATTTGAAAATGTTTTTAGTTAACAAATAAAAATAACCTTCACAAGCCACGAGGTATAAAATAATTTACGCTAACAGTTTTGTGCTACTCTCCCACACCCTTGGGCAGGCAATTGTGAGAGTCCTTTATGAAATTTACTTGCTTAAGTAGGTTTTGGATTGCCCGAACACTTGTCCGGGCAAGTAGGTGCCACAAGAGTCCTTTCACAATTGATTGCCCAAATTACGAACAATTGCGGTGAATCTCAATTCCACTCTTGAAGGCCTTCTATTTATAAGAAATAATTGACAATGTTTTATACAACCCAAAAGCCAAAAAAATGTTTTTTGAACCATTTATAAGGTTGCAAACAAACAATAGAAAATAACCATTTTGAAAATATTTTCCAACATTATTTTACCATGAAACAAATAGAGCCCAAGTGAAGTTTGTTTTAACACTCAAGTTAGGGAGCAGCAGCACCTGAGCCCAACCGAATATGAGTCGAGTCAAGTCAATCACAAATATAAATCTTAGTTTACAAAATTAGCAACAAGCTATAAGACATAGAGATAGGAGGGGATGGGACAAACATTTTTACAACTTTCGTATGCTATGAACACCACATCGCAGCAAAATGCTTGCACTCATTGTAAACAAGTCAATCAGAAGATCATATAAAACACTAACTATTTCAGATGAGCAGCAAAACAAAAGTTAGGGATAATTTCACACGGTTTGATGTCAAGCAATTCAGATGCCGGGGATGCATGCAATGGATTGATTCTGTCCAGCTTCTTAGCGAATGACTGAAGTCCTCACCCTGCCCAATATAATCTGAGGCTGTCATGTGTGCATATCGTGGCATACCACAAGCAGTTCCAAAAGGCTAAAAAGCCATGAGAACACCAGTCATCACTACAAAAGAATACCTCTTTAAGCTATTCAATAGCTTCATTACAGCAATCCTAAATTTCAAATGCACTATATTGTTAACCTCTCANACTACTTTCGTATGCTATGAACACCACTTCGCAGCAAAATGCTTGCACTCATTGTAAACAAGTCAATCAGAAGATCATATAAAACACTAACTATTCCAGATGAGCAGCAAAACAAAAGTTAGGGATAATTTCACACGGTTGATGTCAAGCAATTCAGATGCCGGGGATGCATGCAATGGATTGATTCTGTCCAGCTTCTTAGCGAATGACTGAAGTCCTCACCCTGCCCAATATAATCTGAGGCTGTCATGTGTGCATATCGTGGCATACCACAAGCAGTTCCAAAAGGCTAAAAAGCCATGAGAACACCAGTCATCACTACAAAAGAATACCTCTTTAAGCTATTCAATAGCTTCATTACAGCAATCCTAAATTTCAAATGCACTATATTGTTAACCTCTCAGGGTGACCTTAATAACATTTCGCAAGGTAGTTTGATTCACAAACCATCACAATAAATGCATACAATGCCAAAAAATTGTAAACATAAACTTAGGAAAGCTTGGCTATACCTAGCTATAAAAGAAACATCTTTAAACTAATCTTGCACCTCCCTCAAATTTTGTGAGGAAGTGTATTGCGTAAGTTTTGAGTGATGAATAATGGTAATAGTTGCCCCCTAGCTATTAATGACTACAGACCAAAGAGCAACTGTCATGTAGATATTTGACTATCTTTTTGTATGAGGAAAGCTAAAACTCAATCAATGATGATGATGATGATAATAACAAAACAAAAAAAAAAACAACAGCCAACCAAACAAAACAAAGCAAAAAAACACATAGGGATGCTGCTCACTATGAATTCGTAAAGATAAACTAACCTGTGAACAGCATAGCCATACTCCATTTCACAAAGCTCACGTTGTTAAGCAACTAATGCTAGTTTACGTAAATAATGTCTTCATCAGGGTCATCACCCTCCCAGTCTCCGTCCTCTTGAGACACGTCAGGTGAATTAAATTGCTCTTCATCTTGGCTGTCTGTGGTCTTTTTCTCATTCTTTATCTTGTCCAATATTGCAATTACCTGAAAAGGTTAATCTCAAAATCAGTAATTTTTTGAGACCCTCCCCTTGATGTAGTAANTAAAGATAAACTAACCTGTGAACAGGCATGATAAACTAACCTGTGAACAAGCATAGCCATACTCCATTTCACAAAGCTCTCGTTGTTGAGCAACTGATGCTAGTTTACGTAAATAATGTCTTCATCAGGGTCATCACCCTCCCAGTCTCCGTCCTCTTGAGACACGTCAGGTGAATTAAATTGCTCTTCATCTTGGCTGTCTGTGGTCTTTTTCTCATTCTTTATCTTGTCCAATATTGCAATTACCTGAAAAGGTTAATCTCAAAATCAGTAATTTTTTGAGACCCTCCCCTTGATGTAGTAATCCTAAGCTAAAACTTGAGCAAGACAACCAAGTTTTAATTGAAAAGAGAAATGAAAGTATGATCATAGGCAAATGCTCAGCAATGTTTCTTCCTATCATGATAAAAGTTCTTTCTGATTCCTTTTTCTCTTTTCAGCATCTATAAAGAGAACTCAGAAAAAAATTAGAGGTTGGGAATTGGGAGGCTCAAGGAATTTATCAGTAGGATGATATCCAAGCTCCATAAACTGCATGTGTCTTTAAAATTTTGTATGCAGAGGAGACAGTGTTCCTCATATCAGACAAAGTCACAATCATGGCCTTGAGTGATTGAGTGAGAAGAACAATAAGCCTTGGCCTATGACTTAAAATATGGAAGAAAAATGCAAGAGGAAACTAAAAGTTGTGTTCAGGACTATAGGATGACAATGTTATCAAAAGATTTACCCTGCTTCCTCTCTCTATTGACTCATCTTCTATAAATCGTATCTCAGGAGTTAGCCGCAACTTCATACGTCTCCCCAACTCACTTCGGACATACTTAGCTTTTGCCTTCAAACCAGCAATGGCAAGCTCCTTCCCTCTTTCATCACCGAATACAGATACATATACTTTAACCACCTACAAACATAATAATAAACAATAATTACAAACAAGTAACCATAAAGCTGTTCAATCATAAGCAGCATCAGCAGCATCAGCACTGCAGAGACACAAGAACGGTCGTATGTAGTTTCTAATCCTCTGAATTATATCCGCTAAAGGATTGTTCCTGACCATTTTAAAAGCTTGTATACGAAAGTTTTCTCAGTTAGAAAACGAATTACAGATGCCATACCTAATGTATCTATCAGCAGCACATCCTTTTGTATGCGATGACTCATTATATGTAATGCTACGAACAAAATAAAGAATATGAGTGCAAATCAGCTACCTCCAATCACTGTGTTATCTCCCCAGTAATCAATTGCCCTCTATATTCAGACAAGAAGCATGACTAGAAGTAGTAATGAGGAACACATTCATCACATTTTTCCTCAACTATATTCAGACTTTACACTCAGTAAATCCCAAGTTTACAGCTTTTTCTTCTCGAAACAAACACAACAACTTCACTTAGTTAATTCTATCACAATTAAGCAAAACATAATCCAATTATTTACTTCTTCCAATAGCCCAGATGACTCTAATATACATTAGGGGTATCAATTATAATTCTTAGAACATTCACAAATGCACACTGCCATAGTAATAAAAATCATAACTTTGCAATTCAAACACAACCCACAAAAACTTGTAACTCAAAGTCAAGAATACCCACAAAAACAAACATATATAAATGAATGGCATACACCTATGGGAATACCTGCAAATCGCCGGAGACTTCAACATCACTAATGGTGGTGAGGGAAGAGAGGTACCGGTCGGCTCCCAAAGACGCTTCAGGGAGAATAGCGTACTGCAAGACCTTGTCAGTGAGGAGCATGTCGGAGAGCTCTCTTTGTATCTGCTTGGCCACCATCTTCACTCTCCGTGGGTTCGCCATGCACCGTATCGTAGACCCAACTGTGGGCTGCAAAGAAGGCATGCCTATGGGCCTTGCTGAGTGAATCCACGCCGTTGGATTCTGGGTGCGAAACGGTGGACGGCGGTGATGGGATAAGGGAAGCGTGAGTGGTGGATGCTGGGCGTTGAAGAGCAGGTGTGGCATTGCTGTGCTGAATCCTAGCTCCTCTTCCTCTTCTTTGTTTTCTTTCCTTTCTGGGTTTTTAATTAATTACTGGATTTTGCCCTTTTGCGGATATGAGGATTGAGAGGGGGCCTTGCAGTTGCAGAGTCGAGAGAAAGAGGGAAAATGGCTGTCAAGATTCAAGAATATCCCTTGTATAAATCTATGGGTGTTTTTTAGTGAACTAACATTTTTCTTAGATTTTTAGAAGAAAAAAAAAAAAAAGGTTCATTATTTTTTGGAACTCGCTTCTTGATTTTGCACAAATTGTAATATTTGGCCCAATGGGCCCAACTACTTCTTCGTAGGGACCCAATTATCATGTCAAAAAAATAAATAAATAAATAAGTAAGGACCCAATTATTTCATGGGCCATGCTTTGTACAAGACAAATGCTAAAAGAAGTTCAGTAGTAACTTGCCAAGTATTAAATATTGGGTTAAATACCTAATACTCCTTTGGGGTTTCACAACTTTTTTTTTTTTTTTCTTAGGGTTTGATTTTTATCACGTTCCTGTGGTTTTAACCAAATTAGTCCATCCGTTAGTTGACTTAACGGAAGCCTAGTCATTGACACGTTGACCAATTAGACAAGATGACACATGACATAACTTGACATGTCATTAATGCTGACTATATATTAAGCTGCCACCTTTTTTTTTTTTTTTTTTTTTAAAATTACAAATTAAAATAGAGATATTTAGGGTTTTATTTTGTTAATCATGGTTTAAAAAAAAAAGATTTAACATTTAAACATAAAAATCTCAAATCTAAGAACCACGAACACACAGTATTCGGCATCATCCCCACCCCCACCCCAACACCTGTCTCCGGCGTCCACCTGAGATTTGGTGATTAGGGTCTGTCGCTGGAGAGTGGTGGGTTCATCTGAGATTTGGTCGTAGAAGCTTGGGGTTGGAGAGGAAGCTTTGTCGCCGGTTTGTGGAGATATGGCCGGAGATGGGGGTTGGGTTGGGTTGGGTCGTGGAGGCAAGGGTTTGGGTTGGGGAGGAATCAAATTCACTGGCCAGGTCAAAAGGTTCATCCATGTGAGTACGGATGAGGTCCATGGGGAGACGGATGAGGATGCTGTTGTGGGAAACCATGAGGCTTCTCAACTCCTCCCAACAAACCCATACTCTGCCACAAAAGCTGGAACATAAATGCTTGTTATGGCATATGGCAGGTCATATGGGTTACCTGTAATTACGATGAGTGGGAACAATGTTTTTGGACCCAATCAGTTTCCTGAAAAATTGATCACAAAGTTCATCCTCTTGGCCATGCAAGGGAAGCCTCTTCCAATTCACGGTCATGGTTCCAATGTGAGGAGTTATTTGTATTGTGAAGATGTTGATGAAGCTTTTGAAGTCATTCTTCCGGCGAATTTGATTCCTCCACAAATCATTAATTTTTGTTTGTTTTAAACCCTGATTAACAAAATAAAACCCTAAATCTCTATTTTGATTTGTAATCTGTTTGTTTTAAATCCTAATTAACAAAATAAAACCCACTTCTATTTTAATTTGTAATCTTTTTTTTCTTTTTTCTTTTTTAAAAAAAGGTAGCAGCTTCATATACAATTAACACTGATGATGTGTCAAGTTATGCCATGTGTCATCTTGTTTAATTGGTCCACGTGTCAATGATTGGACTTCCGTTAAGTCAACTAACGGTCAACTAACGGATGGACTAATTTGGTCCTTTATCAAAACTATAGGAACCCTCTGTGATAAAAATCAAACCCTAAGGAGGACAAAAATAAAGTTATGAAACCCCAATAGGGTATTAGGTATTTAACCCTTAAATATTTTATGGTAAAGTACACTTAGTCCCCTTAAACTACCACCCTAATAACAATCTACCTCCCAAACTATCAATTACGACAATTTACTTCCCAAGCTACCAAAACAATGACAATGTACCGCTCCCAATGCTAGCAAAATGATGAAATTATCCTTATATAATTTCAATAAAATAAAAATATCCTTAAAATTTTGAAAAAACATAAATTTTAGTATTTTTGTTTTTGTTTTAGTAAGGGCAATTTTGTCATTTTGTTATAATTGGGGGTACATTGTCATTGTTTTAGTAGTTTGGGGGGCAAATTGTCATTGAAATGATTGTCTGAGAGGGTTAAGTGGACTTTACTCAAAATTTTATTTTATTTTATTTTTTTGAAAAAAAAAATAATAATTAGTGTAGGGCTTTCATTTGTGCTGCTAAGATATATATAATGCATACAAAATTAGTGAATGCCTCTTTTTAAGGCAAAAAATGATTGACCAAATCCTCCTCAATTTCAACAGAGTCAAACTTTCAAATATGGTTATCATTGTAACCTCAACAGAAGATGAAGACCACTTTAGTTGGACGGTTAAACTTAAGGATAAAGATTTTTTTTAAATTGGGTCGGATGAAGTTTTTTCAATTCATTATATAAATGTCACATTGTACGTAAAAAAACGTACATGTGTTTTAAAATAACACGTGAAAAACACACGTTTTTTTTTGTAAAATGTCTTCCGACTTTTTTTTTTTTAACTTGTCTAGATTTAGTATGAATTAATGTATCACTTCGGCCCAAGCAACATCACTTCCTCGAGTAGAGGACTTCAATAATTTGAGTCCAAAAATATCCCCCAGATCCGCATTTGCCCCCCACCCCCCTTATCAGATTGAGCAGGTCTCAGCATATTTCCTTTAATCTCTCAAATCTTGTCTATTTTAATCAGGATTACTATGTTAATAAAATGCAGGGGGGCCAAGAGATCATGGGATCAGAAATAGCTGCAACAGAAAACATATTATGAATCTGTCCCTTTCATCTTTAACTTTGTTGCCTACTTGAGCATTCATTGAAACAGTAAATTGAACCTAATTGATGTTGTTCTTTACCGACCGGAGGGATCCAGTACAATAAGGTTGTTCATTGCACGTGCCTGAACAGAGACTACACAACCTCATTACACGAAATCTTAATCCTTTTACTGTTGTTAGCTACTGATACCATCTTTGTTGTCGTTCATATGTACTAAGAATTAAAATTAGGGACCCCATTAAGTCTTTTAATACATTTTTTCTTCTTCTTCTTTCTTTCTCTCTCCGGCTCAGGTACTTGGACCACCCAACACTTTCTTGTACATATTATCCACCAAGTTGATCGATGGTAGCGATGGTTATAGCCTCATAGGGAGAGCCTAGCTAGTTCATAGCCATGTACTTAATTTATTCTAAATGAAAATGATTCATGAGCTTCCCTCTTCTTTCGGGCAGCTGAATGTGAAGTTTATATATACAAGAGTTTTATAATTTATGGTAGGCCACTAGGACAGAAGTACAACCACACAATTAGTAGTTCTAGGGTTCTCATAGCATGTGGGTTTTTCTAGGGGAAAGATTTACCCAATTTGGTTGGTTAATTCTTATTGTCGTAATCTTAAAATATTAATTAAATAATTAAATTTTTTGTATCAATTTTAATTTTGTAAAGATCATATTAGAGATTTATCATATAATACAACAAATGAGGAGGAAAAAGCTATCATAATCAATCAAAATTACAATTGCAAAAAAATAACATGATAAATCAAGAGAAAAACAAAACAAACACAAGAAAAAGAAAGAAAGAATGAAAGGAGGAAAAGGGGGCTAAATAATAGAGAGAATAATAGCTTGGCTTTTTTATTGTACCTCCCGACCGTAACAGTGGATTGGGTTCCAACGAGAGAGAAGGAGAATTGACCTAATAATATTGGAGAGAGGCAGCGTAAAAGGAGAACCAAAATTAAAATTAAATCGGCAGATTGGAGAATCAGGTGAGAGAAATAAATCGGCGGGGCCACTTTAATTTTTTTTTTTTTTTAAAAAAAAATTAATTAATTTCCACCTAAGACTAGAAGGACACTAAGAGAACACTAGGACAACACCTAAAAAATTTCCCTTAACTATTTGCTTAACCCAAACAAATAAACAAAATGGCAAGACAAATATAAGAGAGGGATTGAGATCCCCGGCAATAGTGAGAAAATTGCCAAGGGATTTTTTTTGAAATCTTGGCCATTTATTTTCATCCAATAGTCATAAATCTGCCACATGTCCTACTTAATATAAAAAAATAAAAAATAAAAAAAATATTTTTAAACATGGGGTGGTTTGGCCATCTCAGCTCAACCTAGGGGGTGGTGTCGGCCACCCCAAAGGCCGGTTGGGGGTGGCCGACGCAATTGATGGTTTGGCCCTAAGGGGTGGCCAAACCACCCCATAAGGCCCTAGAGGTGGAGTCGGCCACCCCCAACTGGCCTTTGGGGGTGGCCGATGCCGCCCCCTAGGCTGAGTTGGGGTGGCCGGCCATCCCCTAGGGTGAAAATGGGGTGGCCGAACCACCCCATGTTTAAAAAAAAAAAATTATTTTATTTTTTATTTATTTTTAAAATTTAAATAATATTTTATTATTTTATATTAAGTGGGACAGGTGACAGATTTATGACTGTTGGATGAAAATAAATGGCTAGAATTAAAAAAAAATCCCTTGGCAATTTTCTCACTATTGCCGGGAATCTCAATCCATAAGAGAGATTGCAACCAATCAACACCTGACAAAGAGGTTCGACAAAATTTTTAAAAAGTTAATATTGATTTGAAATTTTTTTAAGATAAGACGCTATTGGAAAATGACAAGAGTCTACTCAAAAAATAAAATAAAATAAAAAATTGACAAGTCAAAGAAAAATACAATCATATATATTATGACGTATATCTTTTTATCTTAAAATTAATTTTAAAATCTGCATTAATTTTGAAAGGATAAAATGATGATAAGTAGCATTATTCATCCTTCTTAATGTTACATTTCACCCAATCTTTTGGAATATGAAGTATTACAGTGTTGTTAGGGTTTTTGTAGTTTTTACTGTAAGTATAAATTAACATGACAGTTTACATGATACTTATTACGTCAGCTACTAAAATGTGAAATTTTATATGATAATCTACGTAGCACTAACCATGTTAATCGCTAAATTGTAAATTTTTGTATAAATATTTTATATGACACTCATTTTCATAAATATATAGACGACCACGTGAATTTTTTTTTAAAAAAATTACAATAAATTAAAAGCTGTAGTAACCCAATCATTTTTTATTGAATTAAGTTCTCAAGGATATGGTAAATGGTAGCTTGGAATACAAACAAGAATCCAATGACTATTTATTTGCATAATTTGCTCTATATATATTGTAAAAGAATTGTAATAATAATGATAGTAATAAAACACACATTTATCGAGAAACAAAGAGTAATTAGTACACTAATCCCATGTAATAATAAGTCTTCAGCGTGCAGATTAGCACATGGGCTTGCTAACTACAGGAAGAACAGGCAAAATCTCGTAATAATCTCCAACTCCAAGGGCACTCTTCCTCTCCATGTCCATCTATAAATACCCTTCTCCTATTATTTCTTCTCAAACTCGACCAGTTTCTATTTCCCTCACACTCGCTTTCCCACTCCGTCCGTCCGTCACTTTCCCGAGAAAATGTCACCGGGAAAATCCAATCACATACGACGCATTGTCAGGATCCGACAGATGGTCCAGCGATGGCGCAAGAAGGCCCGCATCTCCGCCTCGCGAGCGCCGTCCGATGTTCCGGCCGGACACGTGGCGGTATGCGTGGGCGCGAGCTACAAGAGGTTCATCGTGCGAGCGACGCACCTGAACCACCCCATCTTCAAGCGGCTCCTCGTAAAAGCCGAAGAGGAGTACGGGTTCGCGAACCCGGGCCCGCTGGCGATCCCGTGCGACGAGTCGTTTTTCGAGGAGGTCCTACGAGTTGTTTCGAGCAACTCGGCCCGGTTCTCGACTCTCGAAGATTTCCAGAGTCGCTGCCACGTGGACATCCGGAGCCGTCTTGATCTTCTGGGTGACTCTTGGCCGTTGCTTCACGCGACTTCTGAGAAATCGATCTGCTGAATGAATCGGCAGAGTTTCCGAGTCGAGTGGACTGAGTCTCTGACCCATTTTGAAAAATCGTTTGGGATTTTTGGTCCTTGTGTTTGTATGGATGAAGAGGATTATTATCCGATTATGTTAGTTGTAAAGACTTCGATGACTCAGACTAACTGTAGGAATTGCAGAGATGTAACAATTTTTTTTTTTTTTTTAAAATTATGTATTGCCTATTTAATTTGTGTGCCTAATTGCCCAAATATATAATTATTTTGCCTATTTTTTTGTGGTGTTGTTTTTAGTCAACAAGTGTTAATCTCCAATTCTAAGAATATAATTATATTGCATGCTTTGTGGGTGTTTTTGTTTTTTTGTTAATTTTTAGTCAGTTCTTAATTTTTTTGTTAATTAATAATCGAAATTCTGAATTTGATTACTTCAAATAATAATTATAATTTGTTCTTCTAATTTGAATGATTTTTTTTAATCTAATATATTAAGCATTAATCCGACTAAGGACTGCATCAAGAACCGAAAGTTGCATTATTTTCATATAAGAGTAATGCTATATATATATATATATATTGCGAGATAAAACGGTTATGATGTTTTTACTTATACTACATTAATATACATAATTGAACACAAATTCTAATTAAAAAGTCTAAGTTAATAGGTTAAGGTTCACTTAGATATATTAAATGTTTTTTCCTTTTTATATTTTTTTAATATGAGACTCTACGCTCATAAGTGCAATCATAACACATTATTACTTATGTTTCCCGCATATTTAAACAGGTGGGCGGCCTATCCGAAATCTACTCAATAGGTAAATCTCTTTGAATTTTAAAGTATGATATTGGATTTAATTGTAACCGTTGGCAAGAATTATGATTTAGCTTTAGACAAGCTGGATTTGTCAAGTCAAAATGTAGTCCTTGGTGTCAAAAAAGAAGCATAGAAAAGTGAGGAATTGCGGGTACTTTAACTTTATCAGCATGATTGAGGGAACTTTATGATCATGCTTTATTGCTGGTGCCTATCCATTGTGGGTGTGGTTTAATTTTCCTTTCATCATTTTCATTCCTCAGTGCACCATGATTCCATACTATGTTTGACAGTTTGAGAATGAGATGCTTCACTAGTCACTACTACAATGATAAAAAGTTGTGTAAAACAACTCTTAAAATAACCCATCACTAATGAATAATCTAATACACCCCATGCCTTTTTGAAAAAGAGTAAAATATATGTTTCACCTAGTAATGAGATGCTTTCCCTTTTTATTTATTTGTTTAATAAGCACCCATTAAAGAGTTCTATAATAAGGTTTTTTTGATGCCTAAAATTTCTAAAAGTAGGAATCGAAGGTGGCAGAGACGAAAATGACTCGTCTCACACGGGAACACGATGCTACTATAAATAAATGAGTACTAAAATGACTTCAAGGGGAGAGAAAAGAGGATGAAGATTTGAACTAATGACCTCCGTTTCGTAAAACGTGATCTCCAATCGATTGAGGTGCCTCTTGAAGATAATGAAACTTATAGTTAAAAGAACTGGAGAACGTTTTCATGTTTCGAGGGACTGTTAGTAGTTCCAACCCTAATGCGAAGGTTAGTTTGTGTTATTTTTTAAAACTAGTCTTTTAGTGAGAGAATAGTAGAATCCAAGCTATTTTGGAGATGGATTAATCCTAATCATTTCTTCATAGAATTGTAAATTCTTCCAACATTGTGATTTGTGAGTCATATTTATTTATTTATTTTTTCTATTTTTGTATCATAGTTTTTATAGGAATATATTTACCTATAAATAAAACCAGTTGATTTTTTTTTTTGTGTGTGTTATTTTTTAGTGCATTTTTCTTCGAATTTAAACAATAGCACTAGAACAGATGATTTAGTAGGACGAGTGTAAAATGCATTATTTGTATGGTGGACTTTCATGGGATTTTAGAACCTTCCTAACTTTATAGTAGGGTGGACCTTACGAGGTTTTTGAACTATTCTTCCTTAGGGTAAGATAAGAGTAGAGAAGCCCTGACTTGGACAATTCAACAATCCTAGGTTTGAAAGTCTTTACATACATAGTGTGTGAACATTGAACTCTTAGAAATGCCGTGTGACACTTTGTAAAGATTTCCACTTTGAGTGGAAATTTAATATATGTGGCGATAAACTAATATATGAATAAGATTGTTGAAATATACATATATACATATATATATATTGACATGTCTACACAAGGGAAGGGGGAGACAGAATTCGAACTAATGACCTCTGCTTTATGAAGTGTGGTACATAGTCGATTGAGTTACCTCTTTGGAATATTGTTGAAATATATATAAATGTCCGAGAAACCTTCAAAAAGAAATATTTGTTGGCCACTACCCACATTCGTACCCTATATCCATGCATTCTTGGAGGAGATTCTGAACTATTAGGATGTCCCCCAATTAGGGGATGCCACGTGCCCCAAACGGTTGTGCATGGGAAGAACCTCGTCTCTACAAAAGACAATCATTGTAGTAAGTATGTTCCTAAGACCTTTTATCCTCTATCCTCACACTTTGTTCTTCTTCCATATTTAGAATCTCTTAATTACTAAGTAAACATTGAAGAGAATGCTACACATTCCAAATTTTATTTCCAAAAGTTAATTATTAAATAATGTGTCATTATCTCATGAGGTTTATTATTTTGAGAAATGTGTCACCAATTCATAGGGATGATGACACATCATTTGGGAACCAACTTGTGAAACAAAATTTAGGATGTTTTAACACGTTTTAACATTTCTCAACATCGAAATTGTCTCCCGTTACCACACCGGGCCGGCAAGCCTCTTTTGCTTACTTTATGTCTATCTTTCAGATTCCCTCGGCTCACATACCGACATGAGTGGTTAATTTAATACAAATGGATTCAAATCCATTAACTTACTCTTAATTTGTTCTATTAATATATATGTTATCCCACATGTTCTTACCAAAAAACCTCAAAAAGAGTTGATCCATGGAAAATCTATTAATTAACAAAAACGGGTGGTTGATCTACTTAGTCTAGAGTCAAGAATGTGAGCCCACTAGAACTCTTATTATGCCCAACCAAATCCAATCTAACAAGAGAAAAATACAGAGTAGTACAACCTACCTAAAACTGCAGTATGAAGCTTTTATTATTATTATTATTCCTTTAATTGAGTTTTGCTAATAAAAAAGTAATACATTGGGTAATTACTATAATATAATCAGGCTGAAAAGTACAAATATAAAGCTTTTAAATTGAGTGATCTCCGTGCAAACCTTCACGGGCGCCGTAGGAGACAAAAGCGGGTCATTTACAGAGTAAGCGCATGTTAGACGTAACTTTGATATAATTGATGGATGTAACATGCATGATGCATGCATGGATCTATATATTTTTTTTTCAGTCAAACAACCCACCAATTAGCAAAGTATATCTCTTTCTTGATATATTTCATTTCATTTCATTTCAATGTTGGGATGGGATTTTTGCCATAATCTAACATTCTACAAGATCCAATCAGAGCCAAAGTTGATCTGAAATATCATAAAGGCAACCCATAGTTTTTTTGTTCTTTGATTATGTCGGATTGGTGGGATAGAGAAGTTTCCTTCTCTCATCTTGCAACTTGATGAAGGCACAATTTGATGCATGTCTTTGTCATTTTTTTGGAAGAGACTAGAGAGCTAGGCATAAGAAACAAGAGCTGACATTAGTGAGATAGAAGAAGTCATTATCCTCCTTTGCTTCTCTCATCTTCCAACTTAGATGAAGGCACACACTTTGATGTCTTAGTCTTTTTTTTTTTTTTTTGGAAGAGAACATGGCATAAGAAACAAGAGCTAAATGGATATATAATGAAACTTCTGCGACTTGCATGTGGTTTTTTTGACTGGTTTGTGCATAATCTTGCTAGATGGGTTGTATCTGCTAATCAAAGCGAAAGCATTTGCAGTATTCATGAGCAAGATTAGAATTTTAGGTAGGGGCAAAAATTAAAGACAAAAATTTTTGAGAGGGTAAAATTTTAATTTTGAAGGGTCCAACTCATTAAAAAAAAATAATAAGGAATTTTTTTGGGTATTTTCTGCTTGTTTCTTCCTTTGTCTAGTTTATCTGAAAAAACAAAAAAAATCATGAAACTATGAACCTAAAAATAGGGAAAATGAAAATTGAATTTTTTTCAAGAAGGACAAAAAATTTCCTCCAACCTCCGACTTAGATTCTAAAAGTGCTGGCACGTGTTTCTCACATGTTCAAAAAATATATGATACTTTGAAAGCTTCTCTGACCCAATTTAAAAGAAATTTACATATTTCCAAGAAAAGACTATTACATTTTGTTAACTTAAAGTTGGGATTGTTTCTTTTAGGGAAAAATATAAAAAATCCTCTCAAACTACCAGTACTAGCTGTTTGCAATATAGCACCCCAATGTTCAAAAAGTAATAAAGTAGCCCAAAAAACTACCAAAATTTATCGAAAATGCCACTTATTTTTTTTTATATTCCTATAATACCCATATTCTTTTAACAAACAAAATAATAATAAAAAAAACCAAATTAAAAAAAAAAACAAAAAACAAAAAAACCAATGGGCGAATAAATACAATTTTTTTTTGGAATAAATAAATAATTTTTGTATTTTTAAAAAATTGTTTTGTATTTTTTTTTTACAATTATTTTATTATTTTATTTGTTAAAAGAATAGGGGTATTATAGGCATATACAAAAATAAGTGGTCTTTTTGATACATTTTAGTAGTTTAGGAGCTATTTTATTACATTTTGGATACTAAAGAGTTATATTATAAACGGCTAGTTGTTTGAGGGGTTTTTTTTTATACTTTTCCCTTTCTTTTATTGATATCATGTCGAATTTCCCTACCTACTTGGGCTTTGTGGATGAATAGAGTTCAAAAGTGCCCATTTAAAGCCATACGAGAGGAGCCCCAAGTTATGGTAAGTTTATCTGAGCTCAAGCCCTAGCATTTCATATGGATAATTATTTACTCTTTAAGAAAGGCAGATTCATATGCTTTCCATCCCCAATAGAAGGGCAGGATTTCCTCCTTTTATCATGGATTGAAATGTAGTGTTTGTTCGAAATTGCATTAATGAGTTTAACAAAGTATTTTTAGTACATAAAAAGTTATACGAAACAAGAAGTTGATTTATTTAGAGTTTGTTTGGGATTGTGTTTGAAAAATAGAGTTTTTAAGTCAAAAGAACTTTTGGACAAAAACTTCATTTTAAAGCTTTTGCCTAAAGTGCGTTATGACAATTTTTAAGCTTTTGGACTCTTTTAAAAATGCTTTTAATTTTTTTTAGTCCCTTAAATGCAATCCCAAATAGGGCCTTAATAAAAAACTTGAAAAGTGCTTCTTTGACATTTTTGCTATAGGAAAAAGCCAAAATGCACTTTTTGAAACTTAATCTAAATAGCTCTTTTTGGTTTTAAAAACTCTTTTCTCAATGCAATTTCAAACAGGCTCTTGGACTATCCTTAAGTCACTTACGTACTAGTTTAAACTAACTAAACTAGTTGGTATATGTGCAGAAGGTGAATTCAAGCTAATACTTCAAGTGTGTTATATATGGTGGCTCATATTGGTTTCTAGTATAAAGACCATATGAACGGAGCGCAAGTGGAACGAGCGGGGATGGATATTTGTCGTTACTAGTATAATCGAAATCAACGAACTGGCTTCGGTCGTTATACGGGCATCCAAAATACAAAGGAGATGGATCCATCTTTATTAGTCCCGATTTAAATAAAGAATATGCAGTTTTCATTTGTTAATTCAATGGTTGAATAGTTCATGTGTCTTGTTGGTTCACTTAATTTGATCATTTGGACATCATTTTCCAATCTCAGACATAGGAACATCATGGTGGAACCCAAGGCCAAACTTTATGCACTTTTGGATTAACGAGCACTAGAAATAAAAATGCTAAAAAGAAAATTATACAAGTTGTTAAAGAGATTGTGACATTATTAATTACAAGATAAGCTTGGAAAAGAGTGATTTAGATGTAAGCATCTTTGTCATGGAATTTATTATAGAGAAGCTTTTTGAGGAGCCACGAATTCCACACGAGACTACATGGCATTGTTCAACAAATAGTAACCAAGTAGGCCAGGAGCATTAGCTCTAAGGACTTGAATGCTAGCAATTTTTTTGGGCAACGAATATTAAAGAATTTTTAGTTGGGACTACCATGTAAATAAGTGGTCAGACTATTCGAAACCTATTCGGACAGGTATATCTTATGAGAATTCTCTTATATTTATTGTTTGAATTATTAGTAATCTAGACAAAAAAATTTGCTGAGAATCTCTATCCCTAGTTTCATAGGTGGTAGGGGTGACAATTCGTGTTTGCATGTTGGGTTTGGGTTGTGTTGAGATATTTATATAAGATTATATAGGTCAACTTTAACTTGACCCATTTAATTAAATGGGTCAAATCTTTTAATCCAAACTCTCCAATTTTGTAGGTTCGTAGGCTATATCAAAAATTGTCTGTCATTTTGTGCCAAGTTTGGTATGAGTATAAAATTATTCAAGTCAATCATAACCTACCCCATCTAATTAAATGGGTCATACTCATTAATTTTAACCCTTTAATTTTGTATTGAGTTTTGAGTCGTATAAAAAAATTGAAAAAAAAAGTAGGGCGTGAAAACTGAAACCCAATTTAGCAGAAAACTGATTATTTTTAGTTCATTTGAATTGGATAATATCAAGTTAGTTATATTAGAAGGGTATTTTTGTTTTTTCACTTTTTGAAGGGACAAAAATACCCCTTTAATATAACTAATTAGATATTAATATATTATTATTTTCAAATGAAATGGACCGGATCCTAAATTAGGAAAGGGTGAACTTTTTTTTTTTTTTTTTTTTGACATGTCCACACAAGAGAAGGGGGAAGTGAGATTCGAATTAGTGACATCTGTTTCATGAGGCGTAATTCACAGCCGATTGAGCTACTCCTTGGGGACAAAAAGGGTGAACTTTTAAGTTTGATGGAAGTAATTTTTTGTAATTGCCAAATTTTTTTGTTTTTCCCTTTTATTTTTTCAAAAAATCACCGAATTTTTTCAATGGGTCCGGAAATCGGGGGACAAACGTGAATTGGGCCGAAAACTAGGCTGGTCCTGGAAAGCAGAGTTTGTGCTTTATTGACTTTTATGTAGTAGTACATACATATTAGGCCCTCCACATGGTAGGGGCCCAGCTTTTCTTAAAGGCCTTCCGTACGGCCCTTTGAAGTCTAGTCAGACAGACAGGTGTTCTTTTTATCCCAAAAAGCTTTAATAACATAGAAGTAAATCATTATCTTTTGCATAAATGCATGCTGGATATGTATATATAAGTCTATGGATATTGATAGATTTGGATAAAGATTTGCATTTCACGGGAGAGAGTGCATTTTCGCGGCTCAAATTGTCCAAACACCTACTCGAGTAGCTGAGACTTTTTTCATCTAAACTTCTAACACTAGGTGGGGGTTAGTTTCCATTTGCTGGACGGTGAAATCTTTAGTTGGTTTTTTCGAGCATTAACCCTTCTTTATTTGTAGTCCCGAAGAAGCTTCGTTCGGTTATGTTACATGAGCATTGCACCCGATCCAAATCCGATAATTTTTACTTGACATGCATGAATTTTTAGTTGATTTTTTTTTTTTCCCATTGAACCTTTTAAACAATGGTGGAGGGAAAAGGGGATTATTCTTATAATATTACAATTTTATGTTATATTAACTTATAAGTATATCATGTTATACTTATAATAATAATAATAAAAAAAAATTCAGTATGTCATGTACATTTATGCATAATATCCATTAATCTCATACTCAATACTTATGCAATAAGTATATAGGATTATATCAGCTTGTGATGTTTCTCAACTTATTAGACTATGGAGCATTAAAATGGACTTTTTTTTTTAATTTTTTTTTTTTCAAACTTTCCTCAATTCGGTCTATTAAATTAATATCTATCGGTTGAACATGTTATTTTCACATGTATTTTTGACAGAGAAATGCTAAAAATTACACTATTATCCAACAACTATTTCACCATACTGAGGTGATGTGTAGTAACTTTTGATTTTTTTTTTTAATTATTATTTTTTTAACAAAGGCTTATCCAATGCTATCAGACTCTACTACAAACATAATGTTTTGGTGACTTGCGTTTGGAAGGGCCAAACACGTCACTAATGGGATGGTGACGTGGGTCACGGGGCACTAATCCACTGGTCTAGAATTAAATTTGGTGACTTGTCGGTTTTGCACACGTCACTCTCCAATATGGTGACATGTGCAAGTTTTGCAGGTCACCAATTGGGGGTGACGGCATTGAAGATGGTGATGTGGGTCACTTGCCACGTCACCATCTGTGTGTGAACTCTAGCATTATTCTTTTTTAAAAAATGCATGTAAGAATGCATTTTATATATATACATATTTTTTCTGACCAAATTTAGAAAAAAAAAAAACACTTTCATCAATCAAAATAGGCTAAAATGCCAACAATATAATTCTCATATCAATGCATTAGTCTTGGTCTCATTTGAAAATAATTTATGACCTTTTGCCACTGCTTTATAACATAATACATGTGATTATATGTCCCTAAGAGGTAACTCAATTGACTGAAATCACGTTTCATGAAATAGATGTCACTAGTTCGAATCCTCCTCTCCTTCTTGTATGGACATATTAAAAAAAAAAAAATGTGATCATGTCATGATGACGTGCATAACATGATAAATATGCTCATACAAATTAATTACCTGTCAATTTTTGGGTGATGCAACTCTTCTCAAATTATTGATTCATAAATAAATAAATAAATAAATAATTAGACTTAACTCGTATCATAATTAAATTTTAACCTATCATGCATCCATACCATACATATATATTTGATATTTTTCATATATCCACATCACAAGGGGTCCCGGCAAGGCTGACGTGGATACCGATAATACGTTGTGCTTCCGGTTTTTGATAGAGTGTGGGGTACAACTCACGTGCTACCTCATCCCCAGTAACGCTCATGCATGCCATCGGGACCCACAGTAGATATCTGACCGTCCAATAGATTACAACAATATTCTCGTCCGTCGCTTTCGTTTTTTTTTTTTTTTTAATCGGTGGAAAGCAGGTGATATTATAATTCCCTGACCAAAAAAAAAAAAAAAAAGAAAAAGAAAAGAAGAGGCTGCTGGAAGAAGGATATTTAGGCATTAGGCAGCAATCCGGTACAGATTTGGTACTTTTGTAGTAAGACATCCGTGGTCCAGTCTAGCTCTTAAAGCAATCCTAGCCTCATAAAAAAGGTTTGGGACATCTTTGGCAAAAGGAGAAAAGAATATTCCTATTTTGAAAATGATGTTGGAAGGGCAACTTGTTAAAAAAATGGGGACCAGCTAGACAAATTAAGTCATTTTGGATCGAGATTTAGGTTACGGCTGCGAACCACGAGATAGCTCAATCGGTTATGAACCACGTCTTATGAAACGTAGGTCACAAGTTCGAATTCTCCCTCCTTTTATCCTTGCGTGGACACGTAAAAAAAAAAGAAGGTCATTTTGGACCGAGATTTAGGTTACGTTTGGTACACCGATAATAATGATTATTTCATTAAGAACAGGAAATAAAATAACATTTGATCAATATATAGCTAGCCTTGAAATAATCAAGTGCATTGGCTTTAATTTGGGTTGTTTATTAATAACTAGGGGTAACTTCATTTATCCCTTATGAACTTACGCGTATTTTGTAAACACTCCTCAATTGTTTAAAACCTTTCACTTTGGTGTATTGATCTTTTGATTTTTTCAATTACCCCTATTCCATTAGAGATTGGAATTAAATCTAATGGTAAAAAAGGTAAAAAGACTTTTATATCAATAATGTTTTAAAAAATTTAAAAATTACCCTTATTTATGAATAAAAAATTATTATCATTATTATATTAAAAAAAATGTGACCCGCCGTGGGTCACAACGGACGGTCACTTTGTGACCCGCGATGGTTACCTTTTTTTTGTTTTTAAAAAAATATATATAATAATAACAATAATAATATGACCCATGGGCCACAAGGCGGGTGGGCTAAATCCATGGGTGAGCTCACGGGTAAGGAGTTTTTATTTTTATTTAATAAAAAATGAGGGCATTTTAAGAATTTCATACTCATCCGTTAGAATTTAATAGAAAATCTTAACAAATTGGAGTATTTGAAACGAAACAAAAGTTTGATACACCAAAGTGAGAAGTTTTAAACATTTGAGAGGTGTTTGCAAAAGGTGCGTAAGTTCAGAGGAGGTATATAAAATTATTCCTAATAATTATGATAAGTTTTTAGAGAGTGAAATTCTATATATATATATACAATAACTTTAATTTAGACTGTTCATTTAGAATGAAAGACCAAATCTATGTCATTAAAGGACTTTTTCTCTCTCTCTACCACTTCTCCCGTGATCCATTGTCACTGCCACTATTAGTTTATCACCACGATCGATGTTGGTCACCAAGTACCACATCATAAGGATCTTTGTATACAATGGGAGCTTGGTCGACATACTCTACATGTCGGTCTTCGAGTAGATAAAGATCAAGCAGGAAAGGTTACAACTACTCGATCAACTTGCCCCTAGTTTGATCCATAGGCAACAAGGTATCCTGTAGCTAGCTAGGCTCAATCACTTGCTTGTCACAATAGAAACTAGTCTCAGGCAGATCACAACAATGGTGATAGACTGCCTATTATCCTACATGGCTTCTTTGAAGGCTAGTGTCTCGAAAGAGACCTTCATGGTAGCTAGAAGGGCTTGAGATGAGGGATGAAGAAGCGATACAAAATTTTATCGCTAGCTTAAGCATCAGAGAGTCTTCTCGTGAACAACCCTTGACAAGTTTTTGATTGTCTTATCTACTCATTGTGCAGGTGTCTACTGACTGAATTAAATCTAATCGTACAAAGAACAACTAATTAAATCAAAATTAGTTGGCCAAAGGTAGATAGTGATAATGAATATAATTAAGGACTTGCTAGCTGCAGGAAGAGACATACAATGTTGAAGCTTATAGGAAGAATTAATTAAAACTTGAATATGGTGGAAATATATGTCATCCATGACAATATTTGATAACCGACGTTCCATGAAGACCCTACTCATGATCTGACATATATTGTTGAAAGACACTATAGTTAAGAAAATGTTGGTTCAATTGGGTCATGTGAGTATGTGTGGAGAGGAGAAATGCATGCAAAATGTTGAAAAGACATGAAGAAAGTATCCGACAACACACGCTAGCTGTAGTATATATCCCTTCGATCGAAAGACATGTCTTCCCCACAGCTTATACTCCAGTCTCCATGCCTCGTCCTCATAATTAAGTTGCTTTAATTCCCTGTCCTTCAACCAATTAATTCAAAGAAACAGTTTAAAACACAACTAGCTACTTAATTGAAAGAACAAAATAATAATAATTAAAAACATAAAAAAATGAATTAATACAATTAATTAGAGATATAAGCATGACAACATTAATTAAACAACAACAAAAACACGAACACATGCATTAACAGCGAAATAACATAAAAGAAGACGGTGCTCGTATTAATATAATATAATATAGATATGATAGCATATATCTTATCCATAACTACACGTTATATATATATCGTCATCCATGTTTGGAGTTTATTAACCAAAATTACGTTGTTGGGCATGGAGTGGGATCTGAGAGGAGACAACTCCAGATGATGAGGTTCTTTAATTAAAAATGGTAATTATATGTGAGAGTAGATATGTAATTTTCCATTAATGCTATGAATCCCATGCAGGCTAATATACTTCTTTTTTCAAAGAACTTAATGCACGTACGTTGATATTCAATCAAGATCTTCAATCCCCAAGTATAACGTACGTGTGATATATATTGATATAGAGTGTAAAAGAGTGATCATGATCACACCGTAACAACAATGGACATCCTTGCACCCTACAATATTCTTCATGCATGGTGATAGCTTTAATTAATGTCGGTTATTAGTATGAGAATAGAGACAATTCATCATGAAAGCTACTAAATTAATAGAGATAATTATCTCTATTTACAAGGATCCGATAGTTGATGCATCTAGCTAACGGTGTACATATTTAAATTTTTTTAAAAACATGTTAGTATTGATTTCATATCTGCCGTTAGATGTACAAATTTTAAATCTAGTTAGACTATGAAATAGATAATATGAGGTAGTACTAGTTATTTATTCATTCATTTGTCCATTTTACAGCCTGATTCCCTACTAAACTTTTACTTATTATGTTGTTACCATTCACAACAATAATAAATAATACGGAATTGAAAAGAGAGAGCAAGAGAAAAATAAGACACAGATTTATGTGGTTCGACAATGTACCTACCTATATCCACATGATAGTGTGGTTATATTTCACTATTAATGATTTAGGGTTATAACATAACATACTAATATAAAAACTCTAATTGTACGAACGTATTTTGAATACCATCAAAATACCTTGTATCGTACCACGGAGGCATTGCCCCCGCGCCCCCACAACCTAATCGTTTCCCCCCGGCCAATGCACCAGTAGTCTCCGCTTCGTTCTAACTACTCAACCAACCATACTAGTATTTCAATATTATTCAGTTATCTGTGACTGAAAAAATATAAGCTACTTAACCCAACACTACCCATAGGGGTTCGGAGTATCCATTTGCCATGTTTTTTGCTGGGAATTTCTGTAGGTGAGTAATCTATTATTGTTTTATTTTAATTATGTTGATCATTGGCTTGCATAAGTCCATGGAAAATAAGAGATTATTAGTCAAGAAAGGAAGGTGTGCGTGTTCTATCATATCAAATCATGTTTAAAGAAGAACATGGCTATAATTGGCTAGCTATAGCTTATCCTCAAAGAGTGATCATTATTAGGCATTGCATTTTATGTCTGCCGGCTTGGTCAACTTAATCCCCTAAATTAGCGTGTGGGTTCCTCAACCTGAATATAATTAAGCAGGACATATTAAAATCATAAAACCATGTGATCGTCCAAGTTCTGCGGGACAAAACAATCGACATGTTTGTGTCTTTTCCTTTGATTGTGGATGACGATTAATTTGAGATATAATTGGCTATAAATTTTCTTTAAATTAGGTCAAATAATTTTCATTAGTTCAATTTTTAAAAAGAGTACTTTTAACACGTAAAAGTAAAAATACATGTAATTTTCACATCTTAAAAAAAAAATTATACTTTTAAAGATCGAATTAAAAAAAAAATAAATCTTTCAACCAAAAAAAAAATTATCATTTGGGCAAGGCAAATCAATTGTTTTGAATGAATAAACTTAGTAGAAAATGCATTTTACCCCCCTCCCGAAGTTTGACTAATTTTTTAATTTAAATTTTAATGTCTAAAAATTTATAATATACCTTCACAAAGTTACAAAATTTTACAATTTGACCATTTCACCACCCAATTTCCTCTTCTCAGATAAGTTCAGTACTCTCACTCTCTTTTAATTTGAATAAGTTTTTCTCTCTTACGAATAGATTGAGGAAGAACAAATAAATAAAAATTTAAAAAATATTTTAATATTATAAAAAAATTGAATGAAATACATTTAAAAAGTCTTTAACTAAAAAAATAAAAAATAAATACCAGTATGAAATTATGAATAAACTATTTTTAGATATAAATTTAAAAAAGCAGATGCAAATAGTCTTATAAATATTACAATATCGTACGTGGTTGCAGACACCGACAAGACATCTTAAAATTCTTCGCCTTCCAATGTTTTGAAACGTTCCCAATTGTGCATCAATACAAATTATTTCCTGAACCCTATATGATCTAAATTAAGCCATGGATCTCTCTCTCTCTCTATATATATAAAGGCATTATATATACATAATACATTTACAGTGAATATATATGTAAAATAACATATTGTTTGATTTGGAGTTGAAGAAGTAATGGTTGAGAGATAAGACCGTCAAGGTAATGGTTCATTGGTCCCATAAAATCTCCAAAGTAGTTGAACGATACGTATGATTTGAATATCCGCAATGAAAATTTTTCATATATACTTGATTAGTATTAGCTATCTTGATTCTTATTAATGTCTTGGTGAAATTTCATCAAAATCCTTATTATACGTCTTTCAACATATAAATGTTACTATGGTTATACTTATATAAAATAACTATAATTGGTCTATCCGATCTACAATTTTTGTTAAAAAAAAAAAAAAAAAAGTTGAGAGAGACAAGGGTCCTTCGAAGAAATTACGAGGAACGTGGGTGGGACATTTGGGACAAAATGCAGAAAGAACATGAGGCCAACTGTGAAGTGGTACGTGTAGATCATGTAAAATCTCCAGCTCCTTTTCTCAGATTGATTTGAAAGACGATCACTTCTTCGTCAGTCATCCTCTTTCTTTCTACATGTGAATTTTGTCCCCCTTTCATCAAATGGGTCCACTTGTTATGATTAGGGCATTAAATCACGAACAATGCTGAAGAAAAAAAAAAAGAAAAAAGTTTCCAATAAAGTATCGTTTTCTCAGCATGCTTAATAATCTGAATGTGAATACTAATAGTCAAGGAATAATAATTAACTACCATTAGAACGGTGTGGACACTTTGAAGATATTGATATACATGGTGCAATGAGTAGCAATACGGACAACTCATGTGAAAGAGCAGTTGCATTTTACCCGTTCGGATAAAGCTCGAGTTTGAATAATACCTATCCAATCGAACGAGATTAGATGCTCTCTCATACATGCAATACAAACAACTCCCGACACTTGTATACACCCGCGTGTTTAAAGTGAGATATTCATGTATTCGGATCGGTACCGACTAGGACCCATGATTAGATATATAGTACGCATGAGCTTTTTATAAACTTATCAGAACCTCTGTTCTGAATTCGAATATTGACTATGTTATTTACTTTTACTTTTTAATTAAATATTCAATATTAATGGGCTGACTAATAATATTTTTGTGAGGAGGAAATGATAAAATGGGTCATTTTAGCTAGGAGGGCATGCATGCAGCAGAAGATATTTAATTAGGGGAGTTGGAGAAGCAGTTATATTGGAGATAGAGGGTGTGGGTGGCAGAAGAGTGAGTGGGTGAAAGGAAAAGAAAACAAAACATCATTAATAATGAAGGGAAGGACCAGCTAAGGTAGCCAGAGGCAGCCTTTGGTTCCCCTGCTGGTCCTACTGCATGAAAAAAGCAGTTACTATAATAAAAGCCTACACCAAATCAAAAGAAAATCAATGGATTGATGATGCTTTTGGAGCCTTTGTTTCCAAAATGTCAGTTAGCTTGGATAGGATAGAGAGAGCTCAGAGGGGGGTATCATGCAACTTGTAATCCATGCATCATGCATGCCTTTCCTTTTCCATTTGTCCCAAAAACAAACCACCAAACCAAAGCTAGCTTTAATTTAGAGAGAGAGAGAGAGGGCTCTTGAATTAATTACAACATTAATTATATTTTATTTGAGCATAATTATTCTTAAATTGATATATTATTTAAGTGGGTGCCATTAGATAACTATCAATTTTTTTTTTCTTCTAAAATTTTGAACTATATAGCCCTTATTTATTTATTTATTTATTTTAATAAATTCAATTAAAGCAATTACCCTCACTCAAATGCTCTCCTTAATTGTAATCTGGGCGGAACCATAAATTTTTATTGAAGGATTAAAATATAAAGGAAAATGTTAGGTGCTCTTTTAGTGTTCTCTTGGTATCCTTTCAATTGTGACGTGATTTTTAAAATCGTCAATATATTAAAAGTTAATAATGATAATCTCAAATTCAATGGTGATTTTAAAAGCTACATCATAGTTGAGAGGACAACATGAGAACACTAGAAGAGCACCTATCATTTCTCAAATATAAATGTCCCTAAAGGGTAGTTCAATCAATTGTGAACCACGTCTCATGAAGTGAAAGTTACTAGTTCAAATCCCCTATTCCTTTGTGTGGACATACCAATTATATATATTATAAAAAAAATTAAGAAAAAATTTAAAAACTACAGATGGCCATTGCCCCTAATCAACAGTGCTTAGTTCTATATATTCCCATCGGTTAAATTATTAGTTAAATTTATCGTTTCTTATCAGCTTACGTTTTTAAGATAAATGATGATTTAACATTGTCCATTACCTCCGACTGGTTTTATATGATAATTTACATGGTCAAAGTTTATGATATACACATATATCCACATTTTAACTGTTAATGTAATAAGTGTTGCACAGATCATTGTTACATTAATTCTTAATGGACTTACAAGAAAAACTACTACCGTACACTTGTAAACTCTTTTAGGTACACAATTAGTACAATAAACAAAAGTACATTTAAATGTACAAACCTACGATATATTCCAGGTGCATGCATAATTTCAAATATGCAACTTTATAATTTGTCATATATATATATATATATATATATCAACTTCACGAATCACGATAATCCTTTTATCTCTTAACCTTAAATATTATCATGCAAAGGTCTTTTCAAAAATGGTTAATATCTATTTTTTACTCTTTTATTCACCCAAAAAAAAAAAAAAGAAAAGAAAAGAAAAAACTAATAATAACCTGATGATCCGTACACTCCTAAGTACCCCCACATTCTCTGACAGACAAACTATGTTGCTCGAGTGCTATCCTTTTGGATACACCTTTTTATTATGATTTTTAAATGCCCTTTGATTTGGGTTGACTCATGATCTTGTTTTGCCAAAGTTTGTGCAATTATGGATCGGAAAATCAAGTTCAAATCGTGTCGAAATAAATATATAAGATTATTTATATTAATTTAAGTTTAATTTCGTGTTAAATTTGCGCAAAAGAAGAATGGAGTTGAACAAGTTAAACATAAACTTCTCTCAAAGGGTGTAAGCAAACACCTCTATGAGGAAAATCTCAAGCTTTATACATTTTTAACCCACAACATGTCTATGGGTTTCAACTTTCTTGTTAGAGTCACTGAACATAAAATCCCAAAATGGGCCTCCAACAAAAAAAGCCAAAAAAGGAAAGAAAAAAAAGAAAAAAAAGAAAAGAGAAGAGAGAAAGGATCAAGAATGACAAATGAAGAAAGATGTGAAAAAAAGAGAAGCAAGTGCATGTGCTGCTTCATCTTAGCCATCTTCTCCAAGAAAACCCGTCATGAATTTCTTGACCTTCTTCTTTTAATTTTCATCTGAGCATGGAGGTTAGAGAGCGGAAGACGACTTCTTCGCAGGGAATGGTGAGACCCATGTCGTGGTCGAAGCCAAATTCCTCTTCGGCTTGGCGGAGGAGGCATTGGAACTCGGGGTGAGTCAAGAAGGAAATCGGGACGATGTGCCTACTTCTCTTTTCGCCGACATAGACTGCGAAATGGCCCTTTGGGACGTCGAGGGGAAGCCCGTCCTCGTCGTAGTCGTGCTTCTTTCCCAAGCTCGAACATCTTTTGAGGATTTGCTTCAGAACTGCAGTTTGAGGGAGTTTGTTTGATTTTCTGATGGCCATTTTTTGGCAGAGGAGAAGTATTGGTTTAGAGCAGAGGAGAGATGTGGAGGTCGTTGTGGGAGGAAGAGGGATAAGAGTGTGAAGTTGGAGGTGGTGGTGATGCGGGTATTTATGGTGAAGGTTGAGGAGAGAGAGAGCGAAAGAGCGAAAGAGCCTTGAGAGGTCATGTGGCGTGTGGGAGCAAAGGACAGACCACGGGTGTTTTGGGGTATGTGTATGCAAGGACATGGTGGGATCCTCTACAAATTGATACCACTTTTTTCTTATTTTTTTTAAGAAAAAAACAAAGTAAAAAATAAAAAAAGTATTTGAAGTAATAATATTTATTTTGGTCATTCTTTTAGTTGGTATTTTTTTTGGGGAAAATATATAATAACTCATTGGGTCTGCCTTCCAAAATTTTTAAATGCTTAGGCTTTTTTTTTTCGAAAATTTACTCTCTGGGTGGAAGGAAACTGGAATAAAATCCCTGCCGTCACACTTTTGGTAACGGCCGTTAACGGACCCAAAACGCACCGTTTTGAGAGATTAAATATTAATTTTTTTTAATTTTAAAATTTTAAATCTATAAAAAAAAAAAAAAAAAGGGTGAAAGAAGAAGGGTGGCCGATCCACCCATAGGGGGTGGCTGGCCACCC
>CM017322.1:8685513-8748657 GCA_006937295.1 Carpinus fangiana
GAAAAAAAAAAAAAAAACATTATTGCTTTAGACACTTTTTTTATTTTTTTTACTTTGTTTTTTTATAAAAAAAAAATAAGGTAAAAGTTGGACAAAAAAATTGAGTCTTTATTATCCCTCCTTTCCAATTATCTTTTTTTTTTTTATGGTCCAGCAGTAACGGATGCAAAGGAGGCGGCGCAGGGCACATGCCCTCCAATTTAAGGTAATTTTTATTTTTATTTTTTATCTTAGTCCATACTTTTGTTTCTTTCGCCTTTCTTAATATGAATTTTTGCTCCTTTTAACACAAATTTCTATATACACTGCTGCAGTTGTTGAGGATTCTCAATTCAAATTATGACCTGATTAATGTCAAGATTGGATTTTCTTTTTAATCTTTTGTATTTGAATTATGTAACTTTTTGTTTATTGTATTTGTTATTACTTATTTATTAAAAAAAGAAAAGAAAAAAAAGGACATGGTGGGAGCCAAGCTCAATTGGGTTTCTCTTGTGTGTTGTGTCCTCTTATTGACAAAATGGACCCTCCTCTCTCTCTCTCTCTCTCTCTCTCTCTCTCTCTATGAAAAGTAGGTTGCTATAATTCTCAAGGTTCTTTTCCACTTTCAGTACAAATTAATGTGTAGAATTGACTAATATTTTCTTTTCTTTTGCTCTTCTTTAAATATATATTCTGTGGGTCATTTTGGTCCAAGTCTGAAGGACACCACTCTTAATGCTTAATTGACCTGCCTAGTGACTACACTTCAATTTCACCGCCACTCTTGCAAGGTCAGGCGTTCTTGGCTGCTGCCTGAAGTTGTACTTTCGGGTCAGAATTTTCTGTTACAATCCAATAAAGATTTTCAGTAATTTTCTTGTTTGAATGACTAGCAATCTAAGCAGTAAAATTACAAAAAATTTAGAGTAGTCCGAGTAAATTTCAAGCACTTCGCTTGCTGATCAGTAAAATCTGAATATGTTATTAATAAGGTCGTCAAATTTTATAAAAATTTAAACAGTTTCAAAGAAATGTGAAGGATCCAAAGGTAATTTTGAAAATTAAGAGACGGAGGGAAGAACGTGAAAATAGTATAAAGCATATATATCTCAAATACGAGTTTATAAGAGCACTAGCAACAAATGTCCTATGTTTAGGAAAAATTTCAAAAAAACCATAAAAAACCTACTCACATCATATTCCCTATATTTAACCAACTCTCAAGCGTTGTTACAGTATTTCTCAATGTGTAAGGAACCAAAAGTGATTCCCTATACATTAATTTAATATAAACATTTATCTTTCCTCTCTCATCTTTCATCTTGTTGTCTTTAATTAAGGATTGTGTTGGAATTTTGTGAAAAAAGTGAGAGTAAGTAAGAAACTTGTATTTTGTAAAGAAATAATATTTTAATGATATAGGAAAAGATAAATGAAGCTATTGTGAAATTTATTTTCATATGGAAGCAAAAAATAATTTTGTGCCTTAAATTTAAGAAAAATCAAAAGAAAGCTGCTGTTAATACTCTAATACCTTACTATCAGGTGATTGATTGTTCATAGAATTTTCTGAAATGGGGCAACCCAAAGTTTCCTTCCACTCTTTCAACAGAAAGTATATATAAATCTTTCCCATATTTCAAAGGTTGTGATTAAATAAATAAATAAATAAATAATTACTTAGAGAGACTTGTGTTTCTCACCTACCTGAAATCACGGACAATAATGTGTACTCTCCAGTACAAATCTTGTTGATGGTTTGGCCTTTTCTAATTGTTGGGTTCGTGATTCTGTGGACTCTGCAGTGACATATATAAAACAACAGTTTCTCAAAGTCCACAAAAAAAAAAAAAAAAAAATTATGCAGAAACCCATGTGTGTAACTTACTGCTATCTCTGCAGCTTTTGACCACAACACCTTTATCCTCAAATGGTCACACCCCCTGAGAGTGATATATAACCACAAAAACCCAGAGCCTTACAGCTTTTCTTTCTTGCATGGCTCCTATATTTTTAACTAAAAATTATCTATTTTTCACGTCTATTTATCATCTGCATGTATATTGGTTGACGTGATGCTTTTTAAGTAGCGAGTATGAAAAATCACTTAAAATGAGTCACGTTTTAGGAAACTACAAGTGTTAATCGATTAGTCATTTTGGAATGACGTGCAAAAATGATTAACATGTAACGGCAGGATAAATTTGGAAGATCTTTCACCTAATATTTGAATAATGGAGTTGGGGTGGACTAAAAAAAGATCTTTCACCTAATATTTGAATAATGCTAAGAATGTTAATTATAAGATTTGATGTTTGCCAGTTGTCAATGGGCCTATTCTAAGTGGATGTAATTCAAAGCAGCAGTTGTTTCCACACAACTGAAGGAAAAAGGAGAAAGAAAAGCAGATCCCTAGCTTGTAACAAAATTTACAATGAAAGGAGTTGTACTTGTTGTTGAAGCCCCAAAACAAATGATCAGATTATCCATAGGTGTCCCCAAAACGAAGGGCCTCCCATGTGGTCATGCTGAAACCACAACCACGAAATAGGTTGTTGTAATCAGACATAAATCTACTCTAAATGGACACCACTGATATCTTCCCTAGCTTGGCTACATTCAGCAAAGTTTTCTCCCCATGTTCTAAGGCTCTGCTGGAAAGTGATATATATTCAGCATCATGATGCTGCGATGTCCACTTCTGTCTTCCCTTTTTGTTTTTCTCAAACCCCAAACAGTCCTTAACAGTACAGATCCCCCCCACAAACATGAAGCCCTACAAATCCTTCATAAAGTTGTCCTTAATTGGTACGTACCAAAGACTTAACTTCTGAAACACAGTATCTTAGCTACTTCTAAACCCATTTATCCAAATGCATAACTAGGTCCCTCCAACTCCTAAAAAAGAGTTCATCAACTTGTAGATCAACTGTAGATCGACAAAGAATTATGCTACCATTGTCGACCTAGTTAACCGGGTATCAGTCGCAAAATGGGCCGCCTCTAGACTTAGTGTCACGGGGCACACACAACGTGATGAAATCTCTTCTTTATTTTGTCTTTCAATACATCGAATGATCCCTTAAATAAAGAGTCTATGTTAGCGTTAGTTATGAAGGAATAACAAGTCCATCTTCGGTCTTTGTTATCATACATTGTTTTAGTTGTTATATGTCTTGTGCCTAATTGTTTTTTTTTTTTTTGGACTTGTGCAAGTAATTGTTATTGGGTAGGAATTTGTAACCTTTTATGCATGATCAAGCTTATTTAAGGCAATTACATCCTAATAATAAAAAGGTTTTGCACAGTTTCACCCCTCGAACCTTGTGTTTGACAAAGTCCTCTCCATCAGATTGATGGTAGGAAAGATCCCCCGGTTAGTTTTGCTGTGCGTTTTGAGAAATGTTACACATCCCATTTTTTTTTTTTTTTTTTCAAAATTTGCTTCTCAAATGATATGTTACAATCAAATGTGTAATCTATTATTTTAGAAAAAGAAAATGATAAAGATATAACTTAAGTCTAACTTTAGCCCAACTTTTATATTAAGTTTTTTTAAAAAACCTGNGTTATATGTCTTGTGCAAGTAATTGTTATCGGGTAGGAATTTGTAACCTTTTATGCATGATCAAGCTTATTTAAGGCAATTACATCCTAAGAATAAAAAGGTTTTGCACAGTTTCACCCCTCGAACCTTGTGTCTGACAAAGTCCTCTCCATCAGATTGACAGTAGGAAAGATCCCCCGGTTAGTTTTGGTTTGTGTTTTGAGAAATGTTACACATCCCTTTTTTTTTTTTTTTTTTTTCAAAATTTGCTTCTCAAATGATATGTTACAATCAAATGTGTAATCTATTATTTTAGAAAAAGAAAATGATAAAGATATAACTTAAGTCTAACTTTAGCCCAACTTTTATATTAAGTTTTTTTAAAAAACCTGATATGGTGGAGAGAGAGCCTTAAATTAGAGAGAGAAAGAAAAATTTGACTTAAAAGTTGGTTCAAAGTTAAACTTAAGTTATACCTATATCACATCTCAAAAAGAAAATATGTCATGATCTCATGTGAATATGTGATGATGACATATCATTTAAAAAGTAAATTTTGATTTTTTTTTTTAGGATGTGTAGCATTCCTCTTGTGTTTTACTGTTGTTGGTTTCCGTTTCTTTTGTTCTCTTACTTGTAGAAAAAGTTACCGATCAAAGTAAATCTTGTAGAGGGGTAAAAGTAGAATCGAAGAAAGAGAAAAGTAAAGTAAATAATTATATATATATATATATATATATGTACGTCGGCGTCTATGGAAGCAGCTCCCCCCATGTTCTGTGAATGAGATTGGTCCGGAGGAAAAACAGGAGAGGGGGACTAGAAAGGCCCACCATTCTCACGGAAAGCAAATAGACCCTAATAAGGATTTTTCTTTTAAGGTTGATGGTGACTCTACACCTTTAGGTTTAGCACATGATGGCCATGTTACTCTTGCCGCAGTAGAGACAACATAGTAAGGTCCGAATGAGATCATTCCAACTGCTTCAAACGGCTAGCCTTTCTTACCCCGTTTTTTATTTTTATTTTTTATGTCACTCAAACTGTAACTGCCTGCTTGGAAGTTGGAATCTTTTTCATTTTTTATATATGAATCATCTGGTTTTGTGAACACCCTTTACGTGAATTTATTAATTACCTTTTCCCTTTACTGATTCTTGTTGAAAAGTTGGTGAGTTCTGAGGTACGGTTTATGTCATGGTAATTCAAAAATGACTGCAGATTTGTGATGGCATGCAGTTAACTTTTTATGCAGATGATATATATCATCAGGGTAAATAAACAAACACCATTCACACCCATGTGGGTTTGTTAAGGAAATGCTTGAATCAAAGTCTAGACATGAGACATCCATGATGGAACTCAACGATGATGTCAGAATACAAAGGCAGTTGTGCAGCAGAGAGCTTTTGGCTAACTTTTGAAAACCAGTTCTCTCTTCTTCTTAAATCTTGACAACTTTTTCTCAAAATTTGTTTCTCTACTTCTTTCTAAGCAAGTTTTTGTTTCTCTCTGCTAGGTTCAAACAAAGGGAGTCCCACATCGCTCAATCAAAAGCATGTCTAAAGCTTTATAAACTAAAAGCAAAGTATGAGAAAAGGGGCGGAACCAGAGGTGCTTGAGAGTTTGTTCTTTCAAATTCAAAAATTAAAAAGTTAAACACTCACGCCCCTCCCTGGCTCCGTCTCTTTTATTTGTATTTTTGTTTTCTCTCCAACTTAAAAATGTACTTTGCGTAGAGACGGAGCCACAAAAGAAAAGGCTCCAATAATAGGACATATCATATAAGGTTTATGTACCATATTTTTGTTTTCTCTCCAACTTAAAAATGTACTTTGCGTAGAGACGGAGCCACAAAAGAAAAGAATCCAATAATAGGACATATCATATAAGGTTTATGTACCAACATAGAAGAGAAAATTAGTAATGATACTCTTCACACTTATTTATCACACGAAGAAAAGTTACATAAAACATGCAACGTTAACCTATATGAAATGAGTGTGATAAACGGGTGTGAAAAATAGCATTACTAAGAGATAATTGTAAACTTGAACCTGCATCAAAATTACTTGGATTTCTGAGATCTAAGGATAGGCTGAAACCTGTAAAGTGTACTAACGAGGGCAGCGCATGCAGGACCCATCTGAAAGCTAGTGTGGATGGTCCCATTCCCATTAACCGTTTATGAGCATTTGAAGGACCAACAGAAGTACTAGAGGGGAGGGCCCTCAGCTAAATTGATGTGTACTGCATATTTCATCATGTGAATTTTGATGCTGGATCATGTGCTCTGCAGAAACCAGAAAACTATGGAAGGAAAATTCAACTAAGCAAGCTTAATTTAGGTGCAAATACAGAGAAGGCTGACTATAAGATAAGTTACTGAAAAATACAGAGCAGAATACTACTAAAACTGAAATTCAGATGACAACATAATCCAT
This sequence comes from Carpinus fangiana, assembly GCA_006937295.1. NCBI lineage: Eukaryota > Viridiplantae > Streptophyta > Magnoliopsida > Fagales > Betulaceae > Carpinus > Carpinus fangiana. The sequence goes on from CM017322.1 coordinate 8,691,487, forward strand.
TACACACATTTTACAAAGAGATAGCAGCAAAACTAGTAAGACTCTTACGCAGCAATTTCACAATACTTCAATGCAGTGTATCACCCGAACACAGGGTAACTAAACCCAATAGTGTTCTAAGAGAAATGTTACACACACTTCCACTCTCACATTCCTAAGTGTACGCATTCTAATGTGGCATAAAAAATCGCCATTGGATCCAAAATTCAGTGGCAATTTTTAGTGCTATGTCAGAAAATGTGCATTTGAAAGTGTTGGAGTGAAAGTGTGCGTATCATTCATCCTGACCTCCTGGCCTCTCATAACTTCATAAGTCTTTCATTCAAACAGGTTAACTAGTTCTATCGGGTTTCTTAAAAAATATATGTTAAAGTGTATATCCCTTGCAGCAACCTGTGTCTTTGTTGCAGTCTATGTAGAGAATATGCTGGTTCACTTGGAAAGACCATCTGTTCCAACAACCCAATATGTCTTTGTCCCTGAACAGTTTCCATAAGATCTAGTAAAATTCTCAGGGTATTTTATTTAGTTCAGATTAAATTGTATAGATTTTACTAGGTCTCTATTTATCACACTAGTATTTATCAAATTTAAATTTAACTATTACTTATATGGCAAAATCTTAACCATTTAATTTAAAATCAATTGTTGAGAATTGTGGAATTCTACGTAGTGTGATACCCTTAAAATTCTAGAAGATCCTGGTTTGTGATATATGCATAATCCAGACTTTGTTTCATTGACTTCCCCTTAATTGTATGGAAATGTATTCGTTTCCTTTGCATTGACTTGATTTTTACCATTGGAGTGAAATAAAGGATCTACAGAATATGCATTCATCAAAATCGGAATTTACATAAATACTAAATACTAAAACAATCCGGGCCACATGTTTTCATTTCCTGAAAATGGCTTTCAGTCAAATCAACAGAACAAGTTTGAAAAAAGAAAAAAGAAAAAAAAAAGAGGAATATACGTTTTTTTTTTGTGCGGAAATAAAAGAGTAGCTATTTTGCTCAATGATACACAATGCCAAATAAATTTAACTTTTAACCTTTTATTTATCTGATGATACATATTTTTTTCCTCCTTCCCTTGATACACAGTCGAATGACAAAAAAAAAAAAGAAAAAAAAAAAGGAAAAAGCAAGAACCAAAACCGACAAAAAAAAAAAGTACTCCACAGCTGAGAATATCAGCATCAGATTATGTCAATAATTGTATATGCTGCAAAACCAATTTGAAGTAGAGTATCAAAAATCTGCAGGATCAGATGTATATTCACTGGTCAGAGAGAGATTTCAACTGTTGTTGATGTGGCCCATCAACCACACTAATTTGTCGCCTGAGTTTAGCAATATGAGCTTGAACCTAATACAATTAGAGTAAAATCAAACATGTCAAAATACTTGGCTTGTACACTTCTTCTGAATGAAATTCAAACGATTTATCGAGATTAAGATATGTCAACAAGCTTAAGTGCAACTAAGTAATGCATTATTCATGCTAAGAGTCTACAGAGGTTCAAATTCTTTCATAATCTCTACTGACATGAAATCCATCCTACTGTTAACTCCGAAATTTTTGATTTAAAACATGTTCAGAGAAAGTCCCGATCCCAGTAAATCCCCTGAGCTGGTCAATCAGGTCTATGCAGCCTATTTCAAAGCCAGTTTGTGAAACTGAAATCCATGACATGTTGGGTGGGTCCTAGATAATGATGTCCAACATGTATATGTCAATAACTCAGAATGAGTAACTAGCCATTAGAGCAAATGAATTGAGAAGAGAAATAAAGCACGGTTTAACTGATGCTACTAACTGACACAGAGAAAAGTCAAGGAGGTTGGCTTGGTACATTATATGGAAGAGGCATCATCAGGAAAATCATGTAGCCCTAACTATTTGGTTTTGAGCACTAATTCTGTTTTCCATCCATTCTGAAGGCCTGAATAGATCTTTGAAAATCATTAACAACATCTTGATGTTAGGATACGACTTTGTCATTCTTCTTGAGGCTCCTACATATTCGTATTGTTGGGGTAGGGGAGGGGGCAGGGGTGCTTTTGTTGTAGGTCACAATTAAGTGGTACTATTTAAATAAAAAGGAACTCAAAGACAGGCCATGCGACTGTTGGGGGTTACTATCATGCATCCGAAAGCTCTTCCCCATTTCATGCAAACCCCTCCACCACAAGCAGAGGAATATCATGAACAAAACTAACTTCAACAAACGTGGCTATAGTGATGCATTTTTCTTAATCATCATTGGTGAGTTTGAGCTTTCGTTGTATGAGTTTCATACAATGCGTGACAAAGAAAAAAAAAGACAGATAAGAAACGATAAATTTGATCTAACAAACACCAAAATCCATCAATTATAGTAAATACACACTGGGGTGGTATAAATAATTTGAAGTTAGAATTGGGGGCCATGCTCGATATAGATATAGTTTTTTCACATTTATAATGTTGATGACTTAGATGACAATATTCTTCAACAAGAATGGTTGAAACACAGGCAGCATACATGCTTGCAAGGAAGCAAGGATGTACTCAGTTGGGTGGTAATACCATGCAAAATAGCAACAACTCTCACTAAAGATTAGAAGAATTCGTGCTGACCTGTTGACGAGCTGCAGCAAGTTGTAATAACTCATCTGCTTCTGAGAAATTCATGAACCATTGACTTAGGGGGTGATCTTTAGTGTCACCTCGCTTCTTTCTACTTGCATCCTCAACTGGTACTACATGAAATTAAAAGCCATATTTATTCGTAGAAAGCATGGCCAAGAGCAAAATTACAGACGATCAGTTAGGAAACAAACCAGGAGGAGGCAAAGTAAAGCCAGCAGGTAATCTGGGCAAGGTTACAGCTGGATGATTCTGCACACGAGCTAAAAAGCCGTCTGCAGGCTCAGGGAACACAACCTCATCATAGGATTCCACAACAACAGGCTTTTTAGTGGACATGGGACCAGATTCATCCTCTGGGTACAACTTCAAATGATGATATCTGTGAATATATTAAAATTCAATACACCGAAAACCTAAGAGTTTGTATGTTCTTTACATATTGGGCCTGCTTCATTATTGCCTGTATCTCATATATTTCATTTAAACACACAAAGGATCAGGACAATTATTTGATGAGATCCTTTCACTTAAACAAAAAAAGTATCGGACAAATATTTGATGGGTAGCACTTGGCACACAATACATGATAAAAGTCAGCCCACCTAATTTGGTCTCTTCAGCTGTTTGATTCCAATCAAAATCTTTGGAGATGAAAAATATAAAAATACATGGTTAAAAAACTTATGTAATTGAAATCATCTTTGTTAAACAACCACTAACCCATCAGAAGGTGATTTTTGGTCCGATATCTATGGCAATAGAGCATTAATGCAGCAGGATTTGTAGCTAGAGGATACAGGTAGTTGCTCATGGCAGGTTTGCGACCATGATCTTATTGTGGAATTTAAAACCAAGTAAGAGTTGTTTCAAACTTAATTTAGTATTATTGTTTGATTTAGTACTATTATTCTAATTTGATCACCATATGGCTCTTTGTTCTATACTAAAAAATACACCTAGTATTCAATTATAGTTTAGGCCAAGTAATAGATAAATCAGAACCGGACAACACGCGCAAAGCAACTTACAAGTTCAATGGCTTGTCACACACATCGCTATGGAAATAAAGTGTAATAGCAATCTCAAATTCACCCCATCCAGCTTCCGATACCTCAAAAGGTGGTGACTCCAAAACCCTTGTGGGATTATTGAAACTGGAATGCAGCTGAAAAACAGCGCGTTTTACCACCACTCCCAGATCCTCATTTGTTGCCCCGCGAACATACACAGTCCACTTATGCGACTGGTACCTTATTAAAAACTAGAGAAAGTAAAGAACAAGCATTTTACTCAATATGTAAAGCAACCAATTCAAGCAGCCATAAAGCTACCAACACAACACTAAATAGTACTTACTCGCTTGCCTTTTTACCAAGCCAGAATGAGATGTTACCATACACAATGGGAACGCTTATCTCAACATCCTTGAGTTTCTTATTCAAAATCTACAAAAAAAATAAAAATAATAATAATAATAAAAGAAGAAAAGAACCCATCAACTATAATATCTCTGTACTAAAACAGTCTCAATGTGGCCAAAAACTATTTTTGGATTCGTGGGAAACATTCTCATTGAAATAAAAACAATGGGCAATGATTCAAATTTGATTTTTAAAACTACGCTTACGAAGAAAAAGTACAATAAAAAGCAATAGTTTACTAAACAAAAGAAAACTGAAAACAAGTTCTTGGCTTTGAGATTCAAAATATTTTCAAAAAATTTTCTGAGCTTCTGGGTAGCATTATTTTGGTGATTCAGAAAATGGGTAATCTTCCAAATTTGAATCGAACAAAGAACCATTACCCTCTTTTCACTGTCTTCAGATTTGATCATTTTGGTGCGCAGTGATTTGGGCGTGGATCCACTTATCTCAGGCTGATCTGGAACGAGCTTTTTCGAAGACGAACTGCTTGTCATATCTTGAAACAGCTTCTCCTTCTTGGAAATCCAAGTTGGAAACCAAGAAATTAGGGTTTTTCCCTGCAAAGTTACAGAGTATGGTCTCGAAGCCACTAGGGCCTGTAGAATAATCGCCTGCAACGAGGTTTCGCATGTGTGTTACACATAGCCAATCGGAATGTGCCCCCACATCAACGCAGAAACTATTTCTTATTAAATGACTCAATTACCCTTCTTTTAGTGTTGTGGCGGAACTCTGAATTGCTTGTCTAGGTGAGCCCGCCAATGTGAACCTTTGCTGTTCCTGTTACGGTTTTACCGTTAAGATGACGGGTATGGCCTAAATCTACCTCCGTACGTTGTTTTGCAGTGATGCCCTTATGCTTTGGAGAGTTTGGCTTTTCACCCAACTTTTCTAAACCAAGGGACAAAGGCAGACATTGTTCACAAATTTTTTTTTTTTTTAATTATTTTTTATTTTACAACTTTCTGACATAAAATGCTTGCGTGATAGTCTTTATTAATCCTTAAAAACTAAAGATTAGTTGAATGACAAGACAGAATTGTGAAATAACTCTGATATAAAAATATGGTATAAAAAATTACTCTTTTTTTTTTTTGGGTTTTGTTTATATTTATACCCATGCTCAATTACAAAATTATCTTTTATACTCTCTCATGAATCTTAATATTCAATTAATATATTTTAGGGCAAAATTCAAAATTCAGTTTACCTTCCTGAAGTTTTAGGGGATTTTCAATTTGAACCATAAAATTTCAAAACTGGCAATTTATCCCCCCTGAAGTTTTAAAAAGTGGCAAAGTAAACCTTATGTTAACTTTTCTGTCAAATTAGACGGAATTTTTTTTTAAAAAAGCTTGAGGGCATTTATGTCATTTCATCATTTTTCATCTAATTTGACGGAAAAGTTAACTGGGGGGTTCACTTTGCCACTTTTTGAAACTTTAGGGGAGTAAACTGTTAATTTTGAAACTTTGAGGTTCAAATTGAAAATCCCCTGAAACTTCAGGGGGGTAAACTGAATTTTACCCTATATTTTAACACTTTTACTCAACAAGTGAGATCCAATACGCATAATATTTAATTAAAATTGGGTAAATTGTAGAATAAATTTGCTCTGCTCAAAATGTGATGGTGTGATTAAAAAGAAGAGAGCCTCAGAGACGTTTACATGGTTTGAGTTAGTCATATCATAGATATGGGGATGCATTATGCATACATTTTGGTATAATCAGTTCAAGATTAAAATTTTTAGGCATCCTCTAGAAGAAAGTTGATCATTGAAAAATGGTTAAAAACTGAGAGAAATTAAAGTATCACCTAGCCAAAAATTTCCCAATTTGCCACAACTCGAATGGTGTTTTGGAATTCTGAAGTAAATGCTAGACAAAGTGATTGAAGAAGGAAATCATAGAAACTTGATAATTTTATTACTTCAATTCACAAAACTGAGGTGTTTCCCTTCCTTCCAAGTACTAGAACAATGATGGAGGGTATGACTATATATATACGCACACAAAAAACTATACGATCACCAATGTCACTAACTCACCTAGATCTGAATTTTCAGTAATTTGCTGTCCGAAATGCTAATAACTCAGACTGTGAAATTACTGAAAATCTTTATTTAAGTTGCATAACAAAACTGGGAAAGGAAAAGCCAAGTGGTGAATCACCCAACCATTTCTTGCAGAAAGATGGACAAAAATCCCAGATGAAGCTTGATTGATGCATTTGTTTTCTGGTTACCTGTCTGAGTCTTGTGCAGAGCGTTGTTGGTTGAGAGCATCCTAACACACATATCTACTGCCTGTATGTGCCAACCTGCAGCAGCTGCATTCAGTAAAATCAGCCTACTAAAGACACCAACGCTGAATGAAGTTTTTTTTCTTCTTTTTTTGGGCCAGAGACGTTATCATTCGTCTATGAGAACAGAAAAGTCTCTCATGAAGGTTCTAGCTTCACTTTTGTTCTGGGTTGATACTCCATGAACTTGTCAATTTCAGACCTCAGCCTCAGAGGTGACACAAAACCCAGCGCCTGCTTACCTCTTTTCTTCTTGTCACTTCTTGTTTCAACTTTCTATTTGATGCTACCATTTGACCACTTGCAATATCAGAATTTAAGTGAAGAGACCTATCTTTAAATTTCGCATTGAGTCATCTTCTCATAATTCAAAACCTCAGATGCTCTATTTGTTTCTCTTTCAGAATTATGTGACCTCAATCCAACTACATCCAACATCTTTCTTTAACCCTCTCTCCTTCATCAACTCTCTCAACTGCTCAATCTCATCCCACATACCAAACATAGCATATAAATTTGATAACATAACATAAACCCCAACATTCTGAGGATCCAAGTCAAGTGCCTTTTGAGCAGCCAACTGACCCAACTCTATATTTCCGCAATCCTTGCAGGCACTTAGTAAAGCCCCCCACATGGAAACACTGCAGCTGCCGTCTCCTTTACAGAGCATCTCATTCACCAGCTTCCATGCCCTTTCCAACTGACCAGCCCTGCAAAGCAAGTCAATCAGACAACCGTAGTGCTCCGGGCCAGGGTCCAATGCAAAGTCACGAGTCATGGATTCAAAAAACTCAACCCCAAGGTTCACTTGGCCGGTGTGACCACAAGCAGAAAGGACTGTCACAAATGCGACCTCATCTGGTTTAATCCCTTCCTTTAGCATCTCTTGGTATAATCTAATAACTTCTTTAGAGTGTCCATTTCTTCCATAAACGCCGAGCATTGAAGTCCATAAAACAACATCCCTTTGACACCCTCCTCCTTTTCCAATTCCTGCCAAATTAAAGACTTGCCACGCCTTTCCCACTAGGCCACACTTGCCATACATTTCAATCAATGAACTCTGCAGAAACACGTCCTTTTCCACATCATATACTGTCCGAATCAAATGCGCATGCACCTGCATCCCAAATTCAAACGCAGATAGCCCAGCACATGCACGTAATATTGCTGACATTGTGAAGTGATCATAATCCAAATTCATCACAGGCATCTTGCGAACCAGGTCAAGTCCCTCAAGCCACATCTTAGCCTCACCATAACCTGACAAGAGTGCATTAGCACACACCGTGTTTTTTACAGGAATTTCATCAAACATCACTTGTGCATCATCGATAACCAACGACTTCACATACAAATCAACTAGAGCGCTTCCCACAAAAACACTGGATGACCAGCCTGATTTGGCCACAAGGGCATGTACCTGCTTACCAACTCTAACATTTCTGGTAGACGACGAAGCTGTTAAAGAGCTACACAAAGTGTACGAGTCAATAGGTACTCCATTAATTTGCATGAAAGAAAAGGTTTTTAGTGCATTAATTGCCAACCCATTTCGGCTAAACTCAGATAAAATTGCATTAAAAGGTAGTGGGTTTCTGGGGTTCATGAACCTGAAAAAATTGGTCAAGGTTTGAAGGTTGTTTTCGCGATGACATGTGGTGTATAAAAGGATGAGTTTAGTGTGAAAATTAAGGGAGATAAAGAGCAAGCCTGTTCTAAGTAGGTGAGCGTGGAGCTTCTTAATGGCTCCAAGATTCTTGCTTTGAGAACAATGGTTTAAGAATCCAGTGATAGAATCTAAGCTTCTGGTGCTCTGGAAGTAGGATTGGTCAGTCATAGAAACTGGAGGCTACGAGGTTTAGGCGTTTGATGTAACAATGTACAGTTTTTAGCGCAGTTTTGAAATGTCAGTTATTACCGTCAAAACTTCGAAGCTGATTCTTTTGATTTATTTAACTTTTAGTTAAATATTTTTATTTTTTATTTTTTATTTTTTATTTTCATTCTTTGTTTGTTCTTGGTAGATAAGAGAGAAAGGGTAAATGAATTAAGGGGCAAATAATCAATTAATATCATCCATGCTAAAGTTGAATAACCAGAAGCAAGGAGCAAAGCGTTCCAAGGAAGCAAATGAAGATGCATTCAAATAAAATCAGTATACATCTTAGGGAACAAATAAAAGCTTCCTAGAAATTAATCTGAAACTGCACTAATTTTAAGAAATTAAAGTACCGTTCATTTAGTACATGATACCCAATAAAATGTATCACAATATTTGAGTGCCCTTTACATATCCAACAAGACTCGACTTTAGATATTCTCAAATAAAACCATCACCATATCAGTCATGGATGTGCAACATTTTCTCTCCCTTGGAGGCTTTGATCTTGAAAGCATATTTCTTTCTTGGAATCATCTTGGGCTCAAATTGTCTTGGGAATGTCTGAGGGAGGGGCGGACTTAGTAGGAGCTCTCATTGTATTCAGCAGCAAGTCTTCAATGCCTTCAGATTGCTGAATAATCCTAACACAACGAAATTGGTCCTAGATAATCACCCTCCAAACTGGCCAGTGCTTGAAATTCCCTTTCTGCCTCCATCCACATTGTTCCAATCACAATGAAACGGACGACCACATTATTTTCGATCTTCGACTGCTTGTCCCGGAACAATGGACTCTCCCCACCCTCGAAGCAGTAACCTGGCATTTTCAAATGAGCAAGATAAATTTTTTCGATTGGCCCACATCTCAAAAAGACCCCGAGCTTGAGTACCCTGTGAACAACCCCCTCTGCAATCTCTCCTCTGTACAGATTGAATGTGAGGGCGCTAAACACAACTGGGAAGATAACATCTCCCGTTAGTTGTTTGACTCTCCCCTCCCCTATGCTCTCCAGAGTTGTGACAGCAAGATAATATCCAAGATCCTTAGAAGCCTTTCTGGCAGCAAACTCACCCAACAGGCGAATAACGATAGATGTTTGAAGCATCAATCCTTCTGCATCCAGGTTTTCAGCAGGGATAAGGACATTCCAGGGCAACTTTACTTTGAGAAACATTTTGTTTTTGCTCCACCTGTCATAAACCAAAAGAATAAGACAGCAACCCTGTGTATGCTAACTTCATTTACTAAATTTCTCTGAGTGTTCTTACCTTCTGAGTGTTAGTCATCCATATGAAAAGTTTAGAGGATGAACCATACAGTCAGCTAAAAGAAACCATCATATTCAAGATTGTAAATAATTGTATAGAAAAACACCACAAGGTTATAAACAAACAAACAATAGCAAGAACAAAGTTCGGCAAATAATTGTGAACCTTATGCATCATTTACTATCATATAAAATTTTCAGCATTTTAGATGCAGAAGCATGGCTCCACAAATGTGCCACACCATACAATAAATAGTATACACAACAGCTTTAACAGTGTATTATCTGTGTAGCCTTAATGCTAATTTCATAAATTACTAGCAATATAAAATTGTCAGTCTTACTAATTATTAGAATATCACATTTTCCATAAAACGTTTATGTTTCTTGAATAAATAAAAAGAGTGAAAAAAGAAGCTAAAATACCTCCTGCAGTCACCAGCCAAACCCCAACAAATAAACATCAGACAACCCTGCTCTACAATAACTTATCACAGACACAACAAAAATTACACCTTGAATACCAGACAAGTAATTAGCACACCATATAACACTTTTGAAGGAGAGCTTTCATCAAACAAACCCAACAAAATCACAGTAAACTAGTGTGTGTGAGAGAGGACTTAAAGGGAGCCGTCGGTTTATGTGAGTGTTGATTGTCAATTTTTTTTTTTTTTTTTCTTTGATGTCGGTAACCTCTCTAAGGCAGGACCCTTTGGACCTTTGGACCCATCCCTGTAGAGTAAACTCCGGTCCCGTACACCACACCCTTATAAGTTTTCTTATACGGAACTAATTAAATTGCTGACTTTTTAGAGGAGGTGTGGCTCAAAAGATTATTAGCACCCATGAGGTGTTAAACCTTGAATCTTGAAGAGAGCAAACCCTAAGACCAAAACCTCCACCACTTGGGCCAACCTCAACGTATTCACCATCAAGACCAGAAAATGCCAAGAAAATGCAACGGTTTAAACCCAGCAAACCAGAAACAGGTGACGGAAATGAAACGATTGAAACCCAAACACCTACGAATAGTTGATGGGAAAAAGATATGACTCACTGCGGTTTGGACGTGTTTGTCGGTGTAGGCCTTAGCGCGGATCGGTGCGGAGTCGCAAGAATGCCCGTGGGTGAGAGGCTTCCGGCCTCCTGGTTGTGACGGGTTGCCTGAGAATGGTGGCCGCGTAAATTAGGGCTACGGCGGGGGAATGAATTCACGAATGCTTAACAAATGACTGTCTGATACAGCAGCACGGTAGTGTTTAGTGTTCTCGCAAGCCACGTGTATGAATGAGATCCCCAGGACTGTCTAAGGGACAGGCGTGATCTACTACTTAAACATGACCGTCAATTCCGAGAATATGCTTAGAAGAGTTTGGCTATCTGTTGCAGCATAGCACAGCTCTTTAGTTCACAATCACAGCTGTTTACAAAGAAGAACCTCATCCAACGGCCAGAAAATAGTCAAATGTCTTACTTCACGTAGTTAAAGGTTTGTGATAAAATTCAACCACGTACAATCCAAATCCATGTCATAACTATCCATTTATTTTCGCGCCTTAGATTTCCTCCTCACTTTACACCGTCCTGAGGCCCAAGTGTTTGATGAAATGTGTGACCAATTTTAAGTATTTAACATGACTTAATTACAAATTTAATCACGTGTATATAAGGTTTTAGACATCATTTTTTTTATAAGTTCCATTTTTAATGATGAATTCTATCCAAAGTTTGTATCATTTGGTATTAAAGTCAGGCACCACGTCTCAGATTTGAGTCACAAAGAAGGCGACTTATGAAATAGAGTGGGCCATTATGAATGTCAGATTCAAGAACGTGGTGGTAAGTTACGATTCTAAATATCCTACATGACTTAGACTTAAGTATAATTTTAATATTCTTAATCATGTGAATATAAACTCTTGAACACTAATCCTTGTACGCCAATTTTAAAAAATGAGTATATATATGAGAAATATATCATTTGATATCAGCAGCAATCACCACATTATATACTTGAGTCATGGAAAGGGTAACTTATAAAATAGAGTGGACCATCATGAACGTCAGTAGTTACAGAGTGTGATGGTATATTATAATCTTTAGTGTATTATGAGAATGTAAGAGAAACTGCATTGATTCTTGTAGTTGAAACTTTTTGTGGGTCTAATCCCCACTTCTACACCTACTGACAAGAGAGAGAATAATATTTACATGGTTAGAAAAATGTTATTGTCCCATTTTACAGCAATTGATGCAAGCGAGAAGTGAGATGAATGAAAATGTCTTCACTGCAGGGGATTGTGAGGCCGCCCATTGGATGATCAAATCCAAATTCTTCCTCAGCCTTGCCTAGCAATTCTTGAAAAGAAGGCTGGTTCAGCAATGATACTGGAACTACAAATCGCTTCTTTTGGCTCTCTCCAACATATACAGCAAGGTGGCCTTTTGGAACATCCATAAATGCTAAAGCTGCTTTCTTTGCAAATGGGTTTGATCGGCGGAGAATGTTCTTAGCATTTGTAATACCAGGCAAACGAATAGCCATTGCAAGCTGCTCAGAAACAAACGAAAGGGGTGAAGAAAGTAAAGGATTTGAGAGCAGATGACTGGGATTGGCTATGGAATGATATGTGTATGTATATATATATAAGCATTTGAAGTCTCTGAAATGACGAGTGAGTGGTGCAGAGGGAGGCATTCGGGTGGGAGACATAAGCAGCTGAAGGATCACATGGAGGTGTCCTCCAACCCATTGTCAAGAACTTGATATTTTTGCTGGAAAAAGTTTTGGTGCAAGCTTTTGTGGGTGAACGTGAACAACCTACAAGGGTCCCATTTGAATCAAAGATATTCAGAGGCAGCCAAATAATATCAAGCCACTAAACTTTACCTTGCTTTCTTTCCCTTTCCCCACTCTTTTCTCATGAAATCTTTCCAAACAAATAACACTAATTAACCCCTTTCTTTTTAATGAAAACTAACAGTTGACTCTCAAACTATTTGTCCCTTTTGCTTTACCCCCACCGTCAAAACATTTCATTAAATCTTTTGAAGACCCCCCTCGATCAAAATTTTTCATAAATCTTACGAAAAAATGGGCCACATGCAACACACACGTCCCAAAAATGGAGTAATGCTATAAGGAGAACTAGATGAGTAATGCTAGAAGTCATTACTTGGGTTTCAAGGTTTTCGTTTTTCCCGTAGTTGGATGCATTTCTATACATTTAGGTTGAAGAAAAGTGGGAGCTAGGACAACTGCAGTGTCTCTTACTGAATTTTGTCCCATTTTAACAGGAATGTGGCTTCTCTTTCACTCGGTTTTTTGTTTTGTCTCAGCATGCTCTTCAATGTCCTCTTTTTTCTTTGCTAGCTCTACGTGTTCATAACCAATTTGGCGCAATTTGAACAAAACCTCCATGATATCCATACTTCCTATTACTGTTAGTTCCCCTTTCTTCTTCAAGTTCCAGTAGACGGAATCAATCCCTACATATGCAATTGCATGAATGAAGATTTCTTCTTGTTAGGTTCAGTTAGAAAAGAAGAGTAATATATTTTCTCTAAAGATTTAAGTTTTTGGATTGTGCAGTATCCTGTTCAATAGAGTGTTGGCTGCATCAACAACATCTTTTACGCCAAGTAATTTATATCCACACTCCTGCCTATGGTCTGAGGTGACTTTATTTCCCAGGATTTGTTTTTGATCAACACATGACAAAATTCTCTTTAGATATTCCCTCTCTAAGCTATACTTATGTACTTGTTCCTTGCACAAGCCTATTGAGCTGCATACTGAGATTGTAAAAGCGGTGACAATTCAAAGAGTTAAGTGAAGTTTCTCCTAGTTAAAACAATTTATAAAATATCAGTCGATATGTTAATGTATAGGCTGATTTATTTTGGGTTTTTTGGTGTTTGGCATTGATATTACCTGATATTGACAAGTGATATTAGAGGAATGCTATACTTTTAAAAAAAAATTTCCAAAATTTGTTTTCCAGATAATGTGTCACAATCCCATAAAATAGTGACACATTTTTCAAAATAACAAAGAGAAAATACACTTTACCTTCTAAACTATCCATCTATTTTCATTTTTAACCACAATGTTTAAAAAGTGACATTTTACCCATCCAAAGTATCTAATATTGATATTTAACCCCATGAAGTACACTTTACCCCCATTACTTTGGGAGGGTAAAGTGTACTTTATAGGGTCAAATGTCAATGTCAGATACTTTTGGGGAGTAAAGTGTCACTTTTTAAATATTGAGGTTAAAAGTGTAAATTGGTGGATAGTTTAGGGGGAAAAGTGTATTTTTCCCAAATAATAAATTACATAGGCTTATGAGTCTGTGGCACATTATTTCGGAAGCAAATTTTGGAAATATTTTTTCTAAGTGTAACAATTAAATAAAATAGAAGGGAGCAGAAATAAAGAAATATCATAGAACCAATCCAAAGAAGAAAATGTATCCTCTGTTTTACATATGGTAAGGGAATGTGAGAGAAACTGCATTGGTTTCTTGTAGTAAAACTTCTTGTGGGTAGAATCCCCACTTGTATATCTACCGAAAAGAGACAAAGAATATACATGGCTACAAAATTGTCACTGCACGTTTACAACAATTCATGTAAGCGAGAAGTGAGATCAATGAAGATGTCTTCGCTGCAGGGGATTGTGAGACCACCCATTGGATGATCAAATCCAAATTCTTCCTCAGCCATGCCTAGCAATTCTTGAAATGAAGAGTGGTTCAGAAATGATACTGGAACTACAAATCTCTTCTTTTGGCTCTCTCCAACATATATAGCAAGGTGGCCTTTTGGAACATCTACAAATGATGAAGCTGCTTTCTTTGCAAATGAGTTTGATCGACGGAGAATGTTCTTAGCATTTGTAATACCAGGCAAGCGAATGGCCATTGCTATCTGCCCAGAAAGATGGTAAAGATCACAAATGAAAAGGGTGAAGAAAGTAGAGGATTTGAGAGCAGAGGAATTGAGGAGTTGGTTTGGCTATGAAATGATATGTGTATGCATATATATAGATGATTGGTTAGTGTGTGAAAATCTCTGAAATGAAATGAGGAGCGAGTGGTGCAGAGGCATTTGGGTGGGGATAATTTGTTCGAAACATAAGCATTTAAAGGATCACATGGGTATGTCTTCCAACTCATCGTCAAGGACATGTTAGTGATGTGGACATTAAAAGTTGGAAGACATTTTGGGCATGCTTTTCTGGGAGAGCAACCTACAAAAGGGCCCCAGTTGAAATCAAAGATAAGTGGATTGAAGCAACTTCTCAACGACTGGCTCACCTCTTGCAACAGGTTGAGCATATATGTCAATTATTTTCTTGGCAAGAATATGTAAGTGGGGCTCTTCTATGATATGCCTTTTGGATAAATGATTACCAACATTTATCTATTCCAACTAGCTGCATTTGGTCTTCACTGTAGTTCAAGCAATTGAAATTTGGGGTCATTTAAAGGGGCTTACCGAAATTTGGCTAAGAGGCTGTTTTAGCTAGTTCACTAGAAGTGCTTTTAGGATAAAGGCTCAAATGTTTGAGCCATAAGTGAATGATTGACAGCTTCTTATCATAAACTCAAATCAGAAGCAAAGGAAAGGGGTCAATGGCCTTGGCTTTACTGATGGCATTGCCCACCTTCAGAGTTTGAGAAATCTGCTAATCATGTTTGTAATAATTTCCCCATTTCAATGGAAATTTGGTAGTGTATTTTGAATGGTTTGGCTTTCTATGAGGACTACCTGTAGGACACACTCCTTGTGCTCTTCACAGGGGTGTGTCGTAGTACTGAAGCAACACATGCATGCTCTTCACAAGGGTATCCCGTGCAGCCAATGTGCTAAAGCAACCAATGCCGGGGATTTTGGCCCACGACATGTTATTAAATGCAGTTGTCTTCTGCCTCCAAGGTTTTGTTTGTAATTGTAGATATCCACTAATTTTTTATGTTTTTTTTTTCACAGTTTGAACTGTAATGTTGAGTTTACAGGAATAAAAGCCAACAGAGTCTGAAGTATATTCCTGCCAAGAAATAAAAGACCTACATATGTCTCAACCATGTCCTTCCAAGGCTTCCATATCCAATTGTGTCCACAAGAATTTTCCATGGTTCATATCTGATATCTCTTTGATTTCAAGTGGGTCCGTTGTTGTTTTTTCTCCAAGAAAATGATGGTTGGTCATATTGTCCTCCACCAAATATACAGTCTCATTCACTACTAATTTCTCTATGATGATTTTGAGAACATCACCATGTGATCCTTCGAGTGCTTGTTTCTCTGACTAATTCCCACCAGATTGCCTCCACACCACTCACACACATTTCAGAGATTTTCTTAGACAACCTTCCATCTATAAATATAAACACGATTTAGACGTATTCCACAGCCAAATCATATCCGCAGTATCTCTTACAGCAAATAATTTCTTCCTCCCCCAAGTCCTTTGTGAACTACAGTCTCTTCCAAAGTCATAATATAAACACAAATGGCTCTTCTTCCTGGTATAATGCACGCTAAGAAGATTGTCTGCAGGTCTGTTTCTGGTCTTTCTAAAAGTGTTCCAAAAGGCCACGTTGCAGTATATGTTGGAGAGGATCAGAAGAAGCGATTTGTAGTACCCATATCATACCTGAATGAGCCTTCATTTCAAGAACTGCTAAGTAAGGCTGAGGAAGAATTTGGGTATAATCATCCGATGGGTGGTCTCACAATTCCCTGCAGAGAAGACATCTTCATCAATCTCACTTCTCGCTTGAATGCATTTTAGTGCAGGGCGCACTAACCTTGATCAAACTAGACACATTTCTTCTCTGTGGCAGAAGGGGCAGAGCAGGAAATGTCTACCCAAATGACAGAAATCATTGAAGTTTCTCAAGAAAATAGCTGTCTGGGAATCCATTTGCCCGGACCATTCCGGTTAAGCATATTCTCCAGCGAATGCAGATGACTCAAGGTCACAATCTGTCAGTAGGCCAGTGCTGTTCACATCGGGAGGAGTTCCAATTCTATAGGCATCTTTTATTCCTATGCATTGATTGGCCTGACCGGTAGTGGCTCGCAAGCGAGATGGACATGAAAAGTGTTGGTCATTTAAACATGAATTGTCTGATGCCATTGACCAAATTCCATCTCTTCAGTTTTGAATTAAGAGATTTTAGTTATTCCATTATTCATTGTAAAATTTTGCATAAGTCTGCAATGGAGTTTAGGAATAAACTCTCCATGCAAATATATGAAATAGAATCTGTCTTTCTTATATATAATTTCATGTCTTCGATGGAAAAGGTCATACAAGCTTTCATAATGGCTTTGATTATATAATGCTAGGAGCTAATGCACGAATATTTGGACATTGGACATAATTGGATTGCGATTTCATTACATTATCGGCAATCTCATGTGCATAGGCTGGCTATCAGCGACTGGAGTGCCAATTTGATGTCTACAATCTGACAAGGGAAGTGGAATCCTTGCACAGCCCCTTAAGGACATGAATAAAGAGTGTGGTTTAGAATGGAAGACTACACATCTTAAAGTGTTAAGTCAGGACCTTTAATATTATATTAAATCACCACTTATTCCAATAGGTTAAACATATAAGAAATGGTAAATTTTATCATTTAACTAATATCCTAACATAGAATTTTGTGGTTGAACAAAGATAGGTGATACTGTTAACAGACATTGTCATTGGTTTATATGATTGAAATAGGCCTCGAGTCGAGTGCATTCTTATTTTGGAAGCTCATGAACAACCAATAATAAAGATTTCGATAAGGCTATATTTTGCTCTTATTGACTTCATTCTATTTACAATACTAATAACAAATGTAAAGAACAGTTGTTTATTCGACCGCCAAGGAAATTTAGATGGAGATTTTTTAGTAAAGTGTTAGAATATTTTTATATTCTCAATTATTAGGTTTCCTTTTTGTTTATCACTTTCAAATTTTCTGTTTATAGAGACTATTGTAACATATTGTTACATACTTCAATATAGATAACTTCAACCATATTTGCTTAAACGAATCAACATGGCACTCATATTTGTTTGAAATAAGAAAATGACACATGACAGGCAATTAATGAGGAATTCATTATAAAAAGCGGTGGAAAATAGGTAAAAGCATTTTTGTCTTCTTCCTTCCTACCAAACCCCTTTTAGGTTTTACTCCTCTTCTTTAGCAAAATTTAACATTTTGCGGATTTAAGCATCAGAGTTATTTCTACTAGCCTACTTCGACAAGTCCTTATGCTATAATAGCATATTGGTGCACTGAACCTACACTACAAAAAAACTAATATGTAGTGTTGGTTTTTTTACGACGGTTTAGAGCTAAAAACCGTCATTACAAGAATAGTGTTGATTCTAAAGGGAAGCGAATCATGGGTAGGAAAATGAGAAAATATGTCGGTTTAGGCAAAACCGACACCAATTAGTGTCAGTTTGCCGAAACCGACACCTTTTAAAAGGTGTCATTTTTTTAAAAAACCATCACTAATACACCTTTAGTTTTTTTAAAAAAACCATCATGTTTTCTGCATTGAAGTCTATACGTCAAGTGTTCTATCTTTACAAAAGGGATAGAGCATGAACATACTACTTTTGCAGGAGAGAGCCAGTGAAAAGAACGCCAAAAAGCATCATCATGTGAAGGGAGGATGTCATGATTCCAATATGTCACATTATGAAATTTTGCATTCACCTCCCAACAGTTTGAGTTCCCTTCAGACATGTCGGAAGCTTTTCTCTTCACAAGGTTCTTTTTTCTAACTCTTTCAGAAAAAAGTTAATTGAGGAACTCTTTCAGAAAGAAAATGTAATTGAGGTCAAACATAACTTGGACGAGCCATTAACACAACCACAACAGCAACCAGAACAAAAGGAAAAACAGTAAATCTTGTAGCTAAATTACAAGAATCTACTAAAGAAAAGCATGTCTCACAAAACCAAAGTGATGCACGTTCACAGAATAACCATAAGAACCATACCAAGGGTAAGAAGTTAGAACCAGCTAAGGTGCAAAGAGATGATACACAGGCTACCAAAANTGCTGTAATAGCATATTGGTGCACTGAACCTACACTACAAAAAAACTAATATGTAGTGTTGGTTTTTTTACGACGGTTTAGAGCTAAAAACCGTCATTACAAGAATAGTGTTGGTTCCAAAGAGAAGCGAATCATGGGTAGGAAAATGGGAAAATGTGTCGGTTTAGGCAAAACCGACACCAATTAGTGTCAGTTTGCTTAAACCGACACCTTTTAAAAGGTGTCATTTTTTTAAAAAACCATCACTAATACACCTTTAGTTTTTTTAAAAAAACCATCATGTTTTCTGCATTGAAGTCTATACATCAAGTGTTCTATCTTTACAAAAGGGATAGAGCATGAACATACTACTTTTGCAGGAGAGAGCCAGTGAAAAGAACGCAAAAAAGCATCATCATGTGAAGGGAGGATGTCATGATTCCAATATGTCACATTATGAAATTTTGCGTTCACCTCCCAACAGTTTGAGTTCCCTTCAGACATGTCGGAAGCTTTTCTCTTCACAAGGTTCTTTTTTCCTAGGACAAAGCCTGCAGAAGAAGAATTAGAAAAGAGGAACTCTTTCAGAAAGAAAATGTAATTGAGGTCAAACATAACTTGGACGAGCCATTAACACAACCACAACAGCAACCAGAACAAAAGGAAAAACAGTAAATCTTGTAGCTAAATTACAAGAATCTACTAAAGAAAAGCATGTCTCACAAAACCAAAGTGATGCACGTTCACAGAATAACCATAAGAACCATACCAAGGGTAAGAAGTTAGAACCAGCTAAGGTGCAAAGAGATGATACACAGGCTACCAAAAAGGATTGAATGATGTCAGCATAGCAAACTCCAAAAATAGCAAATTGATGCACATTGAGAGTCTAGAATTTTGACCATGTTGTTAATTCTCCGTACCGTAGAGTCATCATCACAATTTCTGTTACCCTTTTTCCACTTCTCCAAAAAACTAAAAACTTCTAAAATGTTGATTGGCAAAAAGTAATAATGTGGCAGTGTCAAGGGGCAACAAACTGAGACCATGTCCCACAATGGAATGTCCAAACTATTTAAGCACTTTGGACGGCGGTTCGTAGTAAGATTCTCACTTTGGATAATTTTGGGAGGAGGGGTATAGTTATGGTGAACAGATGCTGGTTATGTGAAGCAGAAGGGGAGTTGGTTGATCATCTTCTTCTTCATTGTGCGGCAGCAAGTGGTTTGTGGAATGACTTCTTCGCTTGGTTTGGCTTGTGTTGGGTTATGCCTTGCTCCGTCAAGGAGTTATTTGCGAGTTGGTGGACGGGAGGTCGTTCAAGGAGTGCTATTGTTTGGAAAATGGTCCCTCATTGTATTATATGGTGTATTTGGAGGGAGCATAACAATAGATGTTTTGAGGACTCGTCGAGGTCTTGAGAGGAGTTCCTCCATTTTTTTCTTTTTACTCTCTATACTTGGACTATAGGCTGGCTTGCCCCGCGGGTCATTAGCTTTGTAGATTTTCTTTCTTTCTTCTCTTTCTCTCCCTAATCCCCTTCGTATACTCCCTGTGTATTAAGGGCTGTACCCTTCTGTGCTTTTGATATATTCTATTGACTTATCAAAAAAAATAAAAATATTTAAGCATGCAACAATCATGAATGAGGCTGTCAACTCTTTCAAGGGAATGACCCAAATTAGTGCTTTACTCTTGGAGAGACTACACCATCATATTAATTTTGGCAAGGAAAGAGAGAAAACTGCAGCATCAGCCTATAAAGAGAAGATAATTATAAAATAAATCATTAGTAGATGATTTCCTGAACTTGCTAGCTGTTAGGATCAACCTTAAGTTGAAATTTTGATGGTACCCACTGTTACGGCATATATATTTAGGGTACAAAGTCTCCATACCGTAGACTTTGCGCAAAAGACATCTCCTCTTAACTGTTGGGTCATAAGGAAATAAAACAATAAACACTTGAAAATAGCAAAACACACACATAGAAAGAAAGAAAGAAAGAAAGAAAGAATCACAGACCATAATACCCTTGTGGAATTGGAATGGCCGTTCCCTGCAACTTCCTTCCTCTGAAATAGGCTTCCTGCAGCTCTAACCCCTCCATCTCAATCCCTTCCATTTACCAAAGAGCACAAATTTCAGAGAACTATACAAAAACATATATATATATATATATAGAGAGAGAGAGAGAGAGAGAGAGAGAGAGAGGTGGAGCTTACCAATGGGTTTGGGCTTGAAATAGTGGGAAACAGAGGAAGGGCCGTCGTACTTGATGGAGCAGGGGAGCTGGTGGACCTTACCACCGAGATCCACCAAATCGACACCACCTTCACTTTGCCTCAGATTTATTATCGTGCTCTCTTTGTGCATGATGCCTTAACACCTTTTAAGGGGTAGGGAGCAAGGCGCGGGTTTGAGAGAGAGCAAGGCACAGATTGAAATTTCAAAGCAGTGTCAGTTTTACTGTTGAATTGACACCCCTTCGGTTCCACTAAAACCGACACTATTAAGTGTCTGTTAATGTCTCTTCCTTAAAAGGACACTATTACAACCGTAACTATAATTCAGTTTTTTTGTAGTGCTAATAGCCTATGGCTAGCGAGCATCAATCATGGTAATTGTTACTTCATTTACAGAATTAGCTACTTCGCGAATCGATCTATCTCTACTAGTGTAAGTGCTCTTCAAGATAAATGCAGGTTGTTTTGGATAAGGAAGAGGCGTGTCGTTACCCAACATGAGAACAACTGTTGACATGGTTGGCCTATCTGTTGCGTGTTCTTGCACGCACAAAAGCCCAATTTGAATGCATCTTGAAATTTCAGTAGCATATTGGGCACCCAATGATGAATCAACCATTTCCATGGCTTTACCTTCTCTCCATAGGTCCCAAACCTACAAACATTAATGTAATCATCATATTAGGTTAACAAAAATTGGCAGGCTAATTTGATAAGCCAATATTTTTCACGTGTTCTTACATGCCCGATCAAATTTGAGGAGGGGCCTTCATGATAATAAGCATTGTTCTTTTTGCTAGTAATGATTTCGAGTAGCAAAATCCCAAAGCTATATACATCAGACTTCACTGAAAATAGACCATGCATTGCATACTCCGGCGACATATAACCACTACAGTAGCAAAATAAAATTATCAAAGATAATTCTATGTTTGTGCATTAACGTGGCGAATAAAATTTCCAAGAACATAATAGGAAAAAGAATTACGAAGGTTGATTTGCTTGACATTATGCTAATTAAAAACCCCCTTTGATTTGTACTTATAAGAATGGAAGTCATCTAATAGGATGGAGAGTTTAATATATCTTTATTTTGTAACACACTTACTATGTTCCGACGATGCGATTTGTATTTGCTTCAATTTGTTCCCCTCCAATGATTCTAGCCATACCAAAATCTGCAATTTTTGGATTTAATGCATTGTCAAGTAGAACATTGCTAGCCTTTAAGTCCCTATGGATAATTCTTAATCTTGAATCTTGATGAAGATATAAGAGTCCTCGAGCAACTCTGCAAATAATCTCAAAGCGCTTTTCCCAATATAACAATGACCTTTTTGTTTCATCTAAATGAAGAGATGAGAAGTTAGAATATATGCTTTTGTAATATTTATGCTACATACTAGGAATTCATCTGTTTGTAATTGGGGGACCCTTTTGGGGTGTTATTGCAAGAAGTTTATGTGAAAAGTAGACATACCAAAAATGAAAAAGTCGAGGCTTTTGTTTGGCAAGTACTCATAGATTAACATCTTCTCTTCTCCTTGAACGCAATAACCTAGAATCTTCACAAGGTTCCTGTGTTGGAGTTTAGCAATTATTGTAACTTCATTTTTAAATTCTTCTATTCCTTGTCCGGAGTACTTTGATAATCTTTTTATTGCAATTTCCTTTTGATTATCTAAGAGACCCTAAAATCAAAATACAAATTTCATTTAGTCATAATGCATGAAACATTAAGGATTAAAATCTGGTGCATTAACACACATGAACTTAAATTATGCAAATTTTGGAGCTCCTTAAGAGAGAGTAGTAAGTACCTTATAAACTGAGCCGAAACCACCTTCTCCAAGCTTGTTAGCAACATAGAAATTATCTGTGGCCGCAACTATGACACTTAGACTAAAGAATGGTAAATCTGAATTTCTTGTACTCCCATCGAGCTCCCTTGGAGATTCTTCAAAGTAGATTGAACTTGAGGTAACAGAAGATAAATATTTGCTCTGCCGTTTTCCTATTGTCAAATGCAGTCACAGATAATGAAAGGTGTGTATAATTAATGCAACTATGGATTCCTACACAAAATCCCCATAATGAAACAGAGGAAAAGAGTGAAAAACATTTTGCATACCTTTTTTCCTCCTCATTACCAACCAATATACAATGGAGACCACAAGAAGCAACATTAGACCAATAGAAACTACAAGAATCACCACCATGCTCTTGCTCTGCATGAGACCATTTTTCTTTGCATATTGAGCTGACAACAAAAATATAATAATGACATCATAAATCTGAGAAGGTAATTGTACATAACTGGTTTCTAAAATAACAAAGTAAAGAAGACTACCTAGTACAACTGCATCCACACGTATATACAAATCTTGTCCTGCATTGGCAATTGTTCTGATGTCCATCAAGTCCCCGTGCCATGACAAGCACCCAATCCCTCCCCTTGTCTCATTTGCACTGCTGTATGCCATACAAGAACAGTTCCTCAAGCACTCTTGCTCACAGTCCTCCAAACTCAAACTCATGTCCACACGTGCTATTGAAGTATCTGGCACTTTCACACGTGCCAGCTTCACAAACCCTTCTCCGCTGCGGCATGTGGATACTCCTTGCCTCCTCACGCACCCGCCAGACCCGTCTCTCATGTTCCAATCACGGGTCGACCTGGGTTCGAGTCCAGGTAAACATGTGCACCGAAATTTGTTGGGATCATATGGATCGCAATAACTATTTGGACCACACTCTCCATACGTATCACACTCTTTCGGGGCGGACCAAATTGTGACCCATTTATTATCGTTCCATGTCAACCGCTCAACGGCTCCTGATTCATCTATCACTAATCTTGTGAGTATTTTAGGATCAGTTACGCTATACATGGTAGTGACCTCGTCTTGATTGTCCACGAAGCTAGGCCTGACGAAATTCGTTATCCTCACGGGTGCACCGCTCCATCTTCTGCCGGTCCAAGATCCGGCTCGATACAAGGGAGTTCCACCCTCGTATAAGAACAATTGTGGGTACCCATTTGGGTAAATCCCATATGAGCAGTTGCCAGTTCCCGGATCGTCTTTGGACTTCCAAGATGTTAGGTAACGATTGAACCCGGTTCGCCGGTCCAGCCCAAGTTTCGCGAAAGGAAGCTCTGTATTGGTGGGATAGTCGAAGCTTTGCCATATAACCCTTTGGTTGTCTCGTAGAACCAAAACAAGATTTCCAGAATCTAAGAGATGAGCCATAGAATTGTCTATGGATGAGACTGAAGCGTTTGTAGACCAGATAGGAGTGCTTAGGTTGTTGGTAAGGATGAGGTTTCCATGGCTGTTGATGGAGAGGACTCCGGAGGTATCATTGAGAGGGTTGTCTCTGTTTGCGACCCACACAACGGTTTGTTCAGGAACTTTGTTATACCATATTCCGACATAGCGGCGGCCAGAGTTTCCCGGGCTGAAAAACCCAAGTGCGAAAGTTTCTCCTTTCGAAACCAGTACGTCACCGTCTTTGACGGGCTGGTTCGGGGAAATGGTGTCAAGGGAAATGCAAAATCGGAAAACAAGTAGGGAGAGAAGCAACGATGTATTCAAGAACTCTTTAGCAGGATTCATGGTGGGTTTTTCCAATGAAAATTATAGGTTGGCAAATGATCAGCTTGCTTTGTGTCTGTGTTTTTCTCTTTTCGCTGAATTTGGAAGGTCTAACGCTTGGACAGTGGCGTAGAGACGTAGGGGCGACCTGGGGCCCTGGGGGCAGGCGCCCCTGGTAAAAAAAAAAAAAGAAGTTTTTTTTAAGTATTTTCTAGAAAAATCGCCCCTCAGCCTCTGGTAACAAAATTTCCAAGCAGAAATCTGTGACGGATCTGGGCAATTTCCGGGATCTAGCTGAGTTGTTTTTCGAAAGATGCAAGAAGGATCTGTTCAGGTTGTTTGCTGCAACTGCCCGCCAAATCTGTTTCCGACGGAACAGATGGATTCACGAGGGTGTTTTCACTCATCCCAACAAATCTGTTTCGGCCAAATCTGTTTCGTGACCATGATGGGTGTTTAACTGCGGCTAAGAGTCTCTCTATTGAAGGTGTTGTGGACCCTGGAGCTTCAGAGGCCATGGCCTTCATCCATGGTGTCTCTTGTGCAGGTCTTTGGGTTTCCAAAAACTCATCCTTGGAGGGTGATGCTAAAGTTGTGATCGATGCTCTGCTTTCTAAGCATGTGAACAGGAGCCGTTTTGGTCATATTATTGACGACTTGCGAGCGAGCTTACATGCTTTTCCTCATTGGCAGTGCGTTTTCATTCCTAGAGAGTCCAACATGGTGGCCCACGAGCTTTCAAAAGCTGCCACTTTTACTGTTTGAGATAGAATTTGGAGTTTTAATACTCCGGTTAGGATACAAGATTTTGTAACTCGTGTTCTTATATTATAATAAAAATATAATATATAAAAAGAAAAACTATATTTTATTATTTTATTATTTTATTGACGCCGTAAACTGAATTTTTAGCTCCAGTCACTGCGCTTAGAGTTGGACAACCACTAAAGTGATCGTTGACGAGGAGGCATATATAATTATATAAATGCAATTAAAGGTGAGCTAATACTTAAGAGCTTACCTTCGGAATCAAAACAACTTTCACACGCAATTTCTGTCCAAATTCAAAGTTGGAAACTTCCAAATAATTTCTAACGAGTGTGTAAGAGCATTTCTACCGGTGTGCAGTTAAAATGAAAAAAATAGTTATATTTATCTATTTTAATTTTTTTTTGTTTTAATAAAATAGTTTACGATTAACTATTATATCTTAAGAGCTTTCCGATGGCTATTTTAACAACTCAAAATCTATTTTTTTTATTTTAATTATTAGTTTTTTGTTACAAACTGCAGTAATTATCTATTTTAACTCTTTAATTTATTAAAATATTATTATTTTTATTATTTCTGTAAATATTATTTTTAAAACTTTTAAAATCAGAAAGTTGAGAATATGCACCATCCTCATTTTCCTTCGTGGGTTTCGGTGTCTGCATCGTCCCCTTTCTTGTCCTTCTTCTTCTTCTTCTTCTTTTGAGCTTCTTGGGGCTCGGTTTCTTGGAGCTTCCGCTTGGGATTGGCTTCTTCCTTGTCTTTGCGCTTCTTCTTTTTCTTCTTCTCGGCTTTGATTTCAGGGTTCAGTGAAGATTCCTGGGCTGGTTCAGGTTCAGCGGTAGTGGAGTCTTTGATTTTTCGACCCATTGTTAGGAGCTGGAGGGGAGGGGAGGGGAGGTGTGGTGAGGTGAGCTGCTCTGCGGACGCCTGGTCCGATTCCGGAGAAGAAGAGCAATATGGGCGTGAATTCATTACCATCGGACTCGAGCGACGACCTTGACGAGCAGATCGCCTAGCTCATGGAGTGCAAGCCACTCGTGGAGCAACATAATTTTTCCATTATAATTTTTCTTTTTTCTGAAAAAAATGAGGATCTGTTTGGATGGTGAGAAAACGCAGCAGCGAATAGTAAGGAATTAGAATTTTCGAGTTGTAGCAAAAAATTATTGTTTTTTTAAACAATGTATTTGGCTTTCCGTGTACTTGTGTGAGAAGGTTGAGGAGGAGGAGGAGGAGCGGTCACGGTCGGGGAAGAAGACAAGCGAGAGAGAGAGAGAAAAAAAAAAAGTTTGGGGTTTGTTATGGGTTTTTTTCGTGTTTTCCTGACGTAGAGAGAGGAAAAAAGTTTGGGGTTTGCTATGAGTAAAACATGATTTAAGAAAAAATAAAATTGTAGTACCGTTTTTTTGCCAACGGATTAATTTTTATGAGTTAACAGTTATGTTCTAATGCTTTAAAACTTGTTTTTGGATTCAAAACTAAAATTTAAGGGTGGAAGGTTAATTCTTTAGGGATGGTATCACCAAAAATGGATTTGATCATCCTAAATTTGGTGCTAATACCTTAATTTTGGTGTAATGCCTCATAAATTTGATGCTAATACCTCAAATTTGATGCTAATGCCTAAAAAAACTGGTGGTAAAAGCCACGATAATTTTATTTTTTCTTAAATTATGTTTTACGTAAGACTGGGAGAACGCTAGAAGAACCTACAGGGAGAACCTCTAGCATTTTCTAAAAAGTTTACTGTATCATATTTAGAGAAAAATGCTATTTTAAAGGATCTACTAAAGAAAGAAAAATGCTAAATTTAACCAAAAAGTTAGTTTAAAGGGTCTATTAGATGCTCTAACTGCTACAGTGAATAGCTACATTCACAATAGTATACTAGATCGAATTTTAATATAATATAATATTATTTTTAATATTACTTTTTCTTTGATTTGGTATTCAATATCCTCCTTCTGCAGCTACCATTTCCAAAAAAATAAAAAAATAAAGTAGCCATTGGTGTCCAAGCCAAAACACGACTAGCCAAAAGTTCCCCAGTGACCCTTGTCGACGACTTGCCATTGCCAAAGATTTGAGCCTAGACCTGCATCATCGTTGATCCTCCAAATCGGATTGCCAGGGACGCACATGACCGCCTTTCGAAACAAGCTAGACCTATAGAGCCACGTTGCCGACCCACCACAGCTGGAGACCCAAGCATGTCGCGACCCGCTACTGCACAAGAGCAAGCCTAGTGATCGCTGTTGTAGGATAGCCCAGCCACCTATAGAGGTAAGCTTTTCTATCTCTCTGTTTTTGCCATTTCGATTACCTTTAAAATTTTCTCTCTTTCCATTTTCAATATTGTCTTTTTATGGGTGTTTTGAAACGAGAAGAGAATGAGTAATTTTGTTAAATGTCAGATTATTATTGTGTTCATGGGTAATTTTGTTTTTCCTTTTAATTAAGTATTGTCAATAATATAATAAAAAATGAAAAATAATATTTTACATAAAATAGATAATATAATAGAGAATATGTTGAAGTTGACATTAAAAAATAAATAACTAAAATAAAAAATTGTATTTTTTGACTAATTATAATTTATATTACTACTAGAGATACTCATCCACAATTACTTGTAGAATGACACACTTTTGGCGTGTGTGGTTGAAAAAAATAAGTTTTTTTTTTTTTTTTTTTTTTTTTTCGCGAGGAGATGGAGAGGTGTTGAAATTAAGTGGGTTGATGAGAATCCGCTACTGTCACTGGGGAAGTTGACAGAAAATGCCTGCATTTGCATTTCTACTAATTGTGGGACAATTGATTATGACTAGATTGTCTTCAATTAGTGCATTAATTGAAGTTGGCCAAAACTTCCAAAGGCCGTCACCTTAAAGGAGTGTGGATCAACCAAGATTTTCCAAGTCTCCAAATCAAAGCCGGTGACTTTGGTGACCCGGTTGGCTACCTGGTCCCATATTAATTGGAAAAAATTTCAGTTTACCTTCTTGAAGTTTCAAGAGTTTTTTAATTTGAACCCTAAAATTTTAAAATTGGTAGTTTATTCCACTGAAGTTTTAAAAAGTGACAATTTAAACATTCCGTCTACTTTTTTCGTCAAATTAGATGAAAAACTATGAAATGACGAAACTGCCCTCACGCTATTTTTTTTTTTTTAAAATTTCCGTCCATTTTAATAGAAAATTTTAACGGAAGATTTAAATTGCCACTTTTTGAAACTTCAAGGGGTAAACTGCCAATTTTGAAACTTTGTGGTTCAAATTAAAAAACTCTTGAAATTTCAGGAGGTAAACTGAATTTTCCCCTAATAGAATATTCTCCTATCTCTCTTGATTGGTTAATTAATGTTTAACTAATTAATTAATTAACTAGCACATAATCTGTAATTCTTTTTATAATTTAATTTTAAAATTTAAACGTATCTGCATCTTACTTTTCATGTAAAAAAAAATCTATTATGTCTCTTTTAACGAAAAGTTAGACTAAATGTTATACGCCCATACATTATTGAACATGTATTTTTTTTTTTTTTTTTTTAAAGTGTATTGAATATATACTTAATGACATAATCATACATAGATTGATTAAAACATAAAACCATTGAATTTAGTTTAATTTATATAAACTAAAACTGAACACGGTAACATCTTTGTTCCCGTCAAAATAGTTTAAAATGAAAAGAAGTATAAAAATAAAATAAAGCAAGAATAAAATTTGAATTCTAATTATCAAAGCATTAATATGCTATCATACTGTCACCTCATCACTAAATTTAATAAGTAATATGCTCCATCATCGTTGAAAGTTGGAGGTTGATAGGAAGTAATAGCCACACCATCAACTGCCATTATTGAAGAACAACTGCGTAACAATTAAATGAGTCAATGTTTGTGAGTATTGTCATGTTACATAGAAGGCATATATCTAATGCCCATTTTTCTATGCAGCAGACTATTCAGCATTTGAATTTGTCAAATGGGTATGAATGGAAGAAACAATTGAGAATAGCAATTGCAGATGGCGTCACACCAACACAGCAAGGGTATACATTTCAAAATATTTATAAACAAACTTCTTCGGTCAATAGAAACATTAATTACTAAGGAAAATGATAAAGGTTCTCTCCTAGTGTTCTCCTAACGTTCTTTCAGTCCTACGTGAAAAATGATTTAAGAAAAAATAAAATTATAATGGCTTCCACCACTGATTTTTTTGAGGCATTAGTACTAAATTTAGGATGATCAAATTCATTTTGGGTGATACCATCCCTAAAGGGTTAACCTTCCACCCCTAGATTTTAGTTTTGAATATAAAAAGAAAGTTTTTAGGCATTAGAACTTAAATAATAACCCATAAAAATTAATCTGTTGACAAAAAAACGAGTGGTGGGAGTTATTACAATTTTATTTTTTCTTAAATTATTTTCCACATATAACTGAAAGAACGCTAAGAGAACACTAGAGGAGAACCCCTAGCATACCTCAACTACTAAACACGCAAATCTCTGGTTAACGTTATTCATGCGAAAATAACTGGATGCATGTGGATATTGTATCATAGTAAAGAACCAAATTTCGTCCGGCATACAAAATTGATCCTTGACGAGGTAACATAAATGCATGAATTTGGATCGATCAAAATTCGAAGCTGGAAGATTTCAAATTAAGGAAAGTCTCCGGAAGTGAAAGATCTACCATTTAGGCATACATCAATGCCAACTTTTTCTAACTGGTTTAGTCCATGCGTCCGATGGAATTGTCACAAACCCCATGCTAGAAGAAAATTATATTTGACGGTCCTCTCATGATATATATATATATATATATATATGATTTTTCGTTAAATATTGGCTATCACACAACGCAACACTCTCATCTTACTCCAAACCTAGATCGTCACCAGACTTCTTAGTGAAATTGTTTCATTCACTGCCTCTACCGACGCCATATAGTCTGCCACTTAGCTAGGCGGACAAAGCAACCATCGACTGTACTATCATCCTCCGGAAAATGGCACACCCCGAGTGAGTGAAGACGACATAACATGTCTCGAATTTCATTTTATCCAGATCACTAGCATACTATGAATTAACATACCCAAAGTTATTGGAACGGATAAAGAATAATTTTATGCAAACCCCCTCTTTGACTATAGCCCTTTGCGATAAAGAATAATTTTTATTATTTTTCATTACTATATAAACTAGCTCATAACCCGTGCTATGCGCGGGATTATTCATTATAATTTAATTTAAAAATTTAAATACAATTTTATTGTATTTTTTATTATATGTTGTAAAAAAAAATTATCTCACCTTTAAATATAGTGACACAATGCACATTTGAATCATAGAAAATTATGTTACCTATTATATTTCAATCAAATAAAACTCATATGATTATGAACATTAAAAAAAAAAAAAATACAAAGCAAAATAAACAAAATCCTTTTTTTATTAATACAATATATATATTTCACTAAATATTTAATGCAATCAAATTAATCATCTAATATCATATTCAATGCTTAATTATTTATTTAATGTTTAAAAATTCAAATGAAGAACATCTCAACAAAAATTTAATAAACAAAACGAAAACATAAAAGGAAAATTTGTGTGTTAATAAATAGAGAGATTAATTCATTGACAAAAATAGAAAAAGAAATTATCAAAAACCGGTCAATCTCACGCACTCTTTGAACAGTTCAATTATTAAATTAGAATTATAAGAGGGATTTAGGCTATTATATATATATATATATATATGACCTTTAATTTTTGTTTAATTTATATATTAAAATATTATTGGTATGAGAAAAAAAAAAAAAGGTTAAGAAAATAATTACCTCCAAGTTGAATTTTTAAAGCAATAGATTATGTTTTTGTTAATGCTGAAAAGTTGAGAAAGAGAAAGATTGAAGTGGAGAAAAAAAGATGAGAGATGTTAATGTTGGAGAGAGAGAGAGATGTAGAATGAGAGTGAAAGACTTGGAAAGAAAAAAGAGAGAGTGTGGAGAGAGAGAGGAAAAAAAGGAGAGAGGGAGAGGGAAACATATGAACGGATTAAAGGTATGAGGAAAAAAAAAAGAAAAAGGTTAAGGGCCCGTTTGGGAGTGCGATTTCAATAAGTGCGATTTTAAAAATTACGTTTTTAAAAATTGTGTTTTTTAAATCGCCACTTTTTAAAATTGCACATGCGTTTAGTAAAACAGGCTAAAAAGTACTTTTTTTTTAGGGCTGGGTATCGGTCATATCGGTCCGGTTAATAGGGTTATCGGTTATTGACCGATAAGCTATCGGTTAACTGATTCTTGACCGATTACCGACCGATAAGCTGTCGGTTAATCGGTCATATCGGTAATTGGTTAAACCGATTTTTGTTAACTTTTTATTGAGCGTTTTACTAGTTGTTAATTGGGCAAAAAATTAGTTATTTTGAGAGTTCAAATACTTTTTGTTTGGTTAAAGCCTAAAATAACTTATTAAAAATTAGTTGTTTTGGCCCTTTTAAGAGCCTAAATATATATATGGCTAAACTAGCTTATTGAATCTTTTTTTATATTGATCCACTACATCTTTTTTATATTATAAAATAAAAATCAAAAGAGTAAAAAGTATAAAATTAAAAAAAATTAAAAATTAAAAATTAAAAATACTTATCGGTCATATCGGTCNGACCATAATGATAATAAGAACTGTACTTTTTGCCAGTAATGATCTCCAGTAGCAATACTCCAAAGCTATATACATCAGATTTCATTGAAATAGTCCTTGCATTGCATACTCTGGTGACATATAACCATTGCAGTAGCAAAATGAAATTATAAAAAATAGCTCTATGTTTGTGCATTGACGTGGCGTATAAATTTTCTAGGAACACAATAGAAAAAAAAAAATTAAAAAAAATTACAAAGTTTTTTTTTTTAATAATTAAAAAAAACCTTTGAATTTGTACTTCTAAAACATTAAAAAAAGGAAAGTCACCTAATAGGAAGAACACCGTAATATATCATTATTTTGTAACAAACTTACTATGTTCCAATGATGCAATTTGTATTTGCTTCAATTTGGTCTCCAACGATTCTAGCCATACCAAAATCTGCAATTTTTGGATTCGTTACATCATCAAGTAGAACATTGCTGGCCTTTAAGTCTCTATGGATAATTTTTAATCTTGAGTCTTGATGAAGATATAAAAGTCCTCAAGTAACCCCACAAATAATATCAAAGTGTTTTCCCCAATATAAACAAGGACCTTTTTGTTTCATCTGAATAAAGAGAAGAGAACTTAGAATAAATGTGCATGTAATATTTATGCTACATACTAGGAATTACTCTGATTGTAATTGGAGCACCATTTTCAGGTGATATTGCAAGAAGTTTATGTGAAAAGTAGACATACGAAAAATGAAATAGTCGAGGCTTTTGTTTGGCAAGCACTCATAGATTAACATCTTCTCTTCTCCTTGAATGCAATAACCAAGAACCCTCACAAGGTTTCTGTGTTGGAGTTTGACAATTATTGCTACTTCATTTTTGAATTCTTCTACTCCTTGTCCGGGCTTTGCTGTGTCATCTCCATCTTAGTTGCTTATTGTCCCTTAAGCTTGTCCTCTGTCCAACAGTCGCTTAGTTTTCTCTCATATCAACCTGAGTATCCTGCTTCTCTTCCAATCTCTGGCTGGTCCTTCATTGGCTTATCTTGAAAGTTGTAGGGCATAGTGTTTATCAACAAATAAACACAAAAAATTTTGCACGCCAAC
This sequence comes from Carpinus fangiana, assembly GCA_006937295.1. Lineage (NCBI taxonomy): Eukaryota > Viridiplantae > Streptophyta > Magnoliopsida > Fagales > Betulaceae > Carpinus > Carpinus fangiana. The sequence goes on from CM017322.1 coordinate 8,724,475, forward strand.
CTTTGCTGATTAGTTGGAAGACCAAACCATGTGATACCCTCATGAGATATATCCCAGCAAATTCCTCTTGACTACTTACAGGATTTTTCACATACCATTTCCATCTATAAATACACGGATCAATCTATGGTCTCAACAAACTCAAGCCTTCACATTCTCTATTGATAGCTTTCTTGAAAGAACAAAATCCTCTAAGATCTCTTTCTTCACTCTTTTTTGAAAACACATAAAAACAAAAGCATGGGAGTTCGTTTGCCAGTTGTTGCTCTTGCTAAGCAAATTGTACGCAGGTCTGCTTTGGCTGCATCTAGAGCAGCTTCAACATCATCCGATGTACCAAGAGGCTTCTTTGCAGTTTATGTTGGAGAGAAGCAGATGCAAAGATTTGTGGTTCCCGTGTCCTACTCAAACCAGCCTTCATTTCAAGACTTGCTAAGAAAGGCTGAAGAAGAATTCGGGTTTAATCATCCCACGGGTGGTTTGAAAATTCCATGCAGAGTAGAATCATTCATTGATGTCACTTCTCGCTTGAGTAGTTCAAAAGAATCTTCCAAATCAGGAACTACCAAGACATTGTAAATCAATTTTTTCTTTTTCTTTCTGGTTTTCTGCTATTTGGCAGAACAAAAAAAGATCTCTCCTTTTGAAGAAACTGTTAAATAGAATCATTGCTTCTATTAGAGGATCATCAGTCAAACACCTCTTTCAATTTTCCAACCAAACTCTTTGCAGAAACTACACTCAAAAAATAAATGACTTCTCTCTTCAATACACCTTCTGCAAGAGCACACTTGAGGAATAAAGAATTGAATTGAAAGGAAGGCTACCTGATTGTGCAACCCAAAGAAATTTACCTACATGTTGTAGAATCATTCAAAGTTTTACTTGGGTCATTTCTTCATAGCATAATATTATTTGCACACCCCCTATGCAAATCTCACGCACATGCTTCTTGCTCATACCATTGATTCTGAATTAACATATTAACAGATGTTATAATTGGGTGTGGTATCAAAGAGATCTAATCTTCATAACTTTAGACAGTACTGTTTTTCAATCAATTAATTAATAAATATTTTGAGATCTACAAGTGCGGCGTACAGAAAACAAGGATCCAAGAGAAACTTTATGGAAAAATATAAGTGAACAAGTTAAAATTTTGAGAAGGTCTTAACTTTGTGTTTGGTTTTCCATTAAAATTTATACTTTCTCTAGTTTATTTGATACAAATTTTCAAGAAGGTTGCTCATTCTTTTCAAGAAGACAAGATTGGAGCAGGTAGTAGAAGAAACCACAAAAATCAGTGGCTACATTAGATAGACCATCATCCATAGAAAAACATGTCAAATCAAACAAAATCAAAGGGGCTCGAAATATCACCGAATCTAAAGATCAATTTATACCGAGGAGAATGTGAGAAGCGTGTAAGAGAAACTGCAATCATTCGTTCAGAAAAAACTCAGAGTAGGCATTCAATCCCCATCTCCTTTTCTGCTAAAAAAAATTGAAGAATATACATGGATTTACAAAATTGGCAATGCTTGTTTATGTATTACAACAATTCATGTAAGCGAGAAGTGAGATGAACGAAGATGTCTTCACTGCAGGGGATTGTGAGGCCACCCATTGGATGATCAAATCCAAACTCTTCCTCAGCCTTGCCTAGCAATTGTTGGAATGAAGAGTGGTTCAGAAATGTTACCGGAACAATGAACCGCTTCTTTTGGCCCTCTCCAACATATATAGCAAGGTGGCCTTTTGGAACATCCATAAATGCTGAAGCTGCTTTCTTTGCAAATGAGTTTGATTGGCGGAGAATGTTCTTAGCATTTGTAATACCAGGCAAACGAATGGCCATTGCTATCTATGAATGTTGTTTCTGGGAAAGATAGTGAAGGTCAGAAACTAAAAGGGGGTCGAGGATTTGAAGACTCGTGTTTGGCTATGGAATGATGTGTTATGGGCATGAATATATAGACATGACTAGCTTGTGAAAGTCTCTGAAATGTGGAGTAGACATAAGAATTTGAAGGATCACATGGACTTGTCTTCCATCTCAACAACATGGTAGTGATGGAGGCTTTATATTTCTTGCAGAACAACCTACAAGGGACCCAGTTGAAATCAAAGGCATATGGATTGGATAAATCTCTGTACGACTGGCTGACATTACACTAGAAGAGGATACTGGACATACAATCCAATATGTTTTTGATTTCAACTGGGGCCCTTGTGGGTTGTTCTCCCAGAAAAGATTGCGCAAATGCACTCCAAAAGATATATCTCAACCACTGCCATGTTCTTTGCAATGAGTTGGAGGACAGCTCCATGTGGTGATCCTTCAAATATCCTGCCCCCTGCATGCCTGAACACCACTCACTCCACATTTCAGAGACTTCAAATGCTTATCTCCACATGCCAGACGTTGAGAAGTTGCTTCAATCCACTTATATATCTTTGATTTCAACTGGGGCCCTTTGTAGGCTTTTCTCCCAGCAAAGCATGCCTAAAATGTCTTCCAGCTTTTAATGTCCTGATCACAAACATTTCCTTGACGATGATTTGGAAGACAAGTCCATGTGATCCTTCAAATTCTTATGTTTTGAACAAATGATCCCCACCCGAATGCCTCTGCACCACTCACTCCTCATTTCAGAGGCCTCAAATGCTATATATACATAAGCATAGCCAAACCAAGTCCTCCCATTCTCTGCTTTCAAATCCTTTACTTCCTTCTCCCTTTTCATCTGTGATCTTCACCATCTTTCTGGGCAGATAGCAATGGCTATTCGCTTGCCTGGTATTACAAATACTAAGAACATTCTCCGCTGATCACACATTCGCAAAGAAAGCAGCTTCAGCATTTATGGATGTTCCAAAAGGCCACCTTGCTATATATGTTGGAGAAGGCCAAAAGAAGCGGTTCATTGTTCCGGTATCATTTCTGAACCACTCTTCATTCCAACAATTGCTAGGCAAGGCTGAGGAAGAATTTGGATTTGATCATCCAATGGGGGGCCTCACAATCCCCTGCAGCGAAGACATCTTCACTGATCTCACTTCTCGCTTGCAAGAGTTGTTGTAATTCATAAACAAGCAGTGCCAATTTTTGTAAATCCATGTATATTCTCTCTTTCTTTTTGGCAGAAGAGATGGGGATTGTTACCCATAAAAAATCTTACAACCAGATTTATTGCAGTTTCACAATTTGTTTCTATCTTTCAAACATTAAGAGCCATTATGTTCATATAAAACATTAAAGAGATGGGGATTATTACCTACTAAGAGATGGTGTTTATTTTTATTTTTTTGTCCATAATGTGACAAAGTGGATCACCTTACTTTGTGCTCACAATGTGGAAAAATGAAATGTTAGAAACCATACTTCTATTTCACCACTATTTTATTATGTTGACATGATAGTGTTAGTTTGCCTTTTTTTTTTTTGTTAAGAATGATTGATCGAAAGGTGGATTGGTATTATCAAGTCAACATAGTATGATAACAAAGTGGTTTCTAGCATTACTCATGAAAAAATGGGCACTCGTGCTCTCTTTCAAGAGGCATTCTCGTCTCTTCTGTTCTTCTATGCAACCAATAACTCTGAACAATCATCCAATATCGGTTTTCCAAGTTTCTATCATTATGGGGCCCAAACTTTCGTCAAAGTGGGGTAGTGATGCCCACAAAAGTCTAAGAATGAGCATCTTCTCTTTTCATTTTGATTTCCCCTATTCTGTGCTTGGCACACAACATGGAGATAAGCTTTTCATCAGCACATGGATTATGCTCTCCCGGTGATCCGGAATATGTTCATCAACACAACATTTGAAGAAACTGTTAAATAGAATCATTGTTTTTTTTTCTTTTACATAATCAGTGTCTATTGTTTTTTTTTGTTAAAGTATTACTTAAATAATTAAAACACAATTTCCTATTAGCTTAAGTTTTGGGATAAGTGGTAAATAAACATAGTATAAAGCAGAGGCCTGGCATTTTTTTGATTTCAGTTAAACGAAGCTCCAAGCTTGCCTAGTCAGAACATCATATGTTTGTGAAGAGGTACCAACCCGCCCAAGTAGTAAAATCTGGTTTGCCATCCAGTATTTTGCAGGCAGTGCTCTCATAGAAATCAATGGAAATATCATCAGTAAATCAGTCGAAAGTGATGTCTTTCTATTATACATAGCAGCAAGTGAAGAAAATTGACATTGTTAAGGCATGGAAGCTAATGATTGAGATGCTTTGTAAGGAAGATGGGCAGATGCAGCCTCTCCATGTTGTGGCTCTGCCTAACGCTTGCATGGATTATGGGAATTTTGGGTTGCAGAAATTGGCTGCTTGGAGCACATGAGCTGGATCATAAGAATGATGGTATATGTATTATGTTATCAAATTCAAAAGCTAGGCTTAGCTTGTGGGATGGGATTGGACAGCTGAGCGAGTGGTAGAACGGAGGGTGAGAGAAATATTTTTTATTTAGTAGGGTGGAAACCAACCACATGTTAAATGGGATGAAAATTAACAGTGAAAAGGAAAAAGTGATGAGAGAAGACTCTGTAGGCAATTTAAAGATAACCCTGATGGCCTTAATTTCAAATTTTGAGTCACAAGTGATGCTATGGCCTGTTACTCAGGAAGGGAAAGGATAAATAGTCTCTATTCACTGACATTTGACTCTTACAACTGATTTGGTAGCATGGTGTTCGAAGATTGAGCTTAGAAATTTTCATGTTCATGAAGTACATAACTGGAACAGGAATGAAGCTAGAGCATTCAAAATACCCTTCATCTGTCTTTAAGGTGGTAAAAAACACGATGAGCCAAAAACTTTTATTGATTCTCAGAAACTTGTCACAACTAAAATCCGCATTTTCATGTTGTTAAATACAGAACAAAATCATAAGTATAGCAAGGTGGAATCATGATAGTTATTGTTAGAATTGGGTCTTGGGCCTAACTCAACTCAAAAGCTAGCTCAAGAGTTAAGGTTTCCCATCACCCTTATAAATGGCCCATCTTTTTAATACCCAAGCAATGTGGGACTTCCAACACGCCCCCTCACGTGTGGCGGGAGGACATCCAAGCCAACACGTGCAACATATGGGAGACGGTGGGCCACAGCCAATTGGGTTTGGCTCTGATACCATGTTAGAATTGGGTCTTGGGCCTAACTCAACCCAAAAGCTAGCTCAAGAGTTGAGGTTTCCCCTCGCTTATAAATGGCCCATCTTTTTAATACCCAAGCAATGTGGGACTTCCAACAGTTATAAGCATTGAAATGATGCTCTGGACTAAATTTAGGCTGTTAAATATATGTGCATGATTATCGCATATTTCTTCTTTCTTTCTTTCTTTTTCTCCTTGACTTAGTAACACAACATACATGCATCATTCTTCTCTAAGTTTCTTTCCAATTTCCTGTGGCATTTTGAATTTCCAATTTCCTGTGGTTTATAATTAGAATTGTGTTTCGAAGGAAAAAACATGAATGACTCACAACTGATATTGTCCTTCACGTGATGGTCTAGGAACTTTTTCATATACACTAGCCATTGGTCATCACTTAGGATTCAATCCAATCATTAAAATCATACATCTTAGGCATGCAATATATATCTTGAAGGTGAAGGCTGATATAGTTGATCATTGTGGATTATCTGGTTGTGGTCCACCAATAGAAACCCCTGCATTGACCAAATAGAATTAAAAACTTTCTTCATCCTTTGAGATTCTAGAGTGGTTTGGTTTTCTTATTTGATCAACCTTTCAGATTCAGGGTCCACTCATTTCCTCTCCAATTCTTCTGTATTTTGTATTAAGCAACATCTTCACATGAAGTGATAACTTGTTTGTGACAGGCTATGATTAATGAATAATAACATAGAGATTAGAGTATTGAAATGAATGAAACATACAGAGAGGCAAAACCATATGATCCCTCTTGAAAAATGTCCTTTGATGGTCCCCAATGTTAGATATATCTCTCTTTAGGACTTACACCAATTGAGAATGCTGGCCACATAACATTAGATGTCCACAGGAGGTTTCTCCTAGCCACATCTCTTAACTTCAAGTGGGGTCTCATGTTGGTTACCCTCCCAGAAATTGTGGGACATAAGGTCGTCCTTGAGGTACTATTTCAACCAGCATCAAGTTATTGATGATGAGTTGGAAGACAAAACCATGTGATCCTTCAAATGTCAATGTCTCTTACCATTACCCCACAATACTCATACTCACATTTCAGAGATTTTCCCATCCCTTCTTTCATCTATATATACACATACATGCTATTCCAACAGCTAAACCAAGTCCACTTATCTCCACTAGTAAACATTTATCCACCTTTTTCTCTAAAGCCATTCCTGAAGGTCAAGCTTTTACAGAAATGGCTATTCGAGTTCCTGCTATTATGCACTTTAAGCAGCTTCTCCGCGGGTCTTTTCTAAGCGGCAAAGAAGCAGCTTTCACAACTAAAATTGTTCCGAAAGGTTGCTTTGCAGTCTATGTTGGTGAGGGCCAGAAGAAGCAATTCATTCTACCTATATCATACCTAAATGAGCCTTCATTTCAGAAATTGTTAAATGAGGCCACGGAAGAATTTGGGTTTGATCATCCAATGGGTGGTCTAACAATACCTTGCAGAGAAGAGGTTCTTATTGATCTTACTTCTCGCTTAAACAGATTGTGATTCACGGCAGCAAGATCAATCAGCAAAACAGATTTGTAAACTCATGCACTTTATCTCTTTCTGGAGAAGGATAAGGTGGCAAATGTACACTCGGTTGAGACTGTTGCTAAGCAGAAGGTACTGCAGTATCTGAAGAACATATCCCTTTGCCTTGGACTACTCAGGGCAAGCAGATTTTCCAGAAGATGTGGAGAGCTCATGAGGCCACAGATTTGAAGGCAATGTGGGGAAACTTAGCGGAGGTGCTTCATGGTTCCAACTTTATACTCGAAATATCTCACAAAATCCCACGCAGAGAAGCCTTCAGTGATCTACTTGTAATCTGGGTGGCTCAATAGAGAAATGAAAGACATGATAATGAGTAGTGTTGAGAACACCATTGACCTAAAAATCCATCTTTTCAATTTTGAATTAAGAGCATTGGGTTATTTCACATATCATTGTAAAATTCTTCTTCTTTTATATGAAAATTTGGGAATCAAAGCCTTAGCTCCTTTGTTTCACATTTGTAACCACCACCTATGATAACGGTAAGAAAAATAAGTAAATCAATAATTTTTTTATTAGCTTAAGCTTTTGGGTTAACTAGTGATTTAACAATAACCATTGGGATTGTGAATGTAATTGCCATTATGAAACTAACAATTCAATCAAGGCTTATGTTTTTCAAAAACCACATGCTTTTATACCATTGAATAAGAGGAACCAAAACTTTTTCCAAGTCTTTGATCCATTGTTGTGTGTTTTCACTTTCTAATGTTTCAATCTAGTTAAAAGATTTTGGCTAGTATGGAGTCTGTCAGCATAATATCAACATATGCAGTTGCAACAAATAATTTAATTTTAGATGTGCTTTTTTGCTAAAGAAGAGACCCTTGGAAGGCTTATTTTTATTTGTAAATGACCAGAGGTTGTTACTATCTCTTACTTTGATTATAATAGAAATGATTGCCAATATTCTGCAGTAACACTGATCTTTAGTATAAAGGCCACATGGGTGGAGTCTAGAGGTGAAATTAGCCACTTGTTTCGAACCACATGAATTCCCATGCGTTTTCTCTTCATTTTCTCTGTAATTTTTCACTAAATCGCATCGTCTCGACAATCCTAACCGATTATGAGATCATAACAAAAGTGAACAAAAATGGGGAGAAAAGAGAAGAAACTTCTTGTGCCAAGACTCAGCTCCTAAAATTTGACATGTCTAATGATGATTGTTAGGATTGCTCCAGCTATGACTACTTGTAGGACATACTTAATGCGCTCTCCACGGGGGTTTGTCCTGAAACTCATAGAATCAGAGTATTTTGCTGTACAGATAACTTTTCTGTTTCTAGCATCTAGATTTCATTGAGGTTAAACTTGTTGTAAAGATACGAGTTAAGTTTGCATGATCGACATATATGTCTAATCCTGTCCTCCATGGCTCCATAGCAAGAGGTCAGCCAGTTAGTTCAAATTTTTCTCTAATCCACATGTCTTTCCTTTAAACTGGGTCCCTTGTAGGTTGTTCTCCCAGCAAATGCTTGTGCTCTGTGTGTTCTAAAGTCTCAATTATTATCAAGTTCTTCATGATGAGTAGAAAGGCAGGTCCATGTGATCCTTCAAATGCTAATGTCTCCCACCAACCCCACCTGGATCCCTCTGCGCCACTCATCTATAATTATATATATGAAGTCTGAAGATATCCCTTCACAGCCAGATCAAGTCTTCAGATCCTCTGCTATCAAGTCCTTACTTTCTTCTCTCTTTTCAGTTTTCATTTGCGACTACACCTTGTTTCTGAGCAATAATACAGATAGATAGCAATGGCAATCCGTTTACCTGGTATTATGCATGCTAAGCACATTCTCCGCCGATCAAACTCATTTACAAAGCAAGCAGCTTCAACATTTGCAGATGTTCCGAAAGGCTTCTTAGCAGTATATGTTGGAGAGAGTGAAAAGAAGCGATTTGTAGTTCCCATATCGTTCTTGAACGAGCCTTCATTTCAAGATTTGCTAAACAAGGCTGAGGAAGGATTTGGATTCCATCATCCAATGGGTGGTCTCACAATTCCCTGCAGTGAAGACATCTTCAATGATCTCACTTCTGGCTTACATGAATTTTGATACGTGACAGTAAAATAAAATAGCAGAGACAATTTTGTAAATCCATGTATATTCTTTATTTATTCTAGGCAGATGAAGTGATGGGGGTTGATTACCCACTAAAAATGTTGCAAATACAATTCTTGCAGTTTCTCTCACATTCTCCTAATAAATGTAATACTGAGATTACGTTCCAGATTAAATTGATCCACTTAAGATTCTGTGATATTTCTAGGCCCCTCTATTTGATTTTGCATGTTTTTCTATGGATGATCTATTAATTGGCTTATTCAAAGGCTCTAAACTATATAGGCTTATGGATTATTCAACTTTGATTAGTTGATCGATAACTCAAGGAAAACTTGTGTTTTAGAACAGGTTGCACCTCAATTTCTGAGATTAGTCTCAACTCAAGAAATTATGTTGCTGGGACCGAATTAGACTCTAAAGATGTCTGTAGTTACCGTGATTGGTAAAATCTTTTTTATGTTATGCTAGAGATTAATGTTTTATTCCTGTTCACATGAGAAATAAGGAATTTAAGGCAAGCGAAGGCTACCTCATTTTTGCAACCCAAAGAAATTTGCCTACATGTTGTAGGATTATTCAAAGTTTAACTTGGGTCATTTTTTCATAGCATAGTATTATTTGCAAATCTCTTGCACATGTTTCTTGTTCATACAATTGATTCTGAACAGATGTTATAATTGGATGTGGTATAAAAGAAAAAAATAAACGAGAGCCACACAGAAGATATGCAGATACTCTTTTGACCTTGTTTGGATGACAGCAAATTTGGAAGATTCAAGTCACAAGACAAATCTAGTTTAAATGACTCTAAATATGCATGATATCTGTGTCCTAGGAAAACCAAGAAAAACGAAATGAGCATACCACTTATCAAGCTGTCATGGTATATTCACAAACATGTTCTGCGTTATCTGATAATGTTTTTGTTTTGAGAAGAAAAAAACAAAAATTTTAACAAATTCTTCTTTTTCCATAATTCTTTGTTTCTTCTCATGTAGACACAGTTTTTTTTTTCTCAATCAATAAGACCATAAATTTTTTTTATCCATTAACTGAAAAGATTTTACCAATTAAATTGACTGGAATTTACAAATATCCATGGAAAAACATGCCAAATCAAACAAAATAAAAGGGGCTTGAAATGTCACACAATCAATTAAACTGAGGAGAATGTGAGAAGAGTGTAAGAGAAACTGCAATCATTCGATTAGAAAAACTCAGGGTAGGTAGTCAAACCCCAATCTCTTCTTCTGTTAAAAAAAATAAAGAATATACACGGATTTACAAAATTGGCATTGCTTGTTTATGTATTACAACAAATCATGTAAGCAAGAAGTGAGATCAATGAAGATGTCTTCACTGCAGGGGATTGTGAGGCCACCCATTGGATGATCAAATCCAAATTCTTCCTCAGCCTTGCCTAGCAATTGTTGGAAGGAAGAGTGGTTCAGAAATGATACTGGAACGACGAACCGCTTCTTTTGGCTCTCTCCAACATATATAGCAAGGTGGCCTTTTGGAACATCCATAAATGCCGAAGCTGCTTTCTTTGCAAATGAGTTTGATCGGCGGAGAAAGTTCTTAGCATTTGTAATACCAGGGAAGCGAATGGCCATTGCGATAATCTATGTAAGTTGTTTCTGGGAAAGATTGTGAAGATCAGAAACTAAAAGGGAGGAGAGAAAGGAAGGATTAAATGGCAGAGGATGTGAAGACTTGTGTTTCGCTATGGAATGATGTGTTATGTGTAAGTATATATAGATAAATGAGTAGCTTGTGAAAGTCTCTGAAATGCGGAGTAGGACATAAGCATTTGAAGGATCACATGGACTTGTCTTCCATCTCAACAACATGGTAGTGATTGAGGCTTTATATATCTTGCAGAACAACCTACAAGGGACCCAGTTGAAATCAAGAAATATGGATTGGATAAATCTCTGTACGACTGGCTGCTGACAATACACTAGAAGGGATACTGGACATACATGTTGAGAGTGTTTTACAATCCCAATATGTTTTTGATTTCAACTGGGGCCCTTGTGGGTTGTTCTCCCAGAAAAGATTGCGCAAAATGTGCTCCAACAGATATGTCTCAACCACTGCCAAGTTCTTTGCAATGAGTTGGAGGACAGCTCCATGTGATCCTTCAAATATCCTGCCACCTGCATGCCTCAACACCACTCACTCCACATTTCAGAGACTTCAAATGCTTATCTCCACATGCCAGACGTTGAGAAGTTGCTTCAATCCACGTATATATCTTTGATTTCAACTGGGCCCTTTGTAGGCTTTTCTCCTGGAAAAGCATGCCTAAAATGTCATCCAGCTTCTAATGTCCCGATCACAAACATGTCCCTGACGATGAGTTGGAAGACAAGTCCATGTGATCCTTCAAATGCTTATCTTTCAAACAATTGATCCCCACCCGAATGCCCCTGCACCACTCACTCCTCATTTCAGAGACTTGAAATTCTTATATATACATACACATATCATTTCATGGCTAAACCAAGTCGATCTTCACATCCTCTGCTCTCAAATCCTTTACTTTCTTCACCCTTTCATCTGTGATCTTCACCATCTTTCTGGGCAGATAGCAATGGCTATTCGCTTGCCTGGTATTACAAATGCTAAGAACATTCTCAGCCGATCAAACTCATTTGCAAAGAAAGCAGCTTCAGTATTTATATATGTCCCAGAAGGGCACCTTGCTATATATGTTGGAGAGGGCCAAAAGAAGCGGTTCGCTGTTCCAGTATCATTTCTGAACCACTCTTCCTTCCAACAATTGCTAGGCAAGGCTGAGGAAGAATTTGGATTTGATCATCCAATGGGTGGCCTCACAATACCCTGCAGTGAAGACATCTTCATTGATCTCACTTCTCGGTTACATGAGTTGTTGTAATACATAAACAAGCAGTGCCAATTTTGCAAATCCATGTATATTCTCTCTTTCTTTTTGGCAGAAGAGATGGGGATTGTTACCCATTAAAAATTTTACAACCAGATTTATTGCAGTTTCACAATTTGTTTCTATCTTTAAAACATTGAGAGCCAGTGTGTTCATATAAAACATTAAACAGATGGGGATTGTTACCTACTAAGAGATGGTGTTTATTTTTATTTTTTTGTCCATAATGTGACAAAGTGGATCACCGTACTTTGTGCTCACAATGTGGAAAAAGGAAATGTTAGAAACCATACTTCTATTTCACCACTATTTTATTATGTTGACGTGATAGTGTTAGTTCGCCCCTTTTTTTTTTGTTAATAATGATTGATCGAAATGTGGATTGGTACTATCAAGTCAACATAGTACCATAAAGAAGTGGTTTCTAGCATTATTCATGAAAAAAATGGGCACTCGTGCTCTTTTTCAGGAGGCATTCTCGTCTCTTCTGTTTTTCTATGCAACCAATAATCCCACAAAAGTCTCAGAATGAGCATCTTCTCTTTTCATTTTCATTTCCCCTATTTTGTGCTTGTCACACAACATTGAGCAAAGCTTTTCGTCTGCACATGGATTATGCTCTCCCGGTGGTCTGGAGTATGTTTATCAACACAACATTTGAAGCAACTGTTAAATAGAATCATTGTTTTTTTTTCTTTTACGAATCAGTGTCTATTGTTTATTTTTTGTTAAAGTATTACTTAAATAATTAAAACACAATTTCCTATTAGCTTAAGTTTTAGGATAAGTGGTAATCAAACATAGTATAAAGCAGAGGCCTGGCATTTTGATTTCAGTTAAACAAAGCTCCAAGCTTGCCTAGTCAGAACATCATATGTTTGTGAAGAGGTACCAACCTGCCCAAGTAGTAAAATCTGGTGTGCCATCATAGAAATCAATGGAAATATCATCAGTAAATCAGTCGAAAGTGATGTCTTTCTATTGTATATAGCAGCAAGTGAAGAAAATTGACATTGTTAAGGCATGGAAGCTAATGAATGAGATGCTTTGTAAGGAAGATGGGCAGATGCAGCCTCTCCATGTGGTGGCTCTGCCTAACGCTTGCATGGATTATGGGAATTTTGGGTTAGAAATTGGCTGCTTGGAGCACTTGAACTGGATCCTAAGAATGTGGGTATATGTATTATGTTATCAAATTCAAAAGCTAGGCTTAGCTGTTGGGATGTGATTGGATAGCTGAGCGATTTGTAGAAAGGGGGTGAGAGAAATATTTTTTATTTAGTTGGATGGAAACCACAAGTTAAATGGGATGAAAATTAACAGTGAAATGGAAAAAGTGATGGGAGAAGACTCTGTAGGCAATTTAAAGATAACCCTGATGGCCGTAATTTCAAAGTTTGAGTCACAAGTGATGCTATGGCCTGTTGTTATTAGTTGCTGAGAGGGAAAGGATAAATAGTCTCTATTCACTGACATTTGACTCTTACAACTGATTTGGTAGCATGTTGTTCGAAGATTGAGCTTAGAAATGTTCATGTTCATGAAGTACATAACTGGAACAAGAATGAAGAAAGAGCATTCAAAATACCCTTCATCTGTCATTAAGGTGGTAAAAAACACGATGTGCCAAAAACTTTTATCGATCTGTAAGATATTTATCAGAAACTAGTCAGTGCTGTGCCTTAAAGAGGCAGATTTCTCAATCTGCATTTTTATGTGTTGTTAAATACAGAACAAAATAATAAGTGTAGCAAGGTGGAATCATGATAGTTATAAGCAATGAAATGATGCTCTGGACTAAATTTAGGCTGTTAAATATACGTGCATGATTATTGCATATTTCTTCTTTCTTTCTTTCTTTTTCTCCTTGACTTAGTAAGACAACATACATGCATCATTCTTCTCCAAGTTTCTTTCGAATTTCGTGTGGCATTTTGAATTTTCCCCCTTAGTTGGACCAAGTGGTTTATAATTAGAACTGTGTTTTGAAGGGAAAAAACATGAATGACTCACAACTGATATTGCCCATCACCTGATGGTCTAGGAACATTTTCATATACATCTATTATGATTGGTCATCACAATATACATCTATTATGATTGGTCATCACTTAGCATTCAATCCGATCATTAAAATCATACATCTTAGGCTGATATAGTTGATCATTGTGGATTATCTGATTGTGGTACACCAATAGAAACCCCTGCATTGACCAAATAGAATTAAAAACTTTCTTCATCCTTTGAGATTCTAGAGTGGTTTGGTTTTCTTATTTGATCAACCTTTCAGATTCAGGGTCCACTCATTTCCTCTCCAATTCTTCTGTATTTTGTATTAAGCAACATCTTCACATGAAGTGATAACTTGTTTGTGACAAGCTATGATTAATGAATAATAACATAGAGATTAGAGCATTGAAATGAATGAAACATACGGAGAGGCAAAGCCATATGATCCCTCTTGAAAAATGTCCTTTGATGGTCCCCAATGTTAGATATATCTCTCTTTAGGACTTACACCAATTGAGAATGCTGGCCACATAACATTAGATGTCCACAGGAGGTTTCTCCTAGCCACATCTCTTAACTTCAAGTGGGATCTCATGTTGGTTACCCTCCCAGAAATTGTGGGACATAAGGTCGTCCTTGAGGTACTATTTCAACCAGCATCAAGTTCTTGATGATGAGTTGGAAGACAAAACCATGTGATCCTTCAAATGTCAATGTCTCTCACCATTACCCCACAATACTCATACTCACATTTCAGAGATTTTCCCATCCCTCCTATCATCTATATATACACATACATGCTATTCCAACAGCCAAACCAAGTCCACTTATCTCCACTAGTAAACATTTATCCACCTTTTTCTCCAAAGCCCTTTCTGAAGGTCAAGCTTTTACAGAGATGGCTATTCGAGTTCCTGCTATTATGCAATTTAAGCAGCTTCTCCGCGGGTCTTTTCTAAGCGGCAAAGAAGCAGCTTTCAAAACTAAAATTGTTCCGAAAGGTTGCTTTGCAGTCTATGTTGGTGAGGGACAGAAGAAGCGATTCATTCTACCTATATCATACCTAAATGAGCCTTCATTTCAGAAATTGTTAAATGAGGCCACGGAAGAATTTGGGTTTGATCATCCAATGGGTGGTCTAACAATACCTTGCAGAGAAGAGGTTCTTATTGATCTCACTTCTCGCTTAAACAAATTGTGATACATGGCAGCAAGATCAATCAGCAAAACAGATTTGTAAACTCATGCACTTTATCTCTTTCTGGAGAAGGATAAGGTGGCAAATGTACACTCGGTTGAGAATGTTGCTAAGCAGAAGGTACTGCAGTATCTGAAGAACATATCCCTTTGCCTTGGACTGCACAGGGCAAGCAGATTTTCCAGAAGATGTGGAGAGCTCAAGAGGCCACAGATTTGAAGGCAGTGTGGAGAAACTCAGAGGAGGTGCTTCATGGTTCGAACTTTCTACCCAAAATATCTCCCAAAATCCCACGCAGAGAAGCCTTCAGTGATCTACTTGTAATCTGGGTAGCTCAATAGAGAAATGAAAGACATGATAATGAGTAGTGTTGAGAACATCATTGACCCAAAAATCCATCTTTTCAATTTTGGATTAAGAGCATTGGGTTATTTCACAAATCATTGTAAAATTCTTCTTCTTTTATATGAAAATTTGGGAATCAAAGCCTTAGCTCCTTTGTTTCACATTTGTAACCACCACCTATGATAACGGTAAGAAAAATAAGTAAATCAATAATTTTTTTATTAGCTTAAGCTTTTGGGTTAACTAGTGATTTGACAATAACCATTGGGATTGCGAATGTAATTGCCATTATGAAACAAACAATTCAATCAAGGCTTTTGTTTTTCAAAAACCACATGGTTTTATACCATTGAATACAATGGCTTTGTTTGTTAACTAAGAGGAACCAAAACTTTTTCCAGGTCTTTGATCCATTGTTGTGTGTTTTCACTTTCTAATGTTTCAATCTTGTTAAAAGATTTTGGCTAGTATGGAGTCTGTCAGCATAATATCAACATATGCAGTTGCAACAAATAATTTAATTTTAGATGTGCTTTTTTGTAAAGAAGAGACCCTTGGAAGGCTTATTTTTATTTGTAAATGACCAGAGGTTGTTACTATCTCTTACATTGATTATAATAGAAATGATGGCTAATATTCTGCAGTAACACTGATCTTTAGTATAAAGGCCACATGGGTGGAGTCTAGAGGTGAAATTAGCCACTTGTTTCGAACCACATGAATTCCCATGCGTTTTCTCTTCATTTTCACTGTAATTTTTCACTAAATCACATAGTCTAGACAATCCTAACAGATTATGATATCATAGCAAAAGTGAACAAAAATGGGGAGAAAAGAGTTTACATGTCTAATGATGATTGTTACAGTTGCTTGCGATAATTTAGGATTGCTCCAGCTATGACAACTTGTAGGACATACTTCATGTGCTCTCCACGGGGCTTTGTCCTGAAACTCATTGTACTAAGGCAAAGTAAGAGAATATCATAGAATCAGAGTATTTTGCTGATACAGATAACTTTCCTGTTTCTAGCATCTAGATTTTGTTGAGGTTAAACTTGTTGTAAAGATACGAGTTAAGTTTGCATGATCGACATATATGTCTAATCCTGTCCTCCATGGCTCCATAGCAAGAGGTCAGCCAGTCGGTTCAAATTTTTCTCCAATCCACATGTCTTTCCTTTAAACTGGGTCCCTTGTAGGTTGTTGTCCCAGCAAATGCTTGCGCTCAGTCTGTTCCAAAGTCTCAATTACTATCAAGTTCTTCATGATGAGTAGAAAGGCAGGTCCATGTGATCCTTCAAATGCTAATGTCTCCCACCAACCCCACCAGGATCCCTCTGCGCCACTCATCTATAATTATATATATGAAGTCTGAAGATATCCCTTCACAGCCAGATCAAGTCTTCAGATCCTCTGCTATCAAGTCCTTACTTTCTTCTCCCTTTCCAGTTTTCATTTGTGAACTTCACCATTTTTCTGACCATTAACACAGATAGATAGCAATGGCAATTCGTTTACCTGGAATTATGCACGCTAAGCACATTCTCCGCCGATCAAACTCATTTACAAGGCAAGCAGCTTCAACATTTGCAGATGTTCCAAAAGGCTACCTAGCAGTATATGTTGGAGAGAGTGAAAAGAAGCGATTTGTAGTTCCCATATCATTCTTGAACCAGCCTTCATTTCAAGATTTGCTAAACAAGGCTGAGGAAGAATTTGGATTCCATCATCCAATGGGTGGTCTCACAATTCCCTGCAGTGAAGACATCTTCATTGATCTCACTTCTCGCTTCGATGAGTTATGATATGCGACACTAAAATAAAATAGCAGAGACAGTTTTGTAAATCCGTGCATATTCTTTATTTATTCTAGGCAGATGAAGTGATGGGGGTTGATTACCCACTAAAAATGCTGCAAATACAATTCTTGCAGTTTCTGACACATTCTCCTAACAAATGTAATACTGAGATTACCTTTAAGATTAAATTAATACTCTTAAGATTCTGTGATATTTCTAGGCCCTTCTATTCAATTTTGCATGTTTTTCTATGGAAGATCTACTTATTTGCTTATTCAAAGGCTCTAAACTATATAGGCTTATGGATTACTCAACTTTGATTAGTGACTATTAAATGCTATAAAGTTAATTGATAACTCAAGGAAAACTTGTGTTTCATAACAGGATTAGTCTTAACTCAAGAAATTATGTTGCTGGGACTGAATTAGACTCTAAAGATGTCTGTAGTTACCGTGATTGGTAAAATCTTTTTATGTTATGCTAGAGATTAATGTTTTATTCCTGTTCACATGAGAAATAACGAATTTAAGGCAAGGGAAGGCTACCTCATTTTTGCAACCCAAAGAAATTTACCTAAATGTTGTAGGATTATTCAAAGTTTAACTTGGGTCAATTCTTCATAGCGTAGTATTATTTGCAAATCTCTTGCACATGTTTCTTGTTCATACAATTGATTCTGAACAGATGTTATAATTGGATGTGGTATCAAAGAAAAAAATAATCGAGAGCCACACAGAAGATATGCAGATACTCTTTTGACCTTGTTAAATTTTTTGGATAACTGCTAATTTGGAAGATTCAAGTCACAAGACAAATCTTGATTAAATGACTCTAAATATGCATGATATCTGAATCCTAGAAAAACCAAGAAAAACTCAATCAGCATACCACTTATCAAGCTGTCATGGTATACTCACAAACATGCTCGCGTTATCTGATAATGCTTTTGTTTTGAGAAGAAAAAAAAAACAAAAATTTTAACAAATTCTTCTTTTTCCATGATTCTTTGTTTCTTCTCATGTAGACACAGTTTTTTTTCTCAATCAATATGACCATAATTTTTTTTTTTATCCATGAACTGAAAAGATTTTACCAATTAAATTGACTGGAATTTACAAATTATCCATGGAAAAACATGCCAAATCAAACAAAATAAAATGGGCTTGAAATGTCACAGAATCAAGTAAACTGAGAAGAGTGGAAGAGAATCTGCAATCATTCGATTAGAAAAACTCAGGGTAGGTAGTCAAACCCCATCTCTTCTTCTGTTAAAAAAAATGAAGAATATACATGGATTTACAAAATTGGCACTGCTTGTTTATGTATTACAACAACTCATGTAACCGAGAAGTGAGATCAATGAAGATGTCTTCACTGCAGGGGATTGTGAGGCCACCCATTGGATGATCAAATCCAAATTCTTCCTCAGCCTTGCCTAGCAATTGTTGGAAGGAAGAGTGGTTCAGAAAGGATACTGGAACGACGAACCGCTTCTTTTGGCTCTCTCCAACATATATAGCAAGGTGGCCTTTTGGAACATCCATAAATGCTGAAGCTGCTTTCTTTGCAAATGAGTTTGATCGGCGGAGAATGTTCTTAGCATTTGTAATACCAGGCAAGCGAATGGCCATTGCTATAATCTATGTAAGTTGTTTCTGGGAAAGATAGTGAAGATCAGAAACTAAAAGGGAGAAGAGAAAGTAAGGATTAAATGGCAGAGGATGTGAAGACTTGTGTTTCGCTATGGAATGATGTGTTATGTGTATGTATATATAGATATATGAGTAGCTTGTGAAAGTCTCTGAAATGTGGAGTAGGCATAAGCATTTGAAGGATCACATGGACTTGTCTTCCATCTCAACAACATGGTAGTGATTGAGGCTTTATATATCTTGCAGAACAACCTACAAGGGACCCAGTTGAAATCAAGACATGGATTGGATAAATCTCTGTACGACTGGCTGACAATACACTAGAAGAGGATACTGGACATACATGTTGAGAGTGTTTTACAACCCCAATATGTTTTTTCTTTCAACTGGGGCCCTTGTGGGTTGTTCTCCCAGAAAAGATTGCGCAAAATGTGCTCCAACAGATATGTCTCAACCACTGCCAAGTTCTTTGCAATGAGTTGGAGGACAGCTCCATGTGATCCTTCAAATATCCTGCCACCTGCATGCCTGAACACCACTCACTCCACATTTCAGAGACTTCTAATGCTTATCTCCACATGCCAGACGTTGAGAAGTTGCTTCAATCCACTTATATATATATCTTTGATTTCAACTGGGGCCCTTTGCAGGCTTTTCTCCTGGAAAAGCATGCCTAAAATGTCATCCAGCTTCTAATGTCCCGATCACAAGCATGTCCCTGACGATGAGTTGGTAGACAAGTCCATGTGATCTTTCAAATGCTTATCTTTCAAACAAATGATCCCCACCCGAATGACTCTGCACCTCTCGCTCCTCATTTCAGAGACTTCAAATGCTTATATATATACATACGCATATCATTGCATAGCCAAGACAAGTCCTCACATCCTCTGCTTTCAAATCCTTTACTTTCTTCTCCCTTTTCATCTGTGATCTTGACCATCTTTCTGGGCAGATAGCAATGGCTATTCGCTTGCCTGGTATTACAAATGCTAAGAACATTCTCCGCCGATCAAACTCATTTGCAAAGAAAGCAGCTCCAGCATTTATGGATGTTCCAAAAGGCCACCTTGCTATATATGTTGGAGAGGGCCAAAAGAAGCGGTTCGTTGTTCCGGTATCATTTCTGAACCACTCTTCATTCCAACAATTGCTAGGCAAGGCTGAGGAAGAATTTGGATTTGATCATCCAATGGGGGGCCTCACAATCCCCTGCAGCGAAGACATCTTCACTGATCTCACTTCTCGCTTACAAGAGTTGTTGTAGTACATAAACAAGCAATGCCAATTTTTGTAAATCCTTGTATATTCTCTCTTTCGTTTTGGCAGAAAAGATGGGGATTGTTACCCATTAAAAATTTTACAACCAGATTTATTGCAGTTTCACAATTTGTTTCTGTCTTTATAACATTGAGAGCCATTGTGTTCATATAAAACATTAAAGAGATGGGGATTGTTATCTACTTGTTCCTTATTTTTGTTATGGGATATCCACTTTGTCAACATTGCTCGAAATTTCTCTTCTCTTGATTTTTGTTATAAAGAATGTCTTCTAACACAAATAACATGTCATTTACTTATTTGTTATAAGTTAAAAATCGATGGGATTTCTATGGCTGTGGTTCCAATTGGTTCAAAGTTGATTGTGATCTATCAAATTGCAACTAGCGATTATTGAGAACTTTGAGGTGCCCTAATCCCAGTAGATTCCGTGTTAAAATATGCCTGTCAAATGGAACATGTTGATTTATAACATCTAGATTTACCAAATAAGGTTCTGGCTGATAATAATGACAGAAAATTACTTGTTGCTGCTTGCAAATTGTAAGAATGTTGAGTTGTTATGACTAAACAAATAGCAACTCTATTCTGGTTATCTGTGTATGGTTTTTATGGTCAATTTTAGCCAACTGCTTTATCTGTTACTCCTTTGGCAATTAGTTGTCTTCTAGTCCAGACAATTTCTTGTACTTTGTCTGTATCTTATTCCCTCAAAGCTAATTGAAGCAACAATCACTTATCTTACTGGATATTATGTGCGGAGAGCATACCTTCTGTATATACTGGCTCACTAGCATACATAGAATTATCCTTCATAAATTTTAATTTTGTGGAACCTACTGTGTAAAACTGGAAAAATAGGGCAAGTGAATTTGATTCAATATATTTTCTGTATTCAATATATTTTCTGTACTGCCAAGAAAAAAACCTTGCTGCCTTGGAGATTGAAGTCAATAATAAGTTACCAGTAACTCTTTCAGTCTTTCTTATATTAAATTTTACAGTTTTATCCAAATAGGATCCATTATCATTATCTGAAAATTGAGCACTTCAGGTTTTACGCAAGTATTGTGGATGGTAGCAAAGAGACTTGACGCATGATTTTTATATGAGGATTGGTTGCTTGAATCTGACGGTGGCCAGTAGGAATCTAGTCAATGGAGTGGACAATTAAATGAGATGGGTGATGCAAAGGGTTTGGTTGAGCACAAAGTTCAAACCAGAGAGCTACTATCCTTGAGTGCATATTTCAACCATAGTCTTCTTCTGGTGTTCTTCATGGTGGGATTTCGAGTGTTGGAAGTGAGAAGACTAATTTGTTTTTATCATCCAATAGGCTTCTTCTCTTGAATTTTCATGCAAGCTTGATTCCAATGAGCTCTAACAGAAATGGCATTCTCCTCCCTCCATAAGAATGGGGTGGAGCTGAGGTTACAGGTTGAACACTCACTACATGTGTATGTAAATTATCAATAATAGTTTTTTTTTAAAAAAAGAAAATATCATCATGCAAGCTTGATTTTAATTATATATATGCTATGCTAAGTTGCTTTGACATTGTAAATTTACTGTTTCACCTTGGAATCAAAAACAGTATATAAGAATATTTTTTCCCATAATGCTGATTAAACATTGCTGCATCTATCAATGCAGGAGCATGAGATTAAGATCTGACTTAATCAGAAATAGTTTAGGTTATTGTTTGTTTTTTTGTCATCATTTGTGGCCATTAGTACGATGGACTGAAGCATCGCATCGCCCCATCCCACAGGTGACTATTGTGACTAAACCAAGGCTTATGTTTTTTTCATTTTTTTTTTCAACTCCAAAAATTTATGTGATTTGCTCATGTATTGTTTGGTTCAAGTTTTTGTAAGGGTTATTAGATTCCATTATGGTAGCCTGATTTTTTCAGTAAATCCTTATGGTGGCATCAGAGCTCATCTTTTTTTAGGTTCCTTTCTCTTGGTAGCATTCTTCTTTAAGGAAAATGAGTGGAAAAAAAGGCCAATCGTAAGTGATACTTCAGTGCATAGTGCTGCACAGATGGTGGAAGTCAAGAAGGTAAAATAGGATCAATTAACCAAATTATTTGTAGTTTGTTTCGTGTAATTGATTCTAGTAAAGAAAGCTCTAAAATGCCAAGTGTTTCTGCAGCAGTGAATAATCTTGCTTGAATTCTACTTTGTAGTTTTAAGTGTAAGAATTTTGCTTTCTCTTTAGTAGCTAAGCTCATTTGGTTGATTTCATATGCCTGAGAAAATGGTTCATTGAAATAAAAGTAGTATTTGAAACTTAGATTGTTTGATGGCATGTTTTCTGGCCTTCTAATCTGCCATATATCTTCCTCAATAATCAAATGTAATACTGAGATTACCTTCCAGATTAAATTGATCCACTTAAGATTCTGAGACATTTCTAGGCCCTCCTATTTAATTTAATTTTGCATATTTTTCTTTGGATGATAGTCTATGCAGCTTTCTTATGTCAGGGTCATCTTCAAAATTCAGTTGTTTATCAGAACATTTTTTTAAGTTCTGAGAAAGTTTCTCTATTGTACACAGAGTTCAATTAAAACCAAATGACGGAATCATCAAATTGAGCAAGGTTTTGCTTTTCACCACAATCAATCATAAACAATTTTGAAATTAGGGTCTATCAATTTTGTGTTAGGAAGCTTTATAGGCTTGTGGATTACTGAACTTTGATTAGTAACTGTTAAAAACTATAAAGATAACTCAAGGAAAACTTGTCTTTGAGAACAGACTGCACCTCAATTTATGAGAATTGTCTGTAAACCAGTTATATATTCTTGAAGAAATTATTCACAAGATATATATTGCTGGGACCGAATTAGACTCTAAAGATGTCTGTAGTTACCGTGATTGGTAAAATCTTTTTATGTTATGCTAGAGATTAATGTTTTATTCCTGTTCACATGAGAAATAAGGAATTTAAGGCAAGGGAAGGCTGCCTCATTTTTGCAACCCAAAGAAATTTACCAACATGTTGTAGGATTATTCAAAGTTTAACTTGGGTCATTTCTTCATAGCATGGTATTATTTGCAAATCTCTTGCACACGTTTCTTGTTCATACAATTGATTCTGAACAGATGTTATAATTGGATGTGGTATCACAGAAAAAAAAAAAATAAAGCCACACAGAAGATATGCAGATACTCTTTTGACCTTAATAAATTTTTTGGATAACTGCTAATTTGGAAGATTCAAGTCACAAGACAAATCTTGACTAAATGACTCTAAATATGCATGATATCTGAATCCTAGCAAAAGCAAGAAAAACGAAATGAGCATACCACTTATCAAGCTGTCATGGTATACTCACAAACATGTTCTGCGTTATCTGATAATGTTTTTGTTTTGAGAAGAAAAAAACAAAAATTTTAACAAATTCTTATTTTTCCATAATTCTTTGTTTCTTCTCATGTAGACACCGTTTTTTTCTCAATCAAGAAGACCATAAATTTTTTTATCAATTAACTGAAAAGATTTTACCAATTAAATTGACTGGAATTTACAAATATGCATGGACAAGAATGCCAAATCAAACAAAATAAAAGGGGCTTGAAATGTCAGAGAATCAATTAAACTGAGGAGAATGTGAGAAGAGTGTAAGAGAAGCTGCAATCATTCAATTAGAAAAACTCAGGGTAGGTAGTCAAACCCCATCTCTTCTTCTGTTAAAATAAATAAAGAATATACATGGATTTACAAAATTGGCACTGCTTGTTTATGCATTACAACAACTCATGTAACCGAGAAGTGAGATCAATGAAGATGTCTTCACTGCAGGGGATTGTGAGGCCACCCATTGGATGATCAAATCCAAATTCTTCCTCGGCCTTGCCTAGCAATTGTTGGAAGGAAGAGTGGTTCAGAAATGATACTGGAACGATGAACCGCTTCTTTTGTCTCTCTCCAACATATATAGCAAGGTGGCCTTTTGGAACATCCATAAATGCTGAAGCTGCTTTCTTTGCAAATGAGTTTGATCGGCGGAGAATGTTCTTAGCATTTGTAATACCAGGCAAGCGAATGGCCATTGCTATAATCTATGTAAGTTGTTTCTGGGAAAGATAGTGAAGATCAGAAACTAAAAGGGAGCAGAGAAAGTAAGGATTAAATGGCAGAGGATGTGAAGACTTGTGTTTC
>CM017322.1:8749237-8807273 GCA_006937295.1 Carpinus fangiana
ATAGCCAAGGCAAGTCCTCACATCCTCTGCTTTCAAATCCTTTACTTTCTTCTCCCTTTTCATCTGTGATCTTGACCATCTTTCTGGGCAGATAGCAATGGCTATTCGCTTGCCTGGTATTACAAATGCTAAGAACATTCTCCGCCGATCAAACTCATTTGCAAAGAAAGCAGCTTCAGTATTTATGGATGTTCCAAAAGGCCACCTTGCTATATATGTTGGATAGGGCCAAAAGAAGCGGTTCGTTGTTCCGGTATCATTTCTGAACCACTCTTCATTCCAACAATTGCTAGGCAAGGCTGAGGAAGAATTTGGATTTGATCATCCAATGGGGGGCCTCACAATCCCCTGCAGCGAAGACATCTTCATTGATCTCACTTCTCACTTACAAGAGTTGTTGTAGTACATAAATAAGCAGTGCCAATTTTTGTAAATCCATGTATATTCTCTCTTTCGTTTTGACAGAAGAGATGGGGATTGTTACCCATTAAAAATGTTACAACCAGATTTATTGCAGTTTTACAATTTGTTTCTATCTTTGAAACATTAAGAGCCATCATGTTCATATAAAACATTAAAGAGATGGGGATTGTTACCTATTAGGAGATGGTGAGAAAGCGGACCACCTCACTCTGCGCTCACAATGCGGAAAATGGGAATGTTAAAAACCATACTTCTATTTCACCACTATTTTATTATGTTAACATGACAGTGCCAGTCTGCCTTTTTTTGTTTTGTTAACAATGATTAATCGAAAGGTGGATTGGTACTGTCAAGTCAATATAGTATGATAAAGAAGTGGTTTCTAGCATTACTCATGAAAAAATGGGCACTCATGCTTTCTTTCAGGAAGCATTCTCGTCTCTTTTGTTTTTCTGTGCAATCAATAACTCTGAATAATCATCCAATATCGGTTTTCCAAGTTTCTACCTTTATGGGGCCCTAACTTCCATCAAAGTGGGGTAGTGATACCCACAAAAGTCTTGGAATGAGCATCTTCTCTTTTCATTTTGATTTCCCCTATTCTTTGCTTGGCACACAACATTGAGCAAAGCTTTTCATCAGCTCATGGATTATGCTCTCCCGGTGGTTTGGAGTATGTTCATTAGCACATGGATTATGCTCTTCACCATTGTTATTGTTGTCTCTTATATCTTTGAGCTTCTGTATTGGCGACATTTTCTATAAAAAAGCGGTCATCATGAACCCTTAAGATTTTCTATTGAACCTATCTTGGTTATGTTACAGTAGCCTTTATTTCTTTTTGGGTGGACTGGAATATTCGTTTTTCTTATTAAGTCCATTAGTCTCTCTTTAGACCATTCTGTATGCACTTGAAGAATCTTGTACTCTCACCCTAAATATAAATGAAGTTAGCCCGTTAGACTCCATTATGCCATCAGTGAAATTTTAGAGTTGAGATACTAGTGTCCTTTATACACAGACAGAGATACAACTATCAGGCAGAGATGTCATATAACAATGGAGGTACATTTATCTCATCCCCTTGTTCTTCACATGCTATGAAGAAAGATAGATTTATCTAATTTAATTCTAACAATTGGTATCAGAGCCATCTATTTCTTTTCATCATAGTTTTCATAAATCTCATTTTGAACTTTGTTCCTTTTCTTCTTATGATGCTGGCATACTTAGAAAGCTGCATAGACTATCATCCATAGAAAAACATGCAAAATTAAATTAAATAAAAGAGCCTAGAAATATCATAGAATCTTAAGAGGATCAATTCAATCTGAAAGGTAATCTCAGTTATACAATTGTAAGGAGAATCTGAGAGTAACTACAAGAATTCTATTTGTAACATTTTTAGTGGGTAATCAACCTCCATCACTTCATCTGCCTAGAATAAATAAAGAATATGCAT
This sequence comes from Carpinus fangiana, assembly GCA_006937295.1. Taxonomy (NCBI): domain Eukaryota; kingdom Viridiplantae; phylum Streptophyta; class Magnoliopsida; order Fagales; family Betulaceae; genus Carpinus; species Carpinus fangiana. The sequence goes on from CM017322.1 coordinate 8,751,123, forward strand.
GGATTTACAAAACTGTCTCAGCTATTTTATTTTAGTTCCGCGTATCAAAATTCATGTAAGCGAGAAGTGAGATCAATAAAGATGTCTTCACTGCAGGGAATTGTGAGACCACCCATTGGATGATGGAATCCAAACTCTTCCTCAGCCTTGTTAAGCAAATCTTGAAATGAAGGCTGGTTCAAGAATGATATGGGAACTACAAATCGCTTCTTTTCACTCTCTCCAACATATACTGCTAAGAAGCCTTTTGGAACATTTGCAAATGTTGAAGATGCTTGCATTGCAAATGAGTTTGATCGGCGGAGAATGTGCTTAGCATGCATAATAAAAGGTAGACGAATTGCCATTGCTATTTATCTGTACTATTGCTCAGAAAGATGGTGAAGATCACAAATGAAAACTGAAAAGGGAGAAGAAAGTAAGGACTTGATATCGGAGGATCTGAAGACTTGATCTGACTGTGGAGGGATATCTTCAGACTTCATATATATAATTATAGATGAGTGGTGCAGAGGGATCCAGGTGGGGTTGGTGGGAGACATTAGCATTTGAAGGATCACATGGACCTGTCTTTCTACTCATCATGAAGAACTTGATAGTAATTGAGACTTTGGAACACGCTGAGCACAAGCATTTGCTGGGAGAACAACCTACAAGGGACCCAGTTTAAAGCAAAGACATGTGGATTGGAGAACAATTTGAGCCTAATTCGTATCTTTACATCAAGTTTAACCTCAATAAATCTGGATGCTGGAAAAAGAAAAGTAATCTGTATCAGCAAATACCCTGATTGTATGATATTCTCTTAATTTGCCTTGGGACAATGAGTTTCAGGAGAAACCCCCGTGGAGACCAAATGAAGTATGTCGTACAAGTTCTCATAGCTGGAGCAACCCTACATAATCTCAAACAAATATTGCATTGTAAGTGATTAAATTATTGTAAGCAACTGTAACAATCATCAGTAGACATGTCAAATTTTAGGTGCTGACTTGGCACAACACGTTTCTTCTCTTTTCTTTCCATTTGGTCACTTTTGTTATGATCTCATAATCTGTTAGGATTGTTGAGACTGTGATTTAGTGAAAAGTAAAGAGAAAAATGGAGAGAAAACACAGGGAATTCATGTGGTTCTGCAGCGTGCCGCCCATGTGACATTTATACCGCCAATGTTGATACTGGTGTTATTTCAGCCTGAAAAGATTGAATTCCCCTGGTCATTTACATTTGAAATTAAACTCTGTTTCAACTTCAGCATTTTCAAATAAAAAACAAATGACACCGTCAAAACACATTAACAAACAAAGTTGTTATATTCAATTATATATAACCATGTGGTTTTGAAAAAAGTAAGCCTTTATGGAATTGTCAGCGTTTTATGTTGGAAATTACATTCACAATCGTAATGTTATTTTTAAATCACTAGTTATTCCAAAAGTTTAAGCTAATAAAAAAATGATTTATTTAATTATTTAATTAATATTCTAACAACTATATAGATCGTTGGTGGATACAATATGAAACAAAGGAGCCAAGGCATTAACCAATACATAAAAAAGAACTTCTATGCAAAATATTTGCATGGAAAGCTTTGATTCTCAACTTTTGTTATAAAAGAAAAAGAATTTTAAAATGATTTGTGAAAGAACCCAATGCTCTTAATACAAAATTGAAAAGATGGATTTTTGGGTCAATGGTGTTCTCAACACCAATCATCATGTCTTTCATTTTTCTATTGAGCTACCACACGTAGATCACTGAAGGCTTAAGGCAATTTTGTGAGAACCACACGTAGGAAAAATCTTTCTTGGAACCATGAAGCACCTCCTCTGAGCTTCTCCACATTGCCTTTAAATATGTGGCCTCTTGAGCCCTCCACATCTGCTGGAAAATCTGCTTGGCTTGAACAGTCCAAGGCAAATGGATATGTTCTTCAGATACTATCAGTTTTTTATCAAGCAGAGACGTGCGAACGATCTGCGATCGTTCGCAGTCATCGTTCGCAGAAACAGAAAGTTCAGGCCTATCTAGAAGAGATGTGCGAACGATCACTCATCGTTCGCAGTCATCGTTCGCAGAAACAGAAAGTTCAGGCCTATCTAGAAGAGATGTGCGAACGATCGCTCATCGTTCGCACATCGAGTGCGATCGATCGCAGATCGAGCGCAGTGATCGTGCGCAGTAACAGAAAGTGCAATAACAGAAAAACTGACGTGAACAGTATTCAAGATTTATTTTTATTCGTTAATTGTATGGTTAAAGATAGTTTGTACAGTTAATAAATAGTTAGTTTGTTAGTTCTTTCTTTGTATATAAAGAGGTTCAATCCTTCCTTTCAATTGTAAGCTTGATTACTCAAGTAATGTGAAGTTCTCTTTTTCTCTCTTCACTCAATCTCTTTTCTTGCGTTTCATCTTGTTGATTGCACATTTGACAGAGTATCAAAGCCATAATCACGATTGTGATTTCTCTGCCTTTCTTGATTTTTCTTTTCAATGGCAGATCATCCATCATCTTCCGCTTGTCCAAATGCTCCATCTGAATTTTCACTTTCAATGGAAAACCATCCACCAAACAGTCACACTCTTCCAAACAATTTGGAAGAGAACCCTCCAAACAATCCAAACACTTTACCAAGAAATCATTCAAACACTTTTTCTGATCCTTTTGCTAATTCTCGTCCGATTGATCCTTCTAGTCCCCTTTTTCTGCACAATGGTGATAATCCAGGAACCATATTAGTTCCTCAACCATTAACAGGAGAAAACTATAGCCCTTGGAGCAGATCAATGCTTATTGCATTAAGTGCCAAGAACAAAGTGTGCTTCGTTGATGGTTCTTTGTCAAAACCATCAGTTTTTGAGAGTTACTTCAATGCTTGGGTTCGGTGCAATGACCTTGTGGTCTCCTGGATCCTCAATTCTGTATCTAAGGAGATTTACAACACTGTGATTTACATCACTTCTGCTAAGGATATGTGGCAGGATCTTAAGGATCGTTACACACAAAAGAATGGCCCGAGAGTTTTTCAGCTGCAAAAGGCCATCTCCGTTGTTTCTCAAGAGAACTCATCTGTAAGTACTTACTTTACTAGAATCAAAACCCTTTGGGAAGAACTCAACAACTATAGACCAGTCTCTATTTGCAATTGTTGTCACTGTGGTAGGATGCAGTCCATTCTTGAACTTTATAGTCAAGAACGAGTTCTTCAATTTTTAATGGGTTTAAATGATTCGTTCTCTGCTGTTAGAGCTCAAATCTTGTTGATGGATCCCCTTCCTCCCATAAACAAAGTTTTCTCTCTCATTATTCAAGAGGAGAAACAGAGAGAAATTTGTATAAGCTCTTTTAGTCATGATACCTCCTCTGCTCTCATGACAAAATCTGTTCCTGCACCTCCCACGCCCATTCATGAACCAGCTGCATTCATGACTAGAACCACACCAGGGCCTAGATTTTCCAAGCCAAACTTTAGGAAAGATCGCCCTATGTGTTCTCACTGTGGATTGACTGGCCACACTGTTGCAAAGTGTTATAAGGTGCATGGCTATCCACCTGGATTTCAATTCACTCGAAACAAAGCTGCTCCACATTCAGCTAATCAAGTGCAGCAGCATGACTCGTCCAATTTCCAGCAACAGCAGCAAGTGCATCATACTCCTCAGTTGAAAGATATTTCTGAGCAATGTCAGCATTTGATGGAAATGCTGAAATTCTGTCAACCCCAATCACAATCTCCATCCCCTGCTGCAAATTCTGTTGCTAGCATTTCAGGTCCAACTCAATTTCTTGATCCTAAGTATTCTGTTTTTTCAGCATCTTTTGTTAATATTGTGCCAACACAGAAACAGAATAATTCTTCTTGGATCATAGATACTGGTGCAACAGATCACATGATTGGTTGCATATCTCTTTTCACATCCATTACTGCCACTGTTTCATCACATGTAAAACTACCTAATGGTTCTATTGCTTCTGTCACACACATAGGTACTGTTACACTTTCAGAAAATCTTACATTGACTGGAGTGTTGTGTGTTCCCTCTTTTACCTTCAATCTCATTTCAGCTAGCAAACTTATTAAAAATCTAAGATGTTGTCTCATATTTTTTGCTGGATTTTGTTTTATTCAGAGTTTGTACCATTGGAGAACGATTGGGGTGGCTAAAGAGGATGCTGGTTTGTTTTACTTGCAAAACAACAAGGTTTCCACTTCAGATCAAGCTATTTCTATTCCATCCTTTCTTCAGCATACCTCCTTAAGCTCCATCAAACAACCTTCACATGATGTTTGGCACTATAGGCTAGGGCATCCTTCAGCTTCTAGACTCAACTTGTTACATGCTTACATTCCTGATATTACATGTAAATCAGATTCTATATGTCCAATCTGTCCTATGGCAAAACAACATAAACTTCCATTCCCTATTAGTACTTCTGTTTCAAGTTCACCTTTTGATCTCATACATTGTGATATTTGGGGTCCATTGGCCACCAACTCAATAAATGGTTCTAGTTTTTTCTTGACTATTGTGGATGATTATTCAAGGTTTACTTGGGTTCATTTGATGCAACATAAATCACAAACCAGGTCCATTATCAAATCATTCTTTCAACTTGTTCAAACTCAATTCAAAACAAAAATCAAATGCCTTAGGTCAGATAATGGTGCTGAATTCAAAATGAATGATTATTTTTCTGACCAAGGCACCATCCATCAACTTAGTTGTGTAGAAACTCCACAACAAAATGCTGTAGTTGAAAGAAAACATCAACACCTATTGAATGTGGCAAGAGCCTTACGATTTCAGTCTAATCTTCCTTTATCTTTTTGGGGAGATTGTATACTTACAGCCACTCATGTTATAAATAGAATCCCCACACCTCTTATTTCAAACAAATCACCACATGAGTTGTTATATTCTTCCATACCATCCTATTCTCATCTCAAAGTCTTTGGTTGTTTAGCATATGTGTCAACCTTATCTAGAAATAGAACAAAGTTTGATCCAAGAGCCATACCTTGCATTTTCATTGGATATCCCTATGGCATGAAAGGTTACAAATTCTTTAATATTCAAACTCATTCTATATTTGTTTCTAGACATGCCATTTTTCATGAAACTATATTCCCATATGCATCTCATTCAAATCACTCTTCACCTACATCTCATGATAGTTTTTCCTTTCCTGTTTCTGATTCAGCAACTGATTTTATTCCTACAGTATCAACCCCTGTTTTTTCTCAAGCACCATTTGTTCCTCCTTCTCAATCAATCACAACACCTTCTCAACCACAAACTAATTCCTTACCATTTGATGAATCAATAAATTTTCCTATTTTAGATGATTCATTAGGTTCTAATCCTTCTTCTGAACCAATGAACTCTAATCAACCACCTGCTCCTATTCTTAGAAGATCAACTAGGGTCAAAACCAAACCTAGTTATTTGCAAGATTTTCATTGCCAACTTGTTTCCTCTTCATCACCCCAATCTTCTGCAATGTCTACTAACTCAGGTAATACTTATCCACTGTCTTCTTTTGTTTCTTATGATAATCTGTCCCCATCTTACAAACACTTTTGCTTATCCATTTCTTCAATCATTGAGCCTAAATTCTATCATCAAGCTGTTAAGGACAGTCACTGGCGTGAGGCAATGCAGGCTGAGATTTCAGCCCTTGAAGCAAACCAAACTTGGGTGGTTACTGATTTACCTTCCAGCAAACAAGCCATTGGCTGCAAATGGGTGTATAAGGTAAAACAGAAGTCTGATGGTAGTATTGAGAGGTACAAGGCTAGGCTGGTAGCAAAAGGATATACTCAATGTGAGGGGTTGGATTACCATGAAACTTTTTCTCCAGTTGCAAAGATGACAACAGTGAGATGTTTCCTAGCACTTGCAGCTGCCAAGAACTGGTTTTTACATCAGTTGGACGTCAACAATGCCTTTCTACATGGAGACTTAGATGAAGAGGTCTACATGACTATGCCTCCCGGTTTTGGCACAAAAGGGGAGAAGAAAGTTTGCAGGTTGACAAAATCCTTGTATGGATTGAAACAGGCTTCCAGACAATGGTTTTCCAAGTTTTCTACTGCTCTAGTTGAACTTGGCTTTATACAATCCAAGGCAGATTATTCCTTGTTTACCAGACTCAAAGGTTCTTCCTATATTGCTCTTCTAGTCTATGTGGATGATGTAGCCATAGCTAGCAATGATCCCAAAGCAGTTTCTGACTTTATTGTTCTCTTGAATGATAAATTTAAGTTGAAAGATTTAGGACCTTTGAAGTATTTTTTGGGGCTTGAGATTGCCAGATCAACAGAAGGAATTTCTGTTTGTCAAAGAAAGTATGCATTAGAGATCCTTGAGGATTCAGGTTTATTGGCTTCTAAACCTGTTTCTTTTCCAATTGAACAGAATTTGAAATTGTCCAAGGATGAAGGCACTCTCTTATCAGATTCTACTTCTTATAGGAGACTTGTTGGAAGACTTCTATATCTCACTATCACTAGGCCTGATATTGCCTATTCTGTACAGATTTTGAGCCAGTTCATGGATAAACCTAGGCAGCCACATATGGATGCTGCTACACGGGTTTTAAGGTACATTAAGAGTTCTCCTGCTCAAGGTCTCCTATTTTCTGCAAAGTCTGATTTCCAGTTAAAGGCTTTTTCAGATTCTGATTGGGCAGGGTGTGTTGATACTCGAAGATCTGTCACTGGGTTCTGTATTTTCATTGGTGACTCTCTAATCTCTTGGAAATCCAAGAAGCAACAAACTATTTCAAGATCTTCTGCTGAGGCAGAATATAGAGCAATGGCCTCTACTTGTTGTGAGCTAATGTGGTTATTTTCTTTACTCAAAGACTTCAATGTTTCTCATCCTAAAGCTGCATTACTGTTTTGTGACAGCCAATCAGCTCTTCATATTGCAGCTAACCCAGTTTATCATGAGCGAACTAAAAACATAGAAATTGATTGCCACCTCATTAGAGAGAAAATCCAACTTGGCCTCATAAAAACACTGCATGTTCCTACCCAACATCAAGTGGCAGATATTCTTACCAAGGGACTTGGGTATAAAGATTTCAATAGGTTATTGTCCAAGATGTTTGTCAAAGATCTTTGTCTTCCATCTTGAGGGGGGATATCAGTTTTTTATCAAGCAGAGACGATCGTTCGCAGTCATCGTTCGCAGAAACAGAAAGTTCAGGCCTATCTAGAAGAGATGTGCGAACGATCGCTCATCGTTCGCACATCGAGTGCGATCGATCGCAGATCGAGCGCAGTGATCGTGCGCAGTAACAGAAAGTGCAATAACAGAAAAACTGACGTGAACAGTATTCAAGATTTCTTTTTATTCGTTAATTGTATGGTTAAAGATAGTTTGTACAGTTAATAAATAGTTAGTTTGTTAGTTCTTTCTTTGTATATAAAGAGGTTCAATCCTTCCTTTCAATTGTAAGCTTGATTACTCAAGTAATGTGAAGTTCTCTTTTTCTCTCTTCACTCAATCTCTTTTCTTGCGTTTCATCTTGTTGATTGCACATTTGACAGATACTGCTCTACCTTCTGCTTAGCAACTTTCTGAATCGTGCATGTGCACATTTTCCACTCTATCCTTCTCCAGAAAGAGATGAAGTGCTTGAGTTTACAAATCTGTTTTGCAGATTGATCTCGGCGCCATGTATCACAATCTGTTTAAGCGAGACGTGACGTCAATAAGGGCTTCTTCTCTGCAAGGAATTGTTAGACCACCCATTGGATGATCAAACCCAAATTCTTCCGTGGCCTTATTTAACAATTTCTGAAATGAAGGCTCATTTAGGTATGATATAGGTAGAATGAATCGCTTCTTCTGGTCCTCACCAACATAGACTGCAAAGCAACCTTTCGGAACAATTTTATTTGAGATAGCTGCTTCTTTGCCGCTTAGAAAAGACCAGCGGAGAAGCTGCTTAACATGCATAAGTGAAGGAACTCGAATAGCCATTTCTGTAAAAGCTTGACCTTCAAAAAGGGCTTTGGAGAAAAAGGTGGATAAATGTTTACTTGCGGAGATAAGTGGACTTGATTTGGGTGTTGGAATAACATGTATGTGTGTATATATAGATGAAAGGAGGGATGGGAAAATCTCTGAAATGTGAGTATGAGTATTGTGGGGTATTCGTTGAAAGACACAGGCATTTGAAGGATCACATGCTTTTGTCTTCCAACTCATCATCAAGAACTTGGTGCTGGCTGAAATAGTACTTCAAGGAAAACCTTATGTCCAATAATTTATGGAAGGGTAGCCAACATGGGACCCCACTTGAAGTAGAGATGTGGCTAGTGGCCAGCATTCTCAATTGGAGTAAGTCTTAAAGAGAGATATATCTAGCATTGGGGACCATCAAAAGACATTTTTCAAGAGGGATCATGTGGTTTTGCCTCTCTCTATTTTCTTTAATTTTCATGCTCTAATCTATATGTTGTTATTCATCAATCATAGCAAGTCACATAACAGAGCAAACTACAGAGCTGCTGGACCAAATATTAACTAGCAGGGACAAATTCCACACAAGCAAGTTATCACTTCATGTGAAGATGTTGCTTAATACAAACAGCAGAATAATTGGAGAGGAAAAGAGTGGGCCCTGAATCTGAAAGGAAGATTGAATAGGAAGACCAAACCACCCTAGCATGTTATGTTGTAGATGATTTTAACATCTCAATGCAACTTAACCGAATAAAAAAACTCAGTGAGTTATGTATCTGCTGAAGAAAGTTATGTCATTTTATTTGGTCAGTGCAGCAGTTTCTATTGGTGGACCACTACTATATAACCCACAATGATCAATTATAGCAGCCTATTTGGTCAGTGAAACATAAGCATTTGAAGGATCACATGGAGCTGTCTTCCAACTCATCGTCAAGGACATGTTAGTGACCGAGACATTAAAAGTTGGAAGACATTTTGGGCATGCTTTTCTGGGAGAGCAACCTACAAAGGGCCCCAGTTGAAATCAAAGACGAATGGATTGGAGAAAATCTGTACGACTGGTTCACCTCTTACACTAGAAGTGCATATATGCTGGGGCCCTTGTAGGTTGTTCTCCAAGAAAGGCTTGGGAAAACTTGTTCCAAAAAATACAATGCCTCAATCACTACCATGTTGTTGAGATGGAAGACAAGTCCATGTGATCCTTCAAATGCTTATGTCTTGCAACAAAAATCTCACTGTTAAGCTTCTGCGCCACACTTCACATTTTCGAGACTTTCACACATCAATCATCTATATATACACATATCATTCCTTAATCAAATCAAGTCCTCACATCCTCTGCTATCAAATCCTTCATCTCTTCTCCCTTTTCATTTGTGATCTTCACCATCTTTCTTGGCAGATAGCAATGGCTATTCGCTTGCCCGGTATTATACATGCTAAGCACATTCTCCGCCGATCAAACTCATTTGCAAAGAGAGTAGCTTCCACATTTACGGATGTTCCAAAAGGCCACCTTGCTATATATGTTGGAGAGAGCGAAATGAAGCGATTCATAATTCCAGTATCACTTCTAAACCATCCTTCATTCCAACAGTTGCTAGGCAAGGCTGAGGAAGAATTTGGATTTGATCATCCATTGGGTGGTCTCACAATTCCCTGCAGCGAGGACCTCTTCATTGATCTCACTTCTCGCTTACATGAATTGTTGTAATACATAAACAAGCAGTGACAATTTTGTAAATCCATCTATATTCTTCATTTTTTTTAGCAGAAGCAGTGACAATTAAGTTTCTCTAAACGAATGGTTGTGGTTTCTCTTACACTCTCACATTCTCCTCAGCTTAAATTGATCTTTAGATTCTGATATTCAAGCCCCTTTGATTTTGTTTGATTTGACATGTTTTTCAATTGATGATAGTCAATCTATTGCAGGCATTGATTTTCAAGAGTCTAACTTTGGTCCACAGTAACATAGTTCATGTGAATAATTTCCTCACAAGAATATATAGCTCGGGTCCAAGCTAATCTCAGAAATTGAGGTGCAATCTGTTCTGAAACACAAGTTCGATCTCATTGAGTTATCAATGAACTCTATAGCATTTAACAGTTACTAATCATAGTGGAGTAATCCATAAGCCTATAGTTTAGCCTTTGGATAAACCAATAAATAGAATTTCGAAACAACTTCCTAGCACAAAAATTGATAGACACTAATTTCAAATTTGTTATGATTGGGTGTGGTGCAAACAAAAACCTGGCTCAGTTTTGATGATTTTGTCATTTGGTTTTAATTGAACCGTGTGTACAATGGAAAAACTTTCCGGGTACTCCAAAAAAAAAAAGTTCTAACAAACTGCTGAAGATTTTCTGACATAAGAAAGCTGCATAACTTATCCTCCATAGAAAAACATGCAAAATTAATCTTCTCTGCTGCAACGGTGAAATCTGCTCAAGCAATCAAGGCTGTTTTGGCTTAATTTGCTGGTATTTCAGGTTTGAAGGCTAACCCGAGTAAGAGCTATGTTCTGCTACCGAGAAGGAACTTATGCTTGATTGTCTTCAAATGAAGCAGGCAAATCTTCCTGTGCGCTACTTGGGGGTCCCTCTAATATCCAAAAAATTGTCAGCAGCGGATTGTGGTGTTTTCCTTGAGAAAGTTTCAGCAAACATGCATCAAGTCTTGGTTGTCCAAGAAATTAACTTTTGATGGCAGGTTATCTTGTGATCATCTATTTTTATCCTCCCGAAACAGATTATCAGACTTTTGGAGTAAAAGTTCAACAGATTCCTTTGGTCAGGGATTGATGATGTCAACTCTAGGGAAAGGAAGGTTGGAGCTTGATATGTGTGTTAATGTTTAGCACACTACACCTTCTGCTCCTGATGATCCTGCTGTTGATACAGCAGACGTTCCAGCTGCTCCCTGTGATTACGCTCGAGCGCATTCCTTAGAGTGATCGAGTGCACCTCCAACGGCTAGAAGTAACGGCTACTTATCAACACAAGTATGCTTGAGCGCAAGCACCAGTGCGCTCGATCGCAGTTACAGAGACAACACATCATAAGACATCTACTTCTTCTTATCTTCTTATCCTTCACTGAATACAAAGTTATCTATTTGTATTCAATCACTTCTTTTGTAATTAGTTTTGATTAGACTTCTTTATTATCTCAAGTATTCTAATGTAATTATGTTTACTTAGATAGTTACCTAATCAAACTTAGCTTGTTAAGTTTGATGTTTACTTGTATTGTAACTCTTCCTTATATAAGTTTAATGAGAAGGCTGATCAAAGTATTCCGCCCAAAAGCAAGTTTCCCTTGCATTCTTTCTATGTGTACCTAAGAAGGAGGGAGTTTTGGGAATTAAAAGATTGGAGGATTGGAACAAGGCTTCCACGTTGAGGCACATTTGGAATCGTTTTGCTAGGGCTAGCTGTTTGTGGGTTGCATGGATGAAAGAGTACTTGCTAAAAGGTAAGAGCTTTTGGCAAGTGAAAATCCCCTCAAGTGTGCTATTGGAGTTGGAGGAAACTCTTGAAGTTTCCTAACATTGCTACACAATTCATTGTGTTTAAGGTTGGGAATGATAGGAGTTTTACTGAGATTTGGAATTTGATTCCTTTCCCGTGTGGTGTACTGCAGATTAGAAAAGCTGAGAAACTATGATTGTCTTGCATACTTACGGAGGTAAGGAACTTTTTCAATTCCTCAAGATCATTCCATAAAGGCTACTGTAACATAACCAAGATAGGTTCAATAAAAAATCTTGAGGGTTCATGATGACTGCTTTTTATAGAAAATGTCGCCAATACAGAGGCTCGAAGGTATAAGAGACGGCAATAACAATGGTGGAGAGCATAATCCATGTGCTGATGAAAAGCTTTGCTCAATGTAGTGTGCCAAGCACAGAATAGGGGAAATCAAAATGAAAAGAGAAGACACTCATTTTGAGACTTTTGTGGGCATCACTACCCCACTTTGATGGAAGTTAGGGCCCCATAATGGTAGAAACTTGGAAAACCGATATTGGATGATAGTCCAGAGTTATTGGTTGCACAGAAAAACAGAATGGATGAGAATGCCTCTTGAAAGAGAGCATGAGTGACCACTTTTTCATTAGTAATGCTAGAAACCACTTCTTTATCATACTATGTTAACTTGACATTACCAATCCACCTTTCGATCAATCATTGTTAACAAAGAAAAAAGGCGGACTAGCACTGTCACGTCAACATAATAAAATAGTTGTGAAATAGAGGTATGGTTTCTAACATTTACTTTTCCACATTATGAGCGCAAAGTGAGGTGATCTGCTTTAATGTTTTATATGAACATAATGGCTCTTAATGTTTTAAAGATAGAAACAAAATTGTGAAACTGCAATAAATCTGGTTGTAAAATTTTTAATGGGTAACAATCCCCATCTCTTCTGCCAAAAAGAAAGAGAAAATATACATGGATTTACAAAAATTGGCACTACTTGTTTATTAATTACAACAACTCTTGTAAGCGAGAACTGAGATCAAAGAAGATGTCTTCGCTGCAGGGGATTGTGAGGCCCCCCATTGGATGATCAAATCCAAATTCTTCCTCAGCCTTGCCTAGCAATTGTTGGAATGAAGAGTGGTTCAGAAATGATACTGGAACAACGAACCGCTTCTTTTGGCCCTCTCCAACATATATAGCAAGGTGACCTTTTGGAACATCCATAAATGCTGAAGCTGCTTTCTTTGCGAATGAGTTTGATCGGCGGAGAATGTTCTTAGCATTTGTAATACCAGGCAAGCGAATAGCCATTGCTATCTGCCCAGAAAGATGGTCAAGATCACAGATGAAAAGGGAGAAGAAAGTAAAGGATTTGAAAGCAGAGGATGTGAGGACTTGTCTTGGCTATGCAATGATATGCGTATGTATATATATAAGCATTTGAAGTCTCTGAAATGAGGAGCGAGAGGTGCAGAGTCATTCGGGTGGGGATCATTTGTTTGAAAGATAAGCATTTGAAAGATCACATGGACTTGTCTACCAACTCATCGTCAGGGACATGCTTGTGATCGGGACATTAGAAGCTGGATGACATTTTAGGCATGCTTTTCCAGGAGAAAAGCCTGCAAAGGGCCCCAGTTGAAATCAAAGATATATATATAAGTGGATTGAAGCAACTTCTCAACGTCTGGCATGTGGAGATAAGCATTAGAAGTCTCTGAAATGTGGAGTGAGTGGTGTTCAGGCATGCAGGTGGCAGGATATTTGAAGGATCACATGGAGCTGTCCTCCAACTCATTGCAAAGAACTTGGCAGTGGTTGAGACATATCTGTTGGAGCACATTTTGCGCAATCTTTTCTGGGAGAACAACCCACAAGGGCCCCAGTTGAAAGAAAAAACATATTGGGGTTGTAAAACACTCTCAACATGTATGTCCAGTATCCTCTTCTAGTGTATTGTCAGCCAGTCGTACAGAGATTTATCCAATCCATGTCTTGATTTCAACTGGGTCCCTTGTTGGTTGTTCTGCAAGATATATAAAGCCTCAATCACTACCATGTTGTTGAGATGGAAGACAAGTCCATGTGATCCTTCAAATGCTTATGTCTACTCCACATTTCAGAGACTTTCACAAGCTACTCATATATCTATATATACATACACATAACACATCATTCCATAGTGAAACACAAGTCTTCACATCCTCTGCCATTTAATCCTTACTTTCTCTGCTCCCTTTTAGTTTCTGATCTTCACTATCTTTCCCAGAAACAACTTACATAGATTATAGCAATGGCCATTCGCTTGCCTGGTATTACAAATGCTAAGAACATTCTCCGCCGATCAAACTCATTTGCAAAGAAAGCAGCTTCAGCATTTATGGATGTTCCAAAAGGCCACCTTGCTATATATGTTGGAGAGAGCCAAAAGAAGCGGTTCATTGTTCCAGTATCATTTCTGAACCACTCTTCCTTCCGACAATTGCTAGGCAAGGCTGAGGAAGAATTTGGATTTGATCATCCAATGGGTGGCCTCACAATCCCCTGCAGTGAAGACATCTTCATTGATCTCACTTCTCACTTACACGAGTTGTTGTAATACATAAACAAGCAGTGCCAATTTTGTAAATCCATGTATATTCTTCATTTTTTTTTTACAGAAGAAGAGATGGAGTTTGACTACCTACACTGAGTTTTTCTAATCGAATGATTGCATTTTCTCTTACAATCTTCTCACATTCTCAGTTTAAATTGATCTTTTGATTCTGTGTTATTTCACGCCCCTTTAATTGGTAAAATTTCTTCACAAAAGAAAAACATTATCAAGCAGCCTAAATATGTTTATGAGTATACCATGACAGTTTGATAAGTGGTATACTCATTTTCATTTTTCTTGGTTTTTCTAGGATTCAGATATCATGCAGATTTAGAGTAATTTCATCAAGATTTTTCTTGTGAGGAGAATATTCCAAATTAGCAGTTAACCAAGAATTTTAGCTGGGTCAAAAGATTATCTGCATATCTTCTGTGTGGCTCTCGTTTATTTTTTCTTTGATACCACATCCAATTATGACATCTGTTAATACGGTTAATTCAGAATCAATGGGATGATCAAGAAACATGTGCAAGAGATTTGCAGAGGAGGAGTGCAAATAATATTATGCTATGAACAAATGACTCGAGTTACTTTGAATGATCCTACAACATGTAGGTTAATTTCTTTGGGTTTCAAAAATGAGGTAGGCTTCCCTTGCCTTAAATTCCTTATTCCTCATGACAACAGAAACAAATCGTAAATCTCTAGTATAACATAAAAATATTTTACCAATCACGGTAACTACAGACATCTTTAGAGTCTAATTCGGTCCCAACAACATATTTCTTGTGAATAATTTCTTCAAGAATATATAATTGGTTTACAGACTAATCTCAGAAATTGAGGTGCAGTCTATTCTGAAAGACAAGTTTTCTTTGAGTTATCTTTGTAGTTTTTTAACAGTTACTAGTCAAAGTTCAGTAATCCATAAGCCTATAAAGCTTCCTGACACAAAATTGATAGACCCTAATTTCAAATTTGTTTATGATTGATTGTGGTGAAAAGCAAAACCTTGCTCAGTTTGATGATTCTATCATTTGATTTTAATTGAACTCTGTGTACAATAGAGAAACTTTCTCAGTACTACAAAAAATGTTCTGATAAACCACTGAAGTTTGAAGTTGACCCTGACATAAGAAAGTTGCATAGACTATCATCCAAAGAAAAACATGTAAAATTAAATTAAATAGAAGGGCCTAGAAATGTCTCAGAATCTTAAGAGGATCAATTTAATCTGAAAGGTAATCTCAGTATTACATTTGTTAGGAGAATGTGACAGAAACTGCGAGAATTGTATTTGTAACATTTTTATTGGGTAATCAACCCCCCATCACTTCATCTACCTAGAATAAATAAAGAATATGCACGGATTTACAAAACTGTCTCTGCTATTTTATTTTACTGTCGCGTATCAGAACTCATCTAAGCGAGAAGTGAGATCAATGAAGATGTCTTCACTGCAGGGAATTGTGAGACCACCCATTGGATGATTGAATCCAAATTCTTCCTCAGCCTTGTTTAGCAATTCTTGAAATGAAGGCTGGTTCAAGAATGATATGGGAACTACAAATCGCTTCTTTTGACTCTCTCCAACATATACTGCTAGGTAGCCTTTTGGAACATCTGCAAATGTTGAAGCTGCTTGCTTTGTAAATGAGTTTGATCGGCGGAGAATGTGCTTAGCATGCATAATTCCAGGTAAACGAATTGCCATTGCCATCTATCTGTGTTATTGCTCAGAAAAATGGTGAAGATCACAAATGAAAACGGAAAAAGGAGGAGAAAGTAAGGACTTGATATCAGAGGATCTGAAGACTTGATCTGGCTGTGAAGGGATATCTTCAGACTTCATATATATACATGGACCTGAAATGTGGAGCGAGTGGTGTAGAGGGATCCAGGTGGGGTTGGTGAGAGACATTAGCATTTGAAGGATCACATGGACCTGTCTTTCTACTTATCATGAAGAACTTGGTAGTGATTGAGACTTTGGAACACACTGAGCACAAGCATTTGCTGGGACAACCACCTACAAGGGACCCAGTTTAAAGGAAAGACATGTGGATTGGAGGAAAATTTGAACTAACTGGCAGACCTCTTGCTATGGAGCCATGGAGGACAGGATTAGACATATATGTCGATCATCCAAACTTAACTCGTATCTTTACAACAAGTTTAACCTCAATGAAATCTAGATGCTAGAAACAGGAAAGTTATCTGTATCAGCAAAATACTCTGATTGTATAATATTCTCTTAATTTGCCTTAGTACAAACCCGCGTGGAGAGCACATGAAGTATGTCCTACAAGTAGTCATAGCTGGAGCGACCCTACATATCTCAAAGAAGTAGTCTCAGTCTTGGGACAACAACTCTTTTCTCCCCATTTTTGTTCACTTTTGTTATGATCTCATAATCTGTTAGGATTGTCTAGACAACACGATTTAGTGAAAAATTACAGAGAAAATGAAGAGAAAACGCATGGGAATTCATGTGGTTCTAAACAACCTCTGGTCATTTACAAATAAAAATAAGCCTTCCAAGGGTCTCTTCTTTAGCAAAAAAGCACATCTAAAATTAAATTATTTGTCGCAACTGCATATGTTGATATTATGCTGACAGACTCCATACTAGCCAAAATCTTTTAACTAGATTGAAACATTAGAAAGTGAAAACATACAACAACGGATCAAAGACTTGGGAAAAATGTTGGTTCCTCTTAGTTAACAAACAAAGCCATTATATTCAATGGTATAAAACCATGTGGTTTTTGAAAAACAAAAGCCTTGATTGAATTGTTTGTTTCATAATGGCAATTACATTCGCAATCCCAATGGTTATTGATAAATCACAAGTTAACCCAAATGCTTAAGCTAATAAAAAAAGGTTTGATTTAATTATTTTTCTTACCGTTATCATAGGTGGTGGTTACAATGTGAAACAAAGGAGCTAAGGCTTTAACCAATACATAAAGAAGAACTTATATGAAAAATATTTGCATTGAATGCTTTGATTCCCAAATTTTCATATAAAAGGAGAAGAATTTTACAATGATTTGTGAAATAACCCGATGATCTTAATTCAAAATTGAAAAGATGGATTTTTTGGTCAATGGTGTTCTCAACACTACTCATTATCATGTCTTTCATTTCTCTATTGAGCTACCCAGATTACAAGTAGATCACTGAAGGCTTCTCTGCGTGGGATTTTGTGAGATATTTCGGGTATAAAGTTGGAACCATGAAGCACCTCCTCTAAGTTTCTCCACATTGCCTTCAAATCTGTGGCCTCTTGAGCTCTCCACATCTTCTGGAAAATCTGCTTGCCCTGAGCAGTCCAAGGCAAAGGGATATGTTCTTCAGATACTGCAGTACCTTCTGCTTAGAAACCTTCTCAACCGAGTGTACATTTGCCACCTTATCCTTCTCCAGAAAGTGATAAAGTGCATGAGTTTACAAATCTGTTTTGCTGATTAATCTTGCTGCCTTGTATCACAATCTGTTTAAGCGAGAAGTGAGATCAATAAGAACCTCTTCTCTGCAAGGAATTGTTAGACCACCCATTGGATGATCAAACCCAAATTCTTCCGTGGCCTCATTTAACAATTTCTGAAATGAAGGCTCATTTAGGTATGATATAGGTAGAATGAATCGCTTCTTCTGTCCCTCACCAACATACACTGCAAAGCAACCTTTTGGAACAATTTTAGTTGTGAAAGCTGCTTCTTTGCCGCTTAGAAAAGACCAGCGGAGAAGCTGCTTAACATGCATAATTGCAGGAACTCGAATAGCCATTTCTGTAAAAGCTTGACCTTCAGAAAGGGCTTTGGAGAAAAAGGTGGATAAATGTTTACTAGTGGAGATAAGTGGACTTGGTTTGGCTGTTGGAATAGCATGTATGTGTATATATAGATGAAAGGAGGGATGGGAAAATCTCTGAAATGTGAGTATGAGTATTGTCATTTGAAGGATCACATGGTTTGTCTTCCAACTCATCATCAAAAACTTGATGCTGGTTCAAATAGTACTTCANTTTATTAGAGAAAGCTGCTTCTTTGCCGCTTAGAAAAGACCAGCGGAGAAGCTGCTTAACATGCATACTTGTAGGAACTCGAATAGCCATTTCTGTAAAAGCTTGACCTTCAGAAAGGGCTTTGGAGAAAAAGGTGGATAAATGTTTACTAGTGGAGATAAGTGGACTTGGTTTGGCTGTTGGAATAGCATGTATGTGTATATATAGATGAAAGGAGGGATGGGAAAATCTCTGAAATGTGAGTATGAGTATTGTCATTTGAAGGATCACATGGTTTTGTCTTCCAACTCATCATCAAAAACTTGATGCTGGTTCAAATAGTACTTCAATGTCTAACAATTTCTGGGAGGGTAACCAACATGAGACCCCACTTGAAGTAAAGAGATGTGGCTAGGAGAAACCTCCTGTGGAGTTCTAATGTTATGTGGCCAGCATTCTCAATTGGTGTAAGTCCTATAGAGAGATATATCTAACATTGGGGACCATCAAAGGACATTTTTCAAGAGGGATCATATGGTTTTGCCTCTCTCTACGTTTCATTAATTTCCATGCTGTAATCTATATATTGTTATTCATTAATCATAGCCTGTCACAAACAAGTTATCACTTCACGTGAAGATGTTCCTTAATACAAAATACAGAAGAATTGGAGAGGAAATGAGTGGACCCTGAATCTGAAAGGTTGATCAAATAGGAAAACCAAGCCACTCTAGAATCTCAAAGGATAAAGAAAGTTTTTAATTTTATTTGGTCAATGCAGGAGTTTCTATTGGTGGACCACACCAAATAATCCACAATGATCAACTATAGCAGCCTTCACCTTCAAGATATGTATTGCATGTCTAAGATGTATGATTTTAATGATTGGATTGAATGCTAAGAGATGACCAATGGCTAGTGTATATGAAAAAGTTCCTAGACCATCACGTGAAGGACAATACAGTTGTGAGTCATTCATGTTTTTTCCTTCGAAACACAATTCTAATTATAAACCACAGGAAATTGGAAATTCAAAATGCCACAGGAAATTGGAAAGAAACTTAGAGAAGAATGATGCATGTATGTTGTCTTACTAAGTAAAGGGGAAAAAGAAAGAAGAAATATGCAATAATCATGCACATATATTTAACAGCCTAAATTTAGTCCAGAGCATCATGATTCCACCTTGCTATACTTATGATTTTGTTCTGTATTTAACAACACATGAAATGCGGATTGAGAAATCTTCCACTTTAAGGCCCCAGCACCGACTAGTTTTTGATAAATATCTTACAGATCGATAAAAAATTTTGGCTCATCGTGTTTTTTACCACCTTAAAGACAGATGAAGGGTATTCTGAATGCTCTAGCTTCATTCTTGTTCCAGTTATGTACTTCATGAACATGAACATTTCTAAGCTCAATCTTCGAACACAATGCTACCAAATCAGTTGTAAGAGTCAAATGTCAGTGAATAGAGACTATTTATCCTTCCCTTCCTGAGCAACTAATATAACAACAGGCCATAGCATCACTTGTGACTCAAAATTTGAAATGAAGGCCATCAGGGTTATCTTTAAATTGCCTACAGAGTCTTCTCTCATCACTTTTTCCTTTCACTGCTAGTTTCATCCCATTTATCTTGTGGTTTCCATATTCTGACTAGGCAAGCTTGGAGCTTTGTTTAACTGAAATCAAAGTGCCAGGCCTCTACTTTATACTATGTTTAATTACCACTTATCCTAAAACTTAAGCTAATAGGAAATTGTGTTTTAATTATTTAAGTAATACTTTAACAAAAAAAAAAAAAAACAATAGACACTGATTATGTAAAAGAAAAAAAAAAACAATGATTCTATTTAACAGTTTCTTCAAATGTTGTGTTGATGAACATACTCCGAACCACTGGGAGAGCATAATCCATGTACTGATGAAAAGATTTGCTCAATGTTGGGTGCCAAGCACAGAACAGGGGAAGTCAAAATGAAAAGAGAAGATGCTCATTCTGAGACTTTTGTGGGCATCACTACCCCACTTTGATGGAGGTTAGGGCCCCATAATGGTAGAAACTTGGAAAACCGATATTGGATGATTGGTCAGAGTTATTGGTTACATAGAAGAACATAAGAGACGAGAATGCCTCCTGAAACATGAGTGCCCCCATTTTTTCACAAGTAATGCTAGAAATCACTTCTTTATCACACTATGTTGACTTGATATTGCCAATCCACCTTTTGATCAATCATTGTTAACATTTCCTTTTTCCACATTGTGAGAGCAAAGTGAGGTGACCCACTTTGTCACATTATGGACAAAAAATAAAAATAAACACCATCTCTTAGTAGGTAACAATCCCCATCTCTTTAATGTTTAATATGAACATAATGGCTCTTAATTTTTTAAAGATAGAAACAAATTGTGAAACTGCAATAAATCTGGTTGTAAAATTTTTAATGGGTAACAATCCCCATCTCTTCTGCCAAAAAGAAAGAGAGAATATACATGGATTTACAAAAATTGGCACTACTTGTTTATGAATTACAACAACTCTTGTAAGCGAGAAGTGAGATCAGTGAAGATGTCTTCGCTGCAGGGGATTGTGAGGCCCCCCATTGGATGATCAAATCCAAATTCTTCCTCAGCCTTGCCTAGCAATTGTTGGAATGAAGAGTGGTTCAGAAATGATACCGGAACAACGAACCGCTTCTTTTGGCCCTCTCCAACATATATAGCAAGGTGACCTTTTGGAACATCCATAAATGCTGAAGCTGCTTTCTTTGCGAATGAGTTTGATCGGCGGAGAATGTTCTTAGCATTTGTAATACCAGGCAAGCGAATAGCCATTGCTATTTGCCCAGAAAGATGGTCAAGATCACAGATGAAAAGGGAGAAGAAAGTAAAGGATTTGAAAGCAGAGGATGTGAGGACTTGGCTTGGCTATGCAATGATATGCGTATGTATATATAGCATTTGAGGCCTCTGAAATGAGGAGTGAGTGGTGCAGAGGCATTCGGGTGGGGATCATTTGTTCAAAACATAAGAATTTGAAGGATCACATGGACTTGTCTTCCAAATCATCGTCAAGGAAATGCTTGTGATCAGGACATTAAAAGCTGGAAGACATTTTAGGCATGCTTTGCTGGGAGAAAAGCCTACAAAGGGCCCCAGTTGAGATCAAAGATATATAAGTGGATTGAAGCAACTTCTCAACGTCTGGCATGTGGAGATAAGCATTTGAAGTCTCTGAAATGTGGAGTGAATGGTGTTGAGGCATGCAGGTGGCAGGATATTTGAAGGATCACATGGAGCTGTCCTCCAACTAATTGCCAAGAACTTGGCAGTGGTTGAGATATATCTGTTGGAGCACATTTTGCGCAATCTTTTCTGGGAGAACAACCCACAAGGGCCCCAGTTAAAATCAAAGACATATTGGGATTTTAAAACACTCTCAACATATATGTCCAGTATCCTCTTCTAGTGTAATGTCAGCCAGTCGTACAGAGATTTATCCAATCCATATGTCTTTGATTTCATCTGGGTCCCTTGTAGGTTGTTCTGCAAAAAATGTAAAGCCTCAATCACTACCATGTTGTTGAGATGGAAGACAAGTCCATGTGATCCTTCAAATGCTTATGTCTACTCAACATTTCAGAGACTTTCTCAAGCTACTCATATCTATATATACATGCACATAACACATCATTCCATAGCCAAACACAAGTCTTCAAATCCTCTGCCCCCTTTTAGTTTCTGACCTTCACTATCATTCCCAGAAACAACATTCATAGATAGCGATGGCCATTCGTTTGCCTGGTATTACAAATGCTAAGAACATTCTCCGCCGATCAAACTCATTTGCAAAGAAAGCAGCTTCAGCATTTATGGATGTTCCAAAAGGCCACCTTGCTATATATGTTGGAGAGGGCCAAAAGAAGCGGTTCATTGTTCCGGTATCATTTCTGAAGCACTCTTCATTCCAACAATTGCTAGGCAAGGCTGAGGAAGAGTTTGGATTTGATCATCCAATGGGTGGCCTCACAATCCCCTGCAGTGAAGACATCTTCATTCATCTCACTTCTCGCTTACATGAATTGTTGTAATACATAAACAAGCATTGCCAATTTTGTAAATCCATGTATATTCTTCATTTTTTTAGCAGAGAAAGAGATGGGGATTGAATACCTACTCTGAGTTTTCTCTGAACGAATGATTGCGGTTTCTCTTACACTCTTCTCACATTCTCCTCAGTTTAAATTGATCTTTATATTCGGAGATATTTCAAGCCACTTTGATTTTGTTTGATTTGACATGTTTTTCTATGGATGATAGTCTATCTAATGTAGCCATTGATTTTTGTGGTTTCTTCTACTATCTGCTCCAATCTTGTCTTCTTGAAAAGAATGAGTAACCTTCTCGAAAATTTGTATGAAATCAACTAGAAAAAGTATTAATTTTAATGGAAAACCAAACACAAAGTTAAGGACCTTTTCAAAATTTTAACTTGTTCACTTATATTTTTCCATAAATTTTCTCTTGGATCCTGGTTTTTTGTACGCCTTACTTGTAGATCTCAAAATATTTATTAATTAATTGATTAAAAAACAGTACTGTCTAAAGTTACGAAGATTGGATCTCTTTGATACCACACCCAATTATAGCATCTGTTAATATGTTAATTCAGAATCAATGGTACGAGTAAGAAGCATGTGCAAGAGATTTGCATAGGGGGTGTGGAAATAATATTATGCTATGAAGAAATGACCCAAGTTAAACTTTGAATGATTCTACAACATGTAGGTAAATTTCTTTGGGTTGCACAATGAGGTAGCCTTCCTTTCAATTCAATTCCTTATTCCTCAAGTGTGCTCTTGCAGTAGGTGTATTGAAGAGAGAAGTCATTTATTTTTTGAGTGTAGTTTCTGCAAAGAGTTTGGTTGGAAAATTGAAAGAAGTATTTGACTGATGATCCTCCAAATGAATGGGAAGTTATCATAGAGAGTCAAAGAATAGAAAGGTAAAGGGTTGAAAGCTGTTTTGTTCAGATAATGCTCGAGTGCTTCTGTTTACAATTTAGGGAAGAAGAGAAATAACATTAGGCATGGGAATCATATACAAACTGAGGGGAAACTTATTCAGAAAATTAGTTGGGATGTTAGAATGCGGATCATGTCTAATGGTAGATTTCCGAGAAGCAGAGAAAATGAAGAATTATGTTGCAGCTGGGGCCTGTAGGATAGTTTGTTTGGAGTAGTTGTGATTACACCTTGCTATACATATGATTTTGTTCTGTATTTAACAACACATGAAAATGCGGATTGAGAAATCAGCCTCTTTAAGGCCCCAGATCGATAAAAGTTTTTGGCTCGTCATGTTTTTGACCACCTTAAAGACAGATGAAGGGTATTCTGAATGCTCTAGCTTCCTTCATGTTCCTGTTATGTACTTCATGAACATGAACATTTCTAAGCTCAATCTTCGAACAACATGCTACCAAATCAGTTGTAAGAGTCAAATGTCAGTGAATAGAGACTATTTATCCTTTCCCTTCCAGAGCAACTAATAACAACAGGCCATAGCATCACTTGTCACTCAAAATTTGAAATTTTGGCCATCAGGGTCATCTTTAAATTTAAAAAGGGGAAGTAAAGCTTTGAAGAGGAGTCTAAGGGGGGAAAGAAAGCCATGGGTGTTGTTGAACCACCGACACCCAATTGTTATGTATAGCAAGATAAATCTTTCCCTTCCAAGATTCAGTTCACCAAATTTCAGATGATAATCTCTGTCCAAATGAACTGACTTCAACATCTCTTCCTCCTGCTTCTCATCCCTCAAACCAGCACCAATGTCTGTTAACAAACTTTTTGATGTGTAGTACTCTTCCATTCTGGACCTCACTTAAAATTCATGTCAATAAGGGATTATTGCAAGGATTCCACTTCCCTTGTCAGATGGTAGACATCAAATTGGCACTCCAGTCGCAGATAGCCAGCCTATGCACATGAGGTTGCTGATAATGTAATGCAATGGCAATCCAATTAAGTCCAATGTCCAAATAAGCATTAGCTCCTCTGCATTATACAATTGAAGCCATTGTGACAGCTTGTATGACATTTTTGGTCGAAGAGAACAAATTATATAAGAAAGAAAGATATTCTATTTTGTATATTTGCATGGAAAGTTTACTACTGAATTTCATTGCTGTCAAATGCAAAATTTTACAACGCATAATGAAATAACTCAAATCTCTTCATTCAAAACTGAAGAGACAGCTTTTGGTCAATGGTGTCAAACAGTTCATGTTTAACAGTGAGGTCCAGAATGGAGCCATTTTCATGTCCATCTCGCTTGTGAGCCACTACCAGTGAGGTCAATCAATGCCTGAAAATAAAAGATGCTTATAAAATTGAAACTCCTCCTGGTGGGCTTCTCCAATGTGAACAGCATTGGCCTTCTGATAGATCATGACCTTGTGTCATCTGCACTCATTGGAGATATGCTTAACTTGAATGATGCTCAGCGAATGGATTCCCAGACCGTCATTTTCTTGAGAAACTTCAGTGATTTCTGTCATGTGGGTAGACATTTCCTGCTATGTCCCTCTGCCACAGAGAAGAAATGCACATGAATGTACAAATGTGTCAGTCTGATCAAACTTAGTGCGCCCTTCACTAAAATGCATTTAAGCAAGAAGTGAGATTGATGAAGATGTCTTCTCTGCAAGGAATTGTGAGACCACCCATTGGATGATCAAACCCAAATTCTTCCTCAGCCGTACTTAGAAGTCCTTGAAATGAAGGCTCATTCAGGTATGATATGGGTACCACAAATCGCTTCTTCTGGTCCACTCCAACATATACTGCAAAATAGCCTTTTGGAACACTTTTAGCAAGACCAGAAACAGACATGCTGACTATCTTCTTAGCGTGCATTATACGAGGCAGAAGAGCCATTTGTGTTTATATTATGACTATGGAAGAGGCTGTAGTTCACAAATGACTTGGGAGAAGGAAGAAAATATTTGCTACAAAAGATACTGAGGATATGATTTGGCTATGGATAATGTCTAAATCGTGTTTGTATTTATAGATGGAAGGTTGTCTAAGAAAATCTCTGAAATGTGTGCGAGTGGTGTGGAGGCAATCTGGTGGGAATTAGTCAGAGAAACAAGTACTCGAAGGATCACATGGTGATGTTCTCAAAATCATCATAGAGAAATTGACTGTATAGTTGTTGGAGGACATTATAACCAACCATCAATTTCTTGGACACAATTTGATATGGAAGCCTTGCAAGGACATGGTTGAGACATGTAGGTCTTTTATTTCTTAACAGAAATGTACTTCAGACTTTCTTCACCATGTTAGAATGAACATAAAACCTTGGAACTGTAAACTCAACATTACATTTCAAGCTGTATAAAACATAAAAAATCAGTGGATATCTACAATTACAAACAAAAATTTGGAGGCAGAAGACAACTGCATTTAATAACATGCCATGGGCCAAAATCCCCGGCATTGGTTGCTTTAGTACATTGGCCGCACGGGATACCCTTGTGAAGAGCATGCATGTGTTGCTTCAGTACTACGACACACCCCTGTGAAGAGCACAAGGAGTGTGTCCTACAGGTAGTCCTCATAGAAAGCCAAACCATTCAAAACACGCAACCAAATTTCCATTGAAGTGGGGAAATTATTGCAAACATGATTGGCAGACATCTCAAACTTTGAGGTGGGAAATGCCATCAGCAAAGCCAACGCCATTGACCCCTTTCCTTTGCTTCTGGTTTGAATTTATGATAAGAAGCTGTCAGTGAATCACTTATGGCACAAACATTTGAGATTTAGACCAATTTTGGATAGTTTTAAGTTTGTCTTAGAATATTGTCCCACAAGCTAAGCCTAGCTTTTGATTTTGATAACATTATATATATATATATATATACCACCATTCTGAGTGCTCCAAGCAATCAATTTCTCCAACCCAAAATTCCCATAATCCATGCAAGCATTATCCAAAGCCTCCATATGGAGAGCCTACATCTGCCCATCTCCCTTACATAGCCTCTCATTCATTAGTTTCCGTGCCTAAGAGCACTTCTAGTGAACTAGCTAAAACAGCCTCTTGGCCAAAATTTCAGCTAGCCCCTTTAAAATGACCCCTACGGTGAACTCACTTAATGCTAGATCACCGCCTAGAAGACCAATTGCAGCTAGTTGGAATACATAAATGTTGGTAATCATTTATCCAAATGGCATATCATAGAAGAGCCGCACTTACATATTCTTGCCAAGAAAATAATTGACATATATGATTAGTCATAAGAGGTGAGCTAGTCGTCGAGAAGTTGCTCCAATCCACTTATCTTTGACTTCAACTGGGGCCCTTTTGTAGGCTGCTCTCCCAGAAAAGCATACCCAAAATGTCTTCCAACTTTTAATGTCTACATCACAAACGTGTCCTTGACGATGAGTTGGAAGACATATCCATGTGATCCTTTAAATGCTTATGTTTATCCCCACCCAAATGCCTCTGCACCACTCACTCATTTCATTTCAGAGATTTTTACACACTAGCCAATCATCTATATATATACATACACATATCATTCCATAGCCAAACCAACTCCTCAAGTCCTCTGCTCTCAAATCCTTTACTTTCTTCACCCTTTTCATCTGTGATATTCACCATCTTTCTGGGCAGATAGCAATGGCCATTCGCTTGCCTGGTATTACAAATGCTAAGAACATTCTCCGTCAATCAAACTCATTTGCAAAGAAAGCAGCTTCATCATTTGTAGATGTTCCAAAAGGCCACCTTGCTATATATGTTGGAGAGAGCCAAAAGAAGAGATTTGTAGTTCCAGTATCATTTCTGAACCACTCTTCATTTCAAGAATTGCTAGGCATGGCTGAGGAAGAATTTGGATTTGATCATCCAATGGGTGGTCTCACAATCCCCTGCAGCGAAGACATCTTCATTGATCTCACTTCTCGCTTACATGAATTGTTGTAAACGTGCAGTGACAATTTTGTAACCATGTATATTCTGTCTCTTTTCGGTAGATGTACTAGTGGGGATTCTACCCACAAAAAGTTTACAAGAAATGAATGCAGTTTCTCTCACATTCTCTTACCATATGTAAAACAGAGGATACCTTTCGGTTTATATTTTTCTTCTTTGGATTGGTTCTATGATATTTCATTCTCAATTGGAGTTAAGTCTTATAGAGAGATATATCTAACATTGGGGACCATCAAAGGACATTTTTCAAGGGATCATATGGTTTTGCCTCTCTCTATGCTTCATTAATTTCCATGCTCTAATCTATATGTTGTTATTCATTAATCATAGCCTATCACAAACAAGTTATCACTTCATGTGAAGATGTCGATTAATACAAAATGCAGAAGAATTGGAGAGGAAATGAGTGGACCCTGAATCTGAAAGGTTGATCAAATAGGAAAACCAAACCACTCAAGAATCTCAAAGGATGAAGAAAGTTTTTAATTATATTAGGTCAATGCTGGAGTTTCTATTGGTGGACCATAACCAGATAATCCACAATGATCAACTATAGAAGCCTTTACCTTCAAGATATATATTGCATGCCTAAGATGTATGATTTTAATGATTGGATTGAATGCTAAGTGATGACCAATGGCTAGTGTATATGAAAAAGTTCCTAGACCATCACGTGAAGGACAATATCAGTTGTGAGTCATTCATGTTTTGTCCTTCAAAACACAGTGCTAATTATAAGCCACTTGGTCCAACTAAGGGGGGAAAATTCAAAATGCCACAGGAAATTGGAAAGAAACTTAGAAAAGACTATGTAAAGGGGAGAAAGAAAGAAAGAAGAAATATGCAATAATCATGCACATATATTTAACAGCCGAAATTTAGTCCAGAGCATCATTTCAATGTTTATAACTATCATGATTCCACCTTGCTATACTTGTTGACAATGAAGATGACCATCATTTTGTTCTGTATTTAACAACACATGAAAATGCGGATTGAGAAATCAGCCTCTTTAAGGCCCCAGCACTGACTAGTTTCTGATAAATATCATACAGATCGATAAAAGTTCTTGGCTCATCGTGTTTTTGACCACCTTAAAGACAGATGAAAGGTATTCTGAATGCTCTAGCTTCATTCATGTTCCTGTTATGTACTTCATGAACATGAACATTTTTAAGCTCAATCTTCGAACACCATGCTACCAAATCAGTTGTAAGAGTCAAATGTCAGTGAATAGAGACTATTTATCCTTTCCCTTCCTGAGCAACTAATAACAACAGGCCATAGCATCACTTGTGACTCAAAATTTGAAATTAAGGCCATCAGGGTCATCTTTAAATTGCCTACAGAGTCTTCTCTCATCACTTTTTCCTTTTCACTGTTAATTTTCATCTCATTTAACTTGTGGTTTCCATCCAACTAAATAAAAAATATTTCTCTCACCCTCCTTTATACAAATCGCTCAGCTATCCAATCACATCCCACAAGCTAAGCGTAGCTTTTGAATTTGATAACATAATACATATACCAACATTCTTAGGATCCTGCTCAAGTGCTCCAAGCAGCCAATTTCTGCAACCCAAAATTCCCATAATCCATGCAAGCGTTAGGCAGAGCCTCCACATGGAAAGACTGCATCTGCCCATCTCCTTTACAAAGCATCTCATTCATTAGCTTTCATGCCTTATCAATGTCCATTTTCTTCATTTGCTGATATATATAATAGAAAGACATCACTTTTGACTGATTGATAGATGATATTTCCATTGATTTCTATGAGAGCACTACCCGCAAAATACAGGATGGCACACCAGATTTTACTACTTGGGCAGGTTGGTACCTCTTCACAACATATGAAGTTCTGGCTAGGCAAGCTTGGAGCTTTGTTTAACTAAAATCAAATTGTCAGGACCTCTGCTTTATACTATGTTTAATTACCACTTATCCCAAAGCTTAAGCTAATAGGAAATTGTGTTTTAATTATTTAAGCAATAATTAACAACAAAAAAAAAATAGAACACTGATTATGTAAAAGAAAAAAAGCAATGATTCTATTTAATTGTTTCTTCAAATGGAGAGATCTTTTTTTTCTGCCAAATAGCAGAAAGCCAGAAAGAAAAAGAAAAAATTGATTTACAATGTATTGGTAGTTCCGGATTTGCAAGATTCTTATGAACTACTCAAGCGAGAAGTGACATCAATGAAAGTATCTACTCTGCATGGAATTGTCAAACCACCGGTGGGATGATTAAACCCGAATTCTTCTTCGGCCTTTCTTAGCAAATCTTGAAATGAAGGCTGGTTTAAGTAGGACACGGGAACCACAAATCTTTGCATCTGCTTCTCTCCAACATAAACTGCAAAGAAGCCTCTTGGTACATCTGATGATGTTGAAGCTGCTCTAGATGCAGTCAAAGCAGACCTGCGAACAATTTGCTTAGCAAGAGCAACAAGTGGCAAACGAACTCCCATGCTTTTGTTTTTATATGTGTTTTCAGAAAAGAGTGAAGAAAGAGATCTTAGAGGATTTTGTTCTTTCAAGAAAGCTATCAATAGAGAATGTGAAGGCTTGAGTTTGTTGAGACCATAGATATGTGTGTATTTATAGATGAAAATGGTATATGAAAAATCCTGCAAGTGGTCAAGAGGAATTTGCTGGGATATATCTCATGAGAGTATCACATGGTTTGGTCTTCCAACTAATCAGCAAAGGTAGGCGTGCAAAATTTTGTGTGTTTATATGTTGATAAACACTATGCCCTACAACTTTCAAGATAAGCCAATGAAGGACCAGCCAGTGATTGGAAGAGAAGCAGGATACTCATGTTGATATGAGAGAAGACAAAGCGACTGTTGGACAGAGGACAAGCTTAAGACAAGTGGTCATTTTTTAAGGGACAATAAATAAGATGGAGATGAAATATTTAAAAAGGAGAAGTAAAGCTTTGAAGAGGAGTCTCAATGGGGAAAGAAAGCCATGGGGTGTTGTTGAACCACCTATACCCAATTGTTATGTATAACGAGCTTATAACCCGCCAATTGTTATGTATAACGAGCTTATAACCCGCGCAATGCGCGGGATTCTTAGGGTTATATTATAATCGTGCTTTTCATAAGTATTATAAAATTTATTTTTCATAATTGTAAGAGGAAAACTTAAATTTTGCTTAATCAAAACATTAATATAAAATTGGGAAAATTTCATTTTACCTCATGAAGTTTTAGGAGTTTTTTAATTTGAACCCAAAAGTTTCAAAATTAGCAATTTACCCCCTAATGTTTTAAAAAGTTTCAATTTAAACCCTACATTAAAATTTTCCGTCTAAATGGACAGAAATTAAAAAAAAAAAAAAAAAAAACCTGAGGGCAATTACGTAATTTCATAGATTTTTGTCCAATTTGACGGAAATTAGTAACGAAAGGTTTAAATTGAAAATTTTTGAAAGATTAGGGGAGTACATTGCCAATTTTCAAACTTTGAGGTTCAAATTAAAAAACTCCTAAAACTTCATGGGGTAAAGTGAATTTTCCCTTATAAAATTAGAAAGAATTTTTAATATTGTTGGTGTAATAAGTATTAAATTTCAATATAAATAAAACTCAAAATTATGAACATTCGAAAAAAATACTTTGGTTGTAGAAAAAGTACGCACGAGATTATTTGTTATAATTTAATTTCAAATTTTAAACACATTTATATCGAACTTTTCTTTATAGGTTGTAATAATAAAAAAAAAAATAATGCCCTTTTAAATAAAAAAGATATACTAAAGGTTATACACCAATATTTTACTTAACATATAAATCCAGGTAAATCATACAAAGAAACAAAAAATCTCATAGGCGAAATGGGCCTCGAAAAAATATCAAATAAGAAGCATGTAATATCAAACAATTAACGATTTTATAAACTAATGGACACTAAGCAAAAATAAGCCCCAAGATGACCGTTGTGATTTTACACTTTGGTTTGGACATTGAATATATAATTGCTCGTAGGACGCTAATCATATATATATATATATATATATATTGTAAAGATTATTTTTGCTAATGAAATAAAAAATAAATATCTAATCATTATATTGAGTAAAAATCCGACAATCTATACAATTAATAATTAATATACAATTATATATTTAAAAAAAAAATAGTGCAATGAAATTTTTGATTAATAATCTTTAAGCCTCTTTAAAAACCGGGTTTTTATTATTTTTGATTAATAATGCAATAAAATTTTTTTCTATTTTATTTCTACATCCTATCATTTAGTTCATCTAATTCAACTATAACATATAAGATTATGTTATATACATATTAAAGTGATTAAACATAATAATACATAATAATTTGATTTGTATTATTTGTTTCCTTATTTGATTTTGACATTAATAATACTTAATTTATTGCATAATTTATATATGAAAAACTCTTCAAATATAATTAATGTCATTAATTTTTTTTTTTTTAACATGTCCACACAAGAAGGGGGAGAGGAGATTCGAACTAGTGACCTCTGCTTCATGAGGCGTGGTTCCTTGCCGATAAAGCTACCTCTTGTGGACATTAATTACGCTAATTTAATGACCGATTTTTTGAGTAAAAACCTATTCACTCTAAAAAAATCGGTTCACAAATTATACCTTAAAAAACTGGTTTAGTATTAAAATAAAAAGGGTTCACACCACATGTCGCAATACTAAAGTACTTCTGAGGGTAATTTGGCTTTTATATATATATATATATGACTAGCTTAGAGCCCGCGCTATGTGCCGGGTTTTTTTTTTATTTATTTACATATATAATTAAGTTAAAAAGTCTTTAAAATATTATCAACAACAAATTTTATTTTCTTCTGTTAATTAACAAATTAGCTACCAAAAATGACAAATGTTCATAAGATCATTTTAAACCGTAGTTTTACTTAATAGCATAAACCCACATATCCAATAAATTTAAAATTTCATAAATTTTAGTTCGTATAAATTGAAACGTGTTAAATATTTGTTTCCATATATGTAGTTTAAAATGAAATATAAAGGAAAAAAATTCAAAATAAAAACCTAGAATAATCAATTATAGAAAATGATTGATTAATCATTATATTCTAACAATAATATCACTTCTCCTCCACTACACAATCAATTATTGTAAACTGTTGTCTTTTAGGAGCTGAACTTTATCCTCATAAACATAACAATTTTTATTTTTTTTTTAGCAATTTTACTATTACATTGACAAAAATAAAGAAGTGTTATAAAATATATGAGCATGTTGATATCTGATTACATTTATGTTTACTAATTTTGTAAACAAAAGAATGTTGGTAGTTTAATTTTTCTTTTAAAAAAGAAGAGATAAAAAATAGCGGCAAAAATATTGGAATACCCAAAAACAAAAATGAACAACAAAAGTCAATTAAATTTACAAAAGAAAATTTGTAACTTGTATCAAATAAAATTAAGTAAAGTTGAATAAAAAAATAATATATAAAAATGGCGGTAAAATTAGACATGAGCAATGTGTATGATAGAGTGGAATGGCGGTTCCTAGATGAGGTAATGAGGCGGGTGGGGTTTGAAGCACGGTGGATTAATCTCATTATGATGTGTGTGAAGTCAGTTCAATATGCAGTTATAGTTAATGGGAAACTGTGTGGAAAAATCATACCGCAGAAGGATTTGAGGCAAGGGGACCCTATCTCTCCATATTTATTTATTATTTGTGTAGAGGCTTTGGGTGCTTTATTGACAAAAGCAAATGAGGATGGGGCTTTGATGAGGGTTCCCACTTCGGTTAGGGGTCCTCGAATTAGTCACTTATTTTTCGCAGATGATAGCTTCCTCTTTTGTCAGGCAACTCGTACACAATGGGAGAACCTTACTCAAGTTTTACAGATTTATGAGAACGCTTCGGGGCAAAGACTTAATGCTAGTAAGACTTTAATCTTCTTTAGTAAGAAAACTACTATGGAGGATAGAGGGCAAATTTTGGAGGCTTCGGGTCTCCCTTCTACCCAGCGCTATGACACTTATTTGGGTCTCCCAGCTCTTGTAGGGAAATCTCGAATGACAGCTTTTAAGGGAATTATTGATCATGTATGGAAGAGGCTTTAGGATTGGAAGTTGAAATTTTTATCTCAGGCGGGTAAGGAAATTCTTCTTAAGGTTGTCATTCAGGTGATTCCCACTTATTGCATGAGTGTTTTTCTTCTCCCACGTGCTCTTTGTGTGGAAATAAATTCACAAATGCGTAAGTTTTGGTGGGGGAATCAAGATAAAAACTCCCAAGTGAGTTGGATGAGTTGGGAGCGTATGGGTTTGTCAAAAGAGTTCGGAGGGATGGGGTTTCGTGATTTTAGAAGCTTTAATAAGGTTCTTTTGGCCAAACAAAGTTGGAGGTTATGGCACCAACCGAATAGCCTAATTGCTCAAATTATGAAGGCGAAGTATTATCCAGAGTGTTCTATATTGGAGGCAAAGGTAGGTAGACATCCTTCTTTTGCTTGGAGGAGTATTCATGGCTCATGTGATTTGCTTCGAGAAGGGTTGACATAGAGGGTAGGTAATGGGTGTAAAATTCGGATTTGGAAGGATTGATGGATTCCGAATCCATCTACTTACAAAATTATTTCTCCACCTATTCTTTTAGATTCGGAGGCAACGGTTAGCTCACTTGTTGATGCCCAATCAAAGTGGTGGAAGATCTCCCTTTTAGACTCTTTATTTACCGAATATAAGGTGCAAAAGATTAAGGAAATTCCTTTAAGTTGTACCCACTAAGAAGACACTCCTATTTGGAGGGGTACAAAGAATGGCATATTTTCAGTAAAGAGTGCATATCACATGCACAAGGAGTTGAGTAATCGGATGGTGGCTAGTTCTACACCAACGGGGAGTCGTGATTTTTGGAGGCGTTTGTGAGCTTTGCCGGTGCCTAATGTGGAGAAAAATTTTCTATGGAGGGCTTGCCAAAATATTCTACCAACCAAGGACAATCTACACAAAAGGAGGATTATTTTGGATCCTCTTTGCCTGGTTTGTGGTCTGGAGGTTGAGACGGGTTTCCATATATCGTGGCAATGTCCTTCGGCTATGGATGTGTGGACCTTGGGTGCAGCCAAATTCCAGAAATGTTCCTTCTCGGGGCATGATTTTATGCAACTAATGGAGTATTTTTTTGACAGGTGTGATTTGGAGGAATTAAAATTTTTTTTTGGAATGTCAAGACGTCTTTGGCTACGAAGAAATGACTTAATACACGGGAGCCACTTCACACATTCGAAGATGCTTGCTACTCAAACTGCACATGCCATCATGGAATTCTCCTTGGTGCATGAGCATGACGAGTCTCACATACCAGCTCAATTACCGCAAGCTACGTTTCACTGGAAGGCTCCAGGGCTGGGTTGGACAAAGGTGAATTTTAACACTGCCGTAGTGAAGAAACATGGTTGTATGGGTTAGGAGTGGTATTCCGGGATTCTCAGGGGACTATGTTGGCAGCGAGATGTGTAGTCCGAGATGGTTGTGTTGGCTCTGGCAGCGGCTGAGGCAATGGCTATTCTCTTGGCCATTAGCTCCTGTCATGAATTAAATCCCTCCCAGGTGCATTTTGAAGGGGATGCAAAATCTGTGATAGATGCCATGAATTCGGAAGAGATGGATTGTGGTTGGATGGGGCACATCATCACGGATATAAAACTGGAACTATAGACTTTTCAGCAATGGCAGCTTACTTTTACTAGGAGGGAAGGTAATCAGGTTGCGCATTTATTAGCAAAATATGCGGTAGATTGTAACCAAAATTTTTATTGGAGAGATATGCCTCCCGAATGTATTTGTGATGCTTTGCTACTAGAGCAATCTGCTCTAGTTGTTTGATTTATAATGAGAAGTCAGCTATTCTTTCAAAATAAAAAATTTCAATGAAAATTTCATTTTTCTTCATAAAAATGGTCATTTTTCATAAAAAAATGACCATTTTTCTTTAGAAAAATGCAATTTTCATTTTTTAAAAAATACTAATAAAAAGAATGACAAAAAATATATATTATTACTTTAGACACTTTTTTTTATTTTTTACTTTGTTTTTTAAAAAAAAATAAAAAAAGGCAAAAGTTGGGCAAAAAAGTTGGGTCCCTATCATCCCTCACAAATAAAACCCTTATGTTTTAATTGTCTCAATAGAGGACTATCTAAACATACATTTTTATACATTTGTACTAAAAAACATGAACATGTGTCACAATTCTAAGCAATCTCTACGTCAAAACTCTGCTTTTATATATATATATATATATATATATGATATGATAATATAAAGAGAAAACAAGATAAGATAAAAAGAAAAATGAAGAGAGAAAATTTGTGAACNTTAGAGAGAGCCGTTTTAATTTTCTTTTCCACCTCATTCATAGTAAAAAAATTTCCAACCCAGTAGACCGGTTGCCTCCATACTTAGCTGTGTCCATGCCATCAGAGAAATGACGTTCAAGCCCCTTTTCATGCACCCTAAGGTCTCCTTGACTAGTCTTTGCCAACTCATCTAAAATTGCAGTAAAGAAGGCTGGCCCACCCATGTGAATAAAGCTCTCCTCATGAATTCTTTGATTCTCTCCCTAATTTTCTCCCCCAATCCTGCCAGTGTTTAATTGAGCTGACCTTGGCTTGTTTGAATTTTCATTGATTGCTCCCTCCCGATTTTCAGGAGCCATATTTCCTCCCATCACGCCATCAACTGATACGGACGAGTGGCATTTTGGAGGAAATTTTGGAAGGTCTTTATTGCTTTCCATAGATGTCCTAGCCCTACGAGTCGCCGTTCCTTCCTTCTCCATATCAGAAAATTTGACTCCGCCCAACTCCGGGCTCTTACTCCGGTGACCCCACCTGTTTGGAGAATTCCTATGGCCTTGCTCATGTCGCCCATATCCACCCCCATTCCCATGCTGGTTAGGCTCCCGCCGTTCTAGCATCTATCCAGGCCTACC
The DNA here is from genome assembly GCA_006937295.1 of Carpinus fangiana. NCBI lineage: Eukaryota > Viridiplantae > Streptophyta > Magnoliopsida > Fagales > Betulaceae > Carpinus > Carpinus fangiana. The sequence goes on from CM017322.1 coordinate 8,787,224, forward strand.
GCCAAACACCCTCTTCGGAGATGGTGCACGGATCCAAGGACCGTACTTAGTAGTTGCTTATTGGAACGAAATCAGCATTGGAGCTCCATTAATTTTCAACACTCTCCCCCTCATTAGAGGTTTATGGAGATCAAGAGTTACCTTGACCCTCAAAGCCTCCCCCCAACGCATTCCTCCATCAACATCTATCTCATTCACTTGCCCCATTGACGATCCAATTTGGTGGCCAATTTGTAGGTTCATACATGCCAATGGAAGGTTTCGCATCCGGACCCAAAACGCCACTTTGTCGAAAGGGTATTCCGATGGCGTTGTTTAACCATTGTAGTCCTCCATAGCAAAGAGATTGCCCTCGAATACCCAAGGCCTCCCCTCAAAGACACTAATCTTGTCTTCCTCATTCAAAAAATCCACCAGAAACAAGCTATCCCCCAACACTTTGAAATTCGGCATGCCTGACGGTTTCCAACCTTGGATTAGGGTGGTTTGGATAGTCTCCTTACTCATCATATGATCCGCAATCAGTTTCCCCACCACACAGGTTTTCCCACGGTTGGCACCTATTGGATCGTCAATGGGGCAAGTGAATGAGATAGATGTTGATGGAGGAATGCGTTGGGGGGAGGCTTTGAGGGTCAAGGTAACTCTTGATCTCCATAAACCTCTAATGAGGGGGAGAGTGTTGAAAATTAATGGAGCTCCAATGCTGATTTCGTTCCAATAAGCAACTACTAAGTACGGTCCTTGGATCCGTGCACCATCTCCGAAGAGGGTGTTTGGCGGTAGGCCTGGATAGATGCTAGAACGGCGGGAGCCTAACCAGCATGGGAATGGGGGTGGATATGGGCGACATGAGCAAGGCCATAGGAATTCTCCAAACAGGTGGGGTCACCGGAGTAAGAGCCCGGAGTTGGGCGGAGTCAAATTTTCTGATATGGAGAAGGAAGGAACGGCGACTCGTAGGGCTAGGACATCTATGGAAAGCAATAAAGACCTTCCAAAATTTCCTCCAAAATGCCACTCCGCCATATGGCTCCTGAAAATCGGGAGGGAGCAATCAATGAAAATTCAAACAAGCCAAGGTCAGCTCAATTAAACACTGGCAGGATTGGGGGAGAAAATTAGGGAGAGAATCAAGGAATTCATGAGGAGAGCTTTATTCACATGGGTGGGCCAGCCTTCTTTACTGCAATTTTAGATGAGTTGGCAAAGACTAGTCAAGGAGACCTTAGGGTGCATGAAAAGGGGCTTGAACGTCATTTCTCCGATGGCATGGACACAGCTAAGTATGGAGGCAACCGGTCTACTGGGTTGGAAATTTTTTTACTATGAATGAGGTGGAAAAGAAAATTAAAACGGCTCTCTCTAATGAGAAAATTGACACACGATGTGCTAGTGCTGACCTTGGGAAAAAAACGAACAGAATGGGAAATTCGAAAACATGCGTGGTGGAAAGTGGAGAAAGTCAGGGAAAAAGAAAAATAAGGGAGTTCGGTGGTGTCGGAAAGGAGATTGTAAAAAAAGGACGAATTAGAGGGAGGTGTACCTCTAAGACTAGTATTGGTGTGGTTTCAAAAGATGACAAAATGAATCGGGAGTGGCGGAGGTTGTTAATCAGCCCCGTTGACTGCAATAAGGATAATTAGCTGGAACTACCAGGGGCTTGGGAACCTCCGGACAGTTCGGAAGCTTCGCCGTTTGGTGAAAGATAAGAAGCCCAATTTAGTTTTCTTAATAGAAACTAAAGCAAGTACGAAAAGGATGGGAATGGTGAGGGTTCAATTGGGTTTTGAGCACATGTTGGTGGTTGATTGTGTGGGCAAGAGTGGAGGGTTGGCCTTACTTTGGATGCCGGAGTCTGAGGTGGAAATCCAAAACTACAGTTGTCAACATATCAATGCGAAGGTGTGATCTTCTCCAACGGCACCTGTGTGGAAACTAATCGGTTTTTATGGTCAACGGGATGCTAGCAAGAGAATGGAATCATGGAATTTACTTTGTTATTTAGCTTGGATGGACCCTACCCCTTGGGTTTGTCTTGGCGACTTTAATGAAATACTTAGCCTCGATGAGAAGTTCAAAGGAAATGGTCGTCAAAGGGGACTTATGGAAAACTTTCAAAAGACCTTGGAGGAGTGTGGGTTGTCGGAGTTGGAGTATAAGAGCCCCAAATTTACATGGAACAACGGACAAGATGGGATTGCTTTTATCAAGGAGAGACTTGATAGAGTAGTTGCAAACATGGGATGGTGTGGAGTCTATCCAAATGTGGAGGTGATAGTGGGGGCTGCCATTTGTTTAGAACACTCTCCTTTAATGGTCTATACGAATGGTTTGGGAGAAAGGATACGAAGACCACGTAATTTTAATTTTGAAGTAGGTTGGGAGCTTCATCAAAAGTGTCGTCGAATTATTGAAGAATCATGGAGTGGGACCAACAGCCATGCAGACCCGTGGCCTAGCCACTTTCATCATATGGAGGGGTGTAAGGTAGCGTTGATGCGTTGGCAGCGGGTGGAGGTGGAGAAACCAAACCGTGATTTTTTGAAGCAATGTAATAAATTGGCTACTCTTTAGGGAGAAGAAAATGATCTGAATGTGGGATATGCTCTTAATCTCCAATGTGAGTTGCGGACTCAGTTGGAACATGAGGAATTAAAATGGAGGTAGTGTGCAAAATTAAATTGGCTCACCTTTGGGGACAAAAATTTGAAGTTCTTTCACGCTTGTGCAAACCAGTGTCGGAAGGTGAACAAAATTAGCCAAATTAAAGATGAGAGTGGCCGAATTTGGGAGTCACAAGAAGAGATGGGGAAGTCTTTGCAAATTATTTTAATTGCTTATTTTCTACCGGTGCGGTGGTGGATTATAAAGGCTATTTGAGAGCGTTGGAAGGGCGAGTTACGGAGTCCATGAATGAGTCTCTCGTGAGGCCTTTCATGGAGGAGGAAATTAAGACGGCTTTGTTCCAAATGGCCTCTCTAAAAGCCCCCGGTCCGGATGGATTCAATGCGGGTTTTTTCCAAAAGAATTGGGACGTCGTGGGACCTGAGGTTTGCAAAGCTATTCTCTTCTCACTTACAAATGCTGTTATTGATAAAGAATTGAGCTCTACTTTTATTGCACTTATTCTCAAGGTGAAAAATCCAATCTCAGTTCGGATTTTCAACTGATTAGTTTGTGCAATGTAATTTACAAAATTATTTCCAAGGTGTTGGCTAATCGCCTTAAGATAGTTTTGCCCCATATTATCTCACCTTTTCAGAGCGCCTTTATCCCGGGGTGTTTAATATCGGATAATATTTTGGCCAACTATGAGACCCTTCATACGATGCAAACCCCGGATGAGGGGTAAGAAGGGCTACATGGCAGTCAAAATTGACATAAGCAAGGCATACGACAGGGTGGAGTGGGGTTTCTTGGAGGCAGTTCTGAAGAGATTGGGGTTTGCTCCTTTTTGGATTGAACTAGTCTTGGTGAATGGCATACCAATGGGGGAAATCGTCCCTACGCGGGGTATCCGTCAGGGGGACCCAATTTCTCCATACCTATTTTTGATTTGTGCAGAAGCTTTGAGTTCTCTGTTGTCAAGAGCTGACGGGTTGGGTGAGCTGGAAAGGGTACCTACGTCTCGAAAGGGTCCCCGCCTCAATCACTTATTTTTTACTAACGACAGTTTACTATTTTGCAAATCGAATTTGGGCCATTGGCATAAATTATCATCTATCCTCAATATGTATGAGATGGCCTCGGGACAGAGACTGAATTCTTCGAAGACTTCTATCTATTTCAGTTGTAACACATCGTCGGAGGCAAGACAAAAAATCCTTGATGTGTCGGGTGTTCCGAGCTCCCAAAAATATGACACCTATTTGGGATTGCCAGCCTTGGTTGGGAAATCTCGTTCCCAAGGATTCAAGGGCTTAGTTGATAAAGTTTGGAAGCGTTTGCAGAATTGAAAATTTAAATTTCTATCCCAAGCGGGTTGAGAGATATTGCTAAAAGCTGTGATTCAATCCATCCCAACTTATTGCATGAGTGTATTTTTGCTCCCCAAATCTCTGTGTGTGAAGATTAATACACTTATGCAGAAGTTTTGGTGGGGTACATCAGGCATTCTTTGGATGAAAGTAAGATGGGAGTCTCTAAATCAAAAGGAGGTATGGGCTTTAGGGATTTCATGTGCTTTAATAAGGCCCTCCTAGCAAAGCAATTGTGGAGGCTATGGAAAATGTCAGATAGTTTGGTCTCTTGGATTATGAAAGGGGAAATATTACGTAAATTGCTCCGTTCTAGAAGCAAAAATGGGTAATAATCCATCATATGCATGGAGAAGTATTCTTGTCTCTTGTGACCTTCTCAAATAGGGGTTGTGTTGGATGATTGGAAACGGGGAAAAGGCTAGGATTTGGGGCGATAAATGGGTCCCGCTTCCGACTACATACGCCATTCAATCTCCCCCTCGAGTGCTTGGTCATGACGCCATGAGGATAGAGCTTATGGATAGGGAGCTACATGGATGGAATAGAGGCCTGTTGGAGGATTTATTTTTTCCGGATGAGGTGAAAGCAATTATGTCCATACCTATTTACTCAAACCGAGAAGATGTTTTGGTTTGGCGGGGCACGAAAAATGGGTTATTCACAGTCCGGAGTGCATACCATATGGCCAAGACGAAGGAGCTGCAGAGGCAAGCAGAGAGCTCTTGTAGCACCAAAAAAAATGAGCTGTGGGGTGATTTGTGGAGGCTTCCAATCCCCAATGTTGAAAAGAATTTTTTGTGGAAGGCATGCCATGAAATCCTTCCTACCAAGGTAAGCTTATACAAGAGAAAGGTAGTTGGAGATCCTTTGTGTCCCATTTGTAGCCTAGAGGAGGAGACTTGCTTCCACATCTTGTGGGATTGCCCCTCAGCTAGGGATGGAGTGGAAGCTTAAAATTTTTTTAGAGTTCCTTTTGGGGGCCGACTTTCAGACAGGTGGTCACTGAAGTGTTACGTGTCTATGATGATGAGGCGATTAGCTTATTTGCTGGTATCACAAGAAGAATCTAGTTTAGAAGAAATGAGGTCATCCATGGGGGATTATTTTCTCACCCCAACGTTTTGGTTCAATGGGCAAGAGAAGCCGTGCAAGATTTTGCTGCTGCAAATAAGATTTCCCTAGAAACCACCGTCAACTTCGAAGAACCTAATGGGGAGAGTGGTGGGTGTAGCCATATGGTGGCACTAACCACTGTCTAGTCCAAATTGTTAGGGAGAAGATGACGTGTGGCTGGGTGGAACACATAGTTTTTTCACTGGATTGTATTCAGGAGCATGTAATGGTGGAGTGGGTTTTCCCTCCTCCTCTTTTGATTATTAATAAGAGATATCGAGTTCTTTTGTTTTAAAAAAAAAAAATCAATGCATTACAAATAAAACCCTTTATGTTTTAATTGTCTCACTAAAAGACTATCTAAACATACATTTTCATATATTTGTACTAAAAAACATGAACACGTGTCGCAATTCTAAGCAATCTCTATGTCAAAACTCAACTTTAACATAAAGTAAGAGAAGATGATAAGAAAATTAGATAGAGAGAGAGAGAAAATTTGTAAACCTTTTGTTTTCTTCATTATGGCAATTAAATATAAAGCAAGAGAAAATGAAAAGAAAATTAGATAAAGAGAGAGAAAGAGACAATTTGAAAACATTTTATTTTTTTTCATTAAGAAAATTTAATGCATTACAAATAAAACCCCTATGTTTTAATTGTCTCATTAAAAGACTATCTAAACATGCATTTTTACACATTTATACTAAAAAACATGGACACGTGTCGCAATTCTAAACAATCTCTATGTCAAAACTCAGCTTTTCTATATATATATATGATAATATAAAGAGAAAGTAAGAAAAGATTAAAAGAAAAATAAAGAGAAAGAGAAAATTTGTGAACCTTTTGTTTTCTTCATTAAGACAATTCAACATAAAGTAAGAGAAGATGAAAAGAAAATTAGATAAAGAGAGAGAAAGAGACAATTTGAAAAGTTACTCATTCATCAAAAAAAAAAAAAAAGACAATTTGAAAACCTTTTGTTTTCTTCATTAAGACAATTAAACATAAAGCAAGAGAAGATGAAAAGAAAATTAGATAAAGAGAGAGAAATAGAAAATTTAAAAACCTTTTGTGTTCTTTATTAAGAAAATTCAATGCATTACAAATAAAACCCCTATATTTTAATTGTCTTACTAAAAGACTATCTAAATATACATTTTCATACATTTGTACTAAAAAACATGGACACGTGTTGCAATTTTGAGCAATCTCTATGTCAAAACTCGGCTTTTATATATATATATGACTAGCTCAAATGTGAGGTTTACCCTTAGAGCATTTCCAATGGAGGAGCTAATTTTATTTTATTTTTTAATGTAAAATAGCTCATTAAAACTCATTTTATTTAATTTAGCTAATGACTTTTTAAGGACCTTCTATATCCGATTAATTATATTTTTATCTATATCATTTAAATATTATTTTTTTTACTCTTTTTTCCTTGTTTGGTGGACTTTTGGTTGGTTAGAGGAAAAGAGGAGGTTGTATGCTCAATTTGCTTTTGAAGAATATGATAGGCCAGAAAAATACAGCATACTACTCTTCAAAGTTACCTTCTTCCAAATCTCAAAAGAGTTGGCAAACATTATGATAGGTCATAATCAGAGTCAATAACGATAAATTGATAATCTCCACTTGGGGTGGGAGTAACTACAATAAATAATATTTTAAATAGAAAAATAAAAGTAAATAGCTAAAATGTTGAGCTAAATATAGGTGATTTGAAAAAGTAGATAACTAAAATAGAAAAATGTGTTTTTTTCACTAAATATTTGTTGAGGCAGATGTGAATGCTCTTATCCTAGTAGCCAAAGAATCATTCTAGGAGGAAGGAAGGGAGGAAGAAACCTCTACCAATTTTTTTTTTTTCTTTTTTTATAATATAGTGATGAGTCTGTTGATGTTCAGGCTCTACAACAGTTCTTGTTTGTCTTCTTTCTATATATGCTTTCAGCAATGATATACGGGGTAAAGGTTTTTCTATTATTATTTTTTGTTTCCATTTCATTTAGTCATTCTAATTTCTAAAGGTTTGTTTACACGAAACTTTAAGAGTAACGATCTTAAATTTTCGATCTATCTTTTGTTTTTTATTTGCTTCTTTTCTGGGAGCAAATCATTAATCGATTGTGAAAGAATTATAAAGCATATAGAAGAAATATTGTCACCGATGGTATAGGCATCAAAGGAGATTGTGTTTGGGAATGAACTTGTAGCAAAGATGAAAAGGCTTAGTTGAGAAAGTTGTGATGTACTCGGCATTAACCAAAGACATGATTCGCCGGAATATGCTGCAGATCTAAAAATTGATTGGGACGGTGACATTCAAAGAATTTAACGAAGCAGAGATTAAATTTTACCCTCTAAAAAATCTCGAAAAAGTTGCAAACATTTGTTGCGTGTATTCTAGTTCAATTGGCTTGTGTGTTGATTAGTCAAGAGCAAAGAATGGTCAAGTGGGAACGAGTTTAATTTCCAAGTAGATGGAACAGAAATTTCCTGAGTGGACTAAATTTCTCCAACCCACTCTCTAAGGCGTCAATATGGAAAAAGGAAACTAGTTGCATGAGCCAATAGGAGGCCAGTAACTCAGAAGCCTATATTATAATACTCTTATCATCACACCACTGTATAGTTGTGTAAAGCCAAGACCTCTATTTTGTGTCTCTAACTTTTCCATACTTTTAACTGAAACTGAAGCTAATTTCTCCATCGTTTCGGCTACCACACAAGTTAAAAACAGCAGCCGACCATTTGTCAAACTCAATGCTTCCATACCCAAAGTAATTCAAGGTAAAAGCTTCAAATTCCCCTAGTTTCTACTTTGTTCTTTTTTTCTTTTTCTTTTTCTTTTTTTTTTTTTTTAGTGGGGGGGTGTTGAACATGACTTTTCTCCATAACAAAATCGAGGCAAAATACTCTGCACTTTTTTTTCCTCCAGCGGGTGGGCCCAGAGATGACCCGGTCCAGTTTGAGATGGAGAAGCCGTAGCAGCTTCTTCACCCCTTCTTCGTCGCCAGGACCAGACACCCTAACATGCCCAGCCGCCTCCACCGATCTCGGCCGAAGACCTTCCAACGCCGCACAATCTACGGCCACTCGCAGCCCCTCTCCGTCATTACGCGATTCAAAGCGTCAACACCGGAAAAAGATCAAGGAACTTCAACGGATCTGCTCTCTCCTCGGCTGCCGGGATTGCACACAGAGCTTGCACGTACGACTTCTTAGGATCGACGCCCGAAGAAGAGGAAACCTTCTCCATCAAGTCACTTGTAGTAACATATATTACTCATAAGTCATAGCTGATATATTGGTATGATATTAATGTATGGAATGATGACACCTCTTTATAATTTCACGCAATCTCTTAATCCCTCATGATAATTTGCACTTACTTTTGGTACTAAAACAGATTATTGGATGGGGCCCTTTTACCACAGTAGACAACTTATTGTTTGAGCCTCTGACAGAACTGCTAGCATATGCAACAAGAAAGCCTCCCCAGGTGCTTATATTGGTAAGTTTCTGATTTTTTTTCTTAAATCCAGGTGCTTATATTGGTAAGTTTCTGATTGTTTGTACATAAATTGATTGATTTTGAGGCTGCCTATCCATGTAGCTTCAGCTGCCAATCCTCAGTTCATTTAATCCCTCTCTCCCCTTTTTATTTTTCTTATTTCTTATTCTGCCTATCCATGTAGCTTCAGCTTCTAAAATCACAACAATGAGTCTGTGGAAGACGGTAACTATAACAAACTAAGTGATCCATTACTGTTGATGCTTTTTTGATCGAGACTAGAGATTGCTTCTGTGGCGGTGGTTCGTTCTGCACATGTAGTGTGTTCTTAGATTTTACATTGTGATGTGCTTTAACTTTAAGGGCTTTATTTCGTAGTCATATTGATTTTTTTATTCCAATTTTTGTATCAATGCGAAGCCCAAGTACTGGAAGTGGCTTAAAAGATGTTCGGTACTTCAAATTTTTGTAGCTTTTGCTGGATATGACTAGTTAAGCGCATAATGCACGTTGTTCTGCTCCCTATTTTTTAGCTTAGCTAATTGTTAGGCAATACTTTGTCCACACTCTTGAGACTGCCTAAAGTATTGCAGCTGAAAAAAATGAAGAAGATATTTCTAGATCGCTGGTTAATTATGTTAAAATTGTAGCAATATAAAACTTTGCAGCAGAACATTTAGAAATTTGTTAACTATTAAAGCTTGCTAACTTGTCTTCTCAAACAGCCCTTGTGGTTTATAGTGATTAGCCTTTATTCCATGAGCCTACTAATTTCTTTCACTTTGGTGCTTTCAGGAGGAATGCTTGCAGAGGCTACTGAACCGTATAGATGTTGCCTATGATAGTTCAACCCCTGAGCATCAGGTACCCCTCTTGCTGAAGATTCCATTGACTTTCTCGAAGTAGATTCAATTTTCAATTAAATTGATTGAATATGCAGGATCGCAATTTGCATGGGTTCCTACTTTTTTCTTCTTCTTATCCTTATGGTTTGTTTGTTTGCAAATTTACATCTGTACATTCAGATAAATTGGTTGAATCCACATGGCTTATCTGTACATCGAAGTATTGAATTGTTAAGGCTCTAATAGTTATATTCCATCTCATTGTTCTAGGAAGCATTAAGGGCTTTATAGAGTGCTCCTTTTCCTGAAGAGGAACTACGTGATTTAATATCTGAGCAGTGGAAAGATATGGGTTGGCAAATTTTGTAAAGCATTATTGACAATTTTTTTTTTTTAATATTATTTTACATTTAGTAATGTGGCATTTATCCCCACGTCACCCCAGGGGTAACGTGGCAATTTCACACGTTACTACCATTTGGTAACGTGTGAAATTGTGACATGTTACCAAATGGTAACGTGGCACAATTTGACACATTAGTAAAGTTCCAGTTCTAACGTCCACATCTCTAACGCATCACACACGTTATGAATGGCACTTTACTAACCATTACTAACGTGTCAATGGTCTTGACACGTTAGTAATGGTCCGTTACTAAAAAAAGGTGTTTTTTGTAGTGATAGATTTATTTTTTTTTTTGGGTGTCTTGAGCGTGACTCTTCTTTTTGGGCATTCTTTTATTTTGCTTTAAAGATTGGATTTTTATGTTGGTTTTCTGTTTTTGGTTTGTGGGTATCCTTGTTTTCGTTGGGTTTGCTTAAGAGGGGAAGATTTAGATTGTGGGTGTTTGAGTTTATGAGCAAGTAGTTGAAAGAAGGAAATATGAATGACATAATATTGGTGAATAAAGAACGAAAATTAGTTGATTAAAATGGTCAAAGTGATTCTTACAATAGGGGGAAGTGATACTTCTTTGGTCTTCGTAGAACTATGGAGTAGGATTTTCTGATTTTTTTTGTTGCAGAATCTGCTGCAAGATTATTTCTTCTATCTGAACGCTTAACTCTTGACGCAGGCTAAGAAGTAGGTTTGACCATATGGTTGTCTTCACCTTAGAATTGGTATGCCTGTAAAAAAGTAGAGACCAAATGTGTGACCGCTGAAACATAGTCATGTAGTTTATAGGAGTTTGTTGGGCATGCATGAAATGCTGGGTTTGGTACTTAGGGGTGAAAATGCGAGCAGTTAATGACCACCTGCTAACCGCTAACCACTTTTGAAGGCGGTTACAGTTTTAGGTTTTAGGTTTTAGATTACTGTCAGTAATGTCGATTCGGTAATATTGGTCAATAAATGCATTAATTTATATTAAACATGTGAGCATTTTATGAATTTGTCCTTGGGGTTTTGGTAACCGATGTCTTTGTAACATAATTGATCTCTTTGTGGCATATTTACGTCTTCGTGGCATAATGGTTATAATGGTGTTTACTCTATACATCATGTGACCTTGGATAAATTCATAGTCAAAATATTCTTTTGTGGGGAATTTTGATTGGCTCATAGCGATTTTGAATTTGATATATTATTTAGCTTGCACTTGCATTTCCCCCAACCCTATTATCTATGCTTCTTACACGGCATTAGCCCACATTCTTAATTTGTTTGTTTGTTTTTATTTCTTATTTTTTTTAATTTCAGAATTAGTAGGAGGTTCCGGGAGTTGAGATACTTAGTTAACTGATTGTTGGAGTCAGGTTAGATGTAGAGATTCCAATAAGTATGTCATTGTATTAGTTAGAGTTGTAGTTTGTGGTTTATAAGTACATTGGACCCAAACTATGCTGCTGGGAGAATATATGTTAGAGATGAATTGGGATTTTTGAGTTATTGTGTTTGGCAATTATGGAGTATTTTAACTAGAAAATTTATTTTGTTATTAAGTTTTGTAGCATTATTTATAGATCTCTAATTCATGTTGTTTTAAGCAATTTGGTAGTGCAAATACTTGATTCTTGGAAAAAATAGAATTGTAAGAAAATGTTTCAGTTAGGTTTACTATCAGTTCTTAGTATAAATAGTCTTTGTTATTCAATACTCTTTACCTTTGGAACAGTTCCATTTGTCTTTCTCAATTTGATTAGTTTTCAGTTTTTTTTTTTTTTACTCATTTTAGCTTGGTGTTTCTCTTGTACATTCTTGTGTATTTGAGTTACGCTTTCACTTTTTGATGATATTTTGATTTCTTATAAAAAAACAAAAATAGTTCTTAGTAAGTGTCATGTCCTGCTATGTGCTTGGGATGTGTTAGTCAGCACAAATTCTCTTCTAACTGTGACAATATCATTCACTAGGTGAAAATTAGAGAGGAAACCATGACAGAAACTGTTGTGACCCTTGTCATCAATGAGCTGGTTCAGTTGATCGCTCATGAATCAAAATTGCTAAAGGGTGTCCACCGAAATGTTGTGGACATTAGAGATGAACTTGAGAGCATCCAGTGTTTCCTCAAAGATGCAGATAAAGGAGACCTCCAAGATGGCGTCAAAACATGGGTGAAACAAGTGAAAGAAGTAGCCTATCATATAGAAGACGTAATAGATGAATATGTTCTTCACATGGCACAACATCGTCATCAACAAAGTCTTATTGGTTTTGTCCATAAAATGGGCCACATATTCAAAAAACTAAAACCATGTCATGACATATCTACCAAGATTCAAGACATCAAAATATCACTCCGTGAAATCAAAGAAAGAAGTGAAAGATATGGTTTTCGTTTCATAGAGCAAGGATCAAGTAGCAGTGAAGCCAATGTTACATGGCATGACCCTAGAGTGGGTTCACTTTTCATTGAGGAAGATGAAGTTGTGGGCATTAAGTCTACGAGGGATGAGCTAGTAAGCTGGTTGGTGGGGGGAACTTCTAAACGCTCTGTGATTTCAATTGTAGGCATGGGCGGAATTGGTAAGACAACTCTTGCTAAGAAAGTATATGACAATGAATTCGTGAAAGGACATTTTGATTGTCCTGTTTGGATCACAGTGTCTCAGTCATACAACGTCCAGAAGATACTCATGTCCATGATAAAGCAAGTCTACCATGAAAATGAAATGACTCCATGGGAAATAGACATGATAGATGAGATCACACTAATTAGCCAGTTGAGGAAATGTTTACAGCAAAAGAGGTATGTTGTGGTTTTTGATGATGTTTGGAAGACAAAGTTTTGGGAAATTGTGAAACATGCTTTACCATGCAATGACAGAGGAAGCAGGATTATTATCACAACACGCAATGATCTCATTGGTGTTTCTTGTAAAGAATCTTTATTCGATCAGGTCCACAAGCTAAAACCTCTGTCTCAAGACAAGGCTTGGGAATTGCTTTGTAGTAAGGCATTCCGGTTCGAGTTTCAAAGGTGTTGTCCCAAAGAGTTGGTGAAACTATCGATGGACATTGTCAAAAAATGTGAAGGCCTGCCACTTGCAATTGTTGCCATAGGTGGTCTTCTATCAACAAAGGAAATGGTGCCATTAGAATGGAAAAAGTTGCATGATAGCCTCAGTTCTGAGCTAGAATGTAATCCACACCTTACAAGTGTAACAAAAATTCTCTCCCTTAGTTATCATGATCTTCCATGCTACCTAAAGTCTTGCTACTTGTACTTCGGCAATTTTCCAGAGGACTACTCAATCACTGATCTAAGATTACTTCGACTATGGGTAGCTGAGGGCTTTATAAAAGAAAAGAAGGGAAAATCATTGGAAGATGTGGCAGAAGAATACTTAATGGAGCTCGTCCACAGAAACTTGGTTCAAGTTTTATTTGGGGAACTTGATCGTGAGATATTCAAAAAATACAAAATCCATGATCTGCAGCATGAAATGATCCTATCGAAGGCTAGAGAGTTGAATTTCTCTCAAGTTCTGGAAGCACTCAACACCACTTCCCATGGAAAAAGTCGATGCCTATCCATCCACGATGCTAGAGAAGATTTTTTTGAGACAAGTGAGTACTCTTGGGTTCGTTCTGTTTTTCTCTTCAACATTAATGAAATGCCCATTTCTTTTATAGTTAAATTGTTCAAAAAGTTCAAGCTTTTGAAAGTGCTAGATTTTGAAGATGCTCCTATTGATTATCTTCCTCAAGAAGTGGGGAATTTATTCCATTTGAAGTACTTAAGTTTGAGGAACACAAAAGTGAAGATACTTCCAAAGTCAGTGGGTAGGCTACATAATCTGCGGACACTAAATGTCTTGGAAACCGCGGTGCGTGAACTACCAATTGAAATATTTAGCCTTTATAAGCTGAGACAGATTGTAGCTCATTCTCATGACTTCGAAATTAAAAGTAGCTTTTATTCAGTGCGAGGAGTGAAAGTACATGAAAGGGTTGGATGTTTAAACGAATTGCAGGAACTATCAATTATTGAGGCAAATCATCATGGGGTTGGTTTATTTGAAGAGCTCGGAAAGTTGAGTCAATTAAGGGTGTTGGGCATTTCAAATATGACTGCAGAACGTGAGAGGGCTTTGTGTGACTCAATACAAAAAATGGTCCACCTTAACACTTTGATTGTTTGCTCAATCAATGAAGATGAGATTATAGACTTGGAATCAATTTCTTCGCCACCTCCATTTCTAAAGCATATCTATTTAAGAGGGCGATTGAAGAAGTTGCCGAACTGGATTCCAAAGCTTCAAAATCTGATCACATTATTCTTATTTTTCTCATCATTAGAGGAACATCCATTGTCGTGTGTCCAAGCTTTGCCAAATCTATTAAACCTTTCCCTCAATCATGCGTATGATGGGGAGCAATTGCATTTTGAGAAAGGCGGTTTTCGAAGACTCAAGAGGCTCACCCTCAGAGAGATGAAAAAATTAAAGTTTGTGGAAATAGACAGAGGATCACTGCCTAGTCTTGAGCAACTAGAGATTGGACCATGCCCGCAGATGAAAGAGGTACCCGCTGGAATCCAACACTTGAAAAGTCTAAAGATTCTTGACTTCTATGAAATGGATAGAGAGTTTGTGCTACGTATGCAACTTGATGGAGGCGAAGATTATTGGAAAGTCAAGAAGGTAACTACTATTCGTCTCAAGTATAGGATTAAAGGAGAACGATATCAAATATACAAGCTCGATGACTTGAACTTATTGAAGCGTCTACAAGGATCAGACTTGGAGGATCAACCTGCCATGTAGTTTCAGTGATGAACAAGGTATGCACCTCTAGGCCATAGGATTTCCTTGACCTTTTTTTTTTTTTTTTTTTTTTTTTTTATTTTATATGTAATGATAAAATTCTTTACATTATATGGCTGTATAAGACAGTTGCATTGGCCGGTGAGGTCCAACCTAAGCTACATTTTGAAATGTTACCACACCTTTTACACTTCAAATTGTGCTCCTTGTTTTTATGTACTTATATTTATTTGATATTTCCCATCTCTATCTAGGATCATAAAAATTTTGTGCAATTTTGAGCCAAAACCCAAAAGCATCAGTCAATTCTTAAAAAAAAAAAAAAAAAAAACTAACCAAATGAATGAAATAACTATTTTATTTTAAGCTATAATCTGCGTACCACCAAACCTCAAGTGAGTAGAAAGAAGTCAATTTTCAACCTTCATAGCCAGGTCAAACATGGGGTATACCGTATACAATTCGTGCAAAAGCTAAATAAGCTAAATGAGAAAAGAGTGTTAGAATTTAATGTACTGTGGGATATTATTTTAAACTAGTTTAGAGCTCGCGTTATGCGCCGGCCTTTTATATATATATATAATTAAGTCAAAAAATATTTAAAATATTATCAACAACAAATTTTATTTTCTTCTCTTAATTAACAAATTAGCTACCAAAAATGACAAATATTCTTAAGATCATTTTAAATCTTAGTTTTACTTAATAGTATAAACCCACATATCTAATAAACTTAAAAATTCATAAATTTTAGTTCGTATAAATTGAAGGAAAATGTGAGGGATTCTCCTCTTGGTGTTCTCCTAATGTTCTTACAGTCTTACATAGAACATGATTTAAGAAAAAAAATAAAATTGTAATGGCTTCCACCACCGGTTTTTTTAGGCATTAGTACCAAATTTGAGGCATTAATACCAAATTTGAGACATTAGCACCAAAATTGAGGCATTAACACAAAATTTGAGGCATTAGCACCAAAATTGAGGCATTAACACTAAATTTAAGATGATCAAATACATTTTTGGTGATATAATCCCAAAAGGGTTAACCTTCCATCCTTAGGTTTTAGTTTTGAATCAAAAAACAAGTTTTAAAGCATTAGAACGTAAATATTAACTCATAAAAATTAATTTGTTGGCAAAAAAATCGTAATACAATTTTATTTTTTCTTAAATCATGTTCGACATAAGATTGGGAGAACGCTAGGAGAACATTAAAGGGAGAACCCCTAGCAAACCCTTAAATTGAAATGTGTTACATATTTGTTCCCATATATGTAATTTAAAATGAAATATAAAGGAAAAAAAAAATTCAAAATAAAAACCTAGAATAATCAATTATAGAAAATGATTGATTAATCATTATATTCCAACAATAATGTTGGGTCATGGATCAACTTTTGATAGGTCCAATAGTCCACAGCCGAAGTCAAAGCCCAGGAATATCTCAGGCCCCGAGCCTCCGAAACTAGGTCTCGGATTCGAGACGGAAGGATCTGAGACCAAGGACTCGAATTCAAGGCCCTTATATTCGAGACCCTGGAATTTAGGGATCATAGATTCAAATTCATTTGAAATGGTATTCAATCTAATCTTATCCATTAAATTCAAATGGCGAGCACCAGGAAACACGGATCAGATACAATATTTGTGCGTATTCGAAATACAAACTCTATAACAACCAAATCCTATCTTAATCTCCTAAGTTCTTGAGATGGGTAACTACTCAAATCCCTCGATAACAACTGCCCAGCAGAAAATCAGGAAAAAATCAGTCATTGGTTAGGGGACTACTGCTCCATGCCTATATAAGACAAGTCACTACCTCACATTTGGGTAAGGCAACTCTTGCTCACTACGCTCTTGTTGCTTTTTCATACTCCATTTCTCAAACACTGACTTAGGCATCGGAGTGTCCCCACCGGTTCACCCTTGGCCTCTTCGATCCTACTGTCTTTCTTCATTGTGCAGGCAAGTTCACACTTCAAGCACTTGACCAGGAAGCAGAAGGCGTGCCACGTCACCAATCAGAAATTGTGCTTCAACAAATAATATCACTTCTCCTCCACTACATAATTAATTATGGTAAACTTTTGTCTTTCAGGAGTTAAACTTTCTCATCATAAACAATTTTTTTGAGCAATTTTACTATTACATTGACAAAAATAAAGAAGTGTTCTAAACTATATGAGCACGTTGATATCTAATTACAGTTATGTTTACTAATTTTGTCAACAAATGAATGTTGGTAGTTTAATTTTTCTTTTAAAAAATAAAAGATAAAAAATAGCGGCAGGAATATTGGAATACCTAAAAAAAAAAAATGAACGACAAAAATCAATTAAATTTACAAAAGAAAATTTGTAACTTGTATCAAATAAAAATAAGTAAATTTGAATAAAAAATAACATATAAAGACAAGTCTCCAAGAGGTAGGTCAATCGGCTGGGACCACACCTAATGAAACGAGGTCACTAGTTCGAATCCCTCCTCCCCCCTCTTGTGTGGACATGTAAAAAAAAAAATGCATTACAAATAAAATTCCTATGTTTTAACTGTTTCACTAAAATGCTATCTAAACATACATTTTCATACATTTGTATTAAAAAACATAGACACGTGTCGCAATTCTAAGCACTCTCTATGTCAAAACTCGAATTTTATTTTTTTATTTTTTATTTTTTAAAGAAAAACTCGACTTATATATATATATATATATATATATAAAGAGAAAGCAAAAGAAGATTAAAAGAAAAATAAAGAAAAAGGTAATTTGTGAACCTTTTGTTTTTTTCATTAAGACAATTTAATGCATTACAAATAAAATCCATATGTTTTAATTGTCTCTAAATATACATTTTCAATTTTCATACATTTATATTAAAAAACATGGACACATGTTGCAATTCTAAACAATTTCTATGTCAAAACTCGGCTTTTATATATATATATTTGACAAGATAATGTTTTCCCATACAAGATCACTTCACCCAATTTCAGAAGATGATCTCTGTCCAAATTATCTGACTTAAACATCTCTTCCTGCTGCTTCTCATCCCACAAACCAAACCTAGGATGTGAACTAAGAAATAAGAATGCAATCTACTCGAGGCCTATTTCGATTGTATAAACCAGTGACAATGTCTTTTATCAATATTTCCTATATATATCCTTGTTCAAGCACAAAATTCTATATTATAATATCAGTTAAATGATCAAATTTACCATTTCTTATCCATTTAATCTTTCGGAATAAGTGATGATATAACATAATAATATCAGAGTAAAGGTCTTGACTTAACACTCTAAGATGCGTAGTTTCCATTTTGAACCACTCTTTGTTCATGTCAATTAAGGGACTATGAAAGGATTCCACTTCCCCTATCAGATGGTAGACATCAAATTGGCACTCCAGTCGGTGATAGCCAGCCTATGCTCTAGAGGTTGCTGATAATGTAATGAAATCGCAATCCAATTAAAAGTCCAAATTTTAATGCATTAGCTCCTATCATTATATAATCAAAGCCATTGTGAAAGCTTGTATGACGTTTTCCATTGAAGAGAACAAATTCTATTTAAGAACGAAAGATTCTATTTCATATATTTGCATGGAGAGTTTACTCCTAAATTTCATTGCAGACAAATGCAAAATTTTAAAATGAATAATGGAGGAATAACTCAAATCTCTTAATTCAAAACTGAAGAGATGGCATTGGGTCAATGGTATCAGACAATTCATGTTTAACCGACCAACAATTTTCATGTCCATCTCGCTTGCGAGCTACTACCGGTGAGGCCAATCAATGCCTAGAAATAAAAGATGCCTATAGAATTGGAACTCATCCTGATGGGCTTCTCTAATGTGAACAGCATTGGCCTACTGACAGATTGTGACCTTGAGTCATCTGCATTCACTGGAGAATATGCTTAACCTGAATGGTCCTGGGCGAATGGATTACCAGACAGCTATTTTCTTCAGAAACTTCAATGATTTCTGTCATGTGGGTAGACATTTCCTGCTCTGCCCCTTCTGCCATAGAGAAGAAATGTGTCTAGTTTGATCAAGGTTAGTGCGCCCTGCACTAAAATGCATTCAAGCGAGAAGTGAGATTGATGAAGATGTCTTCTCTGCAGGGAATTGTGAGACCACCCATCGGATGATTAAACCCAAATTCTTCCTCAGCCTTACTTAGCAGTGCTTGAAATGCAGGCTCATTCAGGTATGATATGGGTACTACAAATCGCTTCTTCTGATCCTCTCCAACATATACTGCAAAGTGGCCTTTTGGAACACTTTTAGAAAGACCAGAAACAGACTTGCAGACAATCTTCTTAGCTTGCATTATACCAGGAAGAAGAGCCATTTGTGGTTATATTATGACTTTGGAAGAGACTGTAGTTCACAAAGGACTTGGGAGAAGGAAGAAAATATTTGCTGCAAGAGATACCGAGGATATGATTTGGCTATGGAATATGGCTAAATCATGTTTATATTTATAGATGGAAGGTTGTCTAAGAAAATCTCTGAAATGTGTGTGAGTGGTGTGGAGGCAATCTGGTGGGAATTAGTCAGAGAAACAATCACTCGAAGGATCACATGGTCATGTTCTCAAAATCATCATAGAGAAATTGGTAGTGAATGAGACTGTATATTTGGTGGAGGACATTATGACCAACCATCATTTTCTTGGAGAAAAAACAACAACGGACCCACTTGAAATCAAAGAGATATCAGATATAAACCATGGAAAATTCTTGTGGACACAATTGGATATGGAAGCCTTGGAAGGACATGGTTGAGACATGTAGGTCTTCTATTTCTTGACAGAAATGTACTTTAGACTTTTTTGGTCTTTTATTCCTGTAAACTCAACATTACAGTTCAAACTGTGGAAAAAAAAACATAAAAAATTAGTGGATATCCACAATTACAAACAAAACTTTGGAGGCAGATGACAACTGCATTTAATAACATGCCGTGGGCAAAAATCCCCGGCATTGGTTGCTTTTGTACATTGGCCGCACGGGATACCCTTGTGAAGAGCATGCGTATGTTGCTACAGTACTACGACGGATCCCTGTGAAGAGCACAAGGAGTGTGTCCTCATAGAAAGCCAAGCCATTCAAAATACACAACCAAATTCCCATTGTGACTCAGAAATTATTGCAAACATGATAGGCACATATCTTAAACTTGGATTTATTATAAGGCAAAGCCATTGGCCCCCTTCCCTTGCTTCTGATGTGAATTTATGATAAGAAGCTGTCAATTAATCACTTATGGCTCAAACATTTGAGATTTAGTCCAATTTGGATAGTTATCCTGAATCTTTTTCTCTTTCAGTGAAATGTTGCATGTAAATTTGATAACATAAC
>CM017322.1:8807745-8833023 GCA_006937295.1 Carpinus fangiana
CTTTGTTATTGTGGTGTGTAACATTTCACCTAATCATAAGATTTGAATCCATAAGACTTGAGAAAATGACAGAAGTAATGGCACTGAGTGGTTATCCTTTGAATAGTTAGCTCTTGATAAGGAGTTAGAACTGAAAGGCTGTAAGTTCATGGATTTAGTGGTGAAGAGTAAAGAGCAATGAGGCTTCTTTGAAGACATGTGCCATGAGGAATCACATGGCTCTGCCTCCCAACTAATCGTGAGACGTGATAGAAATCATACTTTATATTTTCTGTTACTATTCATACTGCCTCCCAACTATTGTGGACCAATTGAAGTTATTATCAATGGATCATGGTCTGCTGCTGAATGTGCACCCAAAAAACTATTTGGATGAAAGACAAGTTGATAGCTAGAGTCTAATATGTGGATCATATTTTAAAAATATTAATTTGATAAACCATCTGTCACCATATTACATGTTTGTTGAAGAATTTGATAGCATTTAGACAAAGGCATGCATGTTGTAAGTTGTAACCCTACCAATGCTAATGAGAATTAACAAGTTAGCCGTTCATATGATGGTGTTTTGAGAAACAAACAAGTGCGAGTTGGTTATCATGTGGACTAGAGCCTGGTCTTGAAGGAAAGCTAGGTTGAATGGAAGCACCAAACAACGACCAAGTAGATAAAATCTTATTCCTTGCTATTTGTATAGACCTCTAGTTTACCCAATCAACTATCACAAACAGGAACTTTAAGTCTAGATACTAGGCATCGATAAAGCAACTGCACAGTTTCTTAATTGGCATGCATGACGCATCAGATGCCCTCAAAGGCACAGATTCTTAATTATTATTATTATTTTTATTTTTATTATTTTTTTTTCTAATTGAAAGGGGGAAAAGGTTACAAGGGAGGATCTTTTCCACTCCTATTCCGAATGGACGAGAGAATGGATGATCCTATGGGAATGCTTCCAAACACAAGGTGGGAAGCGACCCATTTAGCCAAACAATGTACTCTGAAGTTAGCACTCCTAGAAACTTTCTCAGCCTTCCAGCTGTAGAAAGAATGCAAATACAGGGAAATATCTAAAACAACATTAGAAAAATTCCAACCCTCAAACAGCTGGGGTTGTTGAATAGCAAGGACAACATTAAGGGCATCCACTTCGAGAATGAGAGAGTATACACCACAAGAAGCAACAGTATGAACCGCCAAAAGGGCCGCTTGAGCTTCACCTAAGGCAACATCCTTAGTAAGAATTTTCTTAGTAACGGCTCCAATGATGTTACCATTATAATCACTTACCACCATAGCAGCCACCACAAAATCTGAAGACAAAGCCACATCAAAATTTGCCTTGGTGGTACTTGGCAGAGGAGGAGACCAAATGGTGGACAAATTGGAATCAGTCCAAGCCTTACAATGATCCGCCATTGTAGAAGCAATTTGAATGAGGGAGCACAAAGGGGAAGGAGTAAGAGCTTGATGAACAAGTTGGTTCCTGGAAAACCATATATGATCCAAAGTGATGGCTGCATGAAGTTGGAACTTGCGTACTTCCTAGATGGGAATTGCAAGCTTCAAGTGAGGCCTCAAAATAGCAACAATCCAATCTACAATAGGCTGCTCACAAAAAACATCAGTAATAAGGGGCCAAGGAGAGTTCCTCCATAAAATCTTAGCAAAAGAACATTCAAGCATAATATGAGAAAGAGATTCTTGAGGGCCTTTGCAGAAAGGGCAACACCAAGGATCCAGATCTATTGAGCTAATGAATCTGGCCAAAGAAGCATGAACAGGAAGAATATTTCATGCCATCTTCCAAAGAAGATGTTTCAATCTATGTTGCAGTTTCAACCCCCAAAGACAAGACCAATCTTCAGGAGAGAGTGGAGAAGAATGAGAAGCCAAATGCTAAGAGGCTAACTCATGAGCTAACCTAACAGAAAATTGCCCCTTCGAAGAAGCTGCCCAAGTCCACCTATCATTAGAAACTTCTTGAGATAAGTGAATGTTTTGAATGTGCTGAGTTGAATTAGAGTCAAACAAGTCTGTCAAAAAAGACACATTCCATGATCTGATTCCTTCATTCAACAAATCAGCAACCTCAAAATCTGGAAGATCAACTAGATTAGGATTAGGAGAAGGCTTGAAAAGCTACATGGAAGGAATCCAAGGCGACTTCCATATATTAAGTCTCTGACCAGAAGAAACTGCCATATAAGCACATAATTCCACAACTTGCCTTGCCTTTAGAATACCCTTCCATAACCAAGAAGCCGCAGGGCGAAGAGAAGTATTAAGGAAGGAGATTCCACTGCGAAGATATTTCCCAGACAAAGCCGCCACCCACAAAAGAGAAGGTTCTGTAATAATTTTCCAACCCAATTTTGCAAGCAAAGATAAGTTCATAGTCTCCATATTACGAATACCCAACCCACCCAGTGTCTTAGGTTTGTAAATATTATCCCAAGCCAAAAAGGAAAGATTGTGCTTCTTGTCTTGAGGAAAACCCCACCAAAATTTCCTTAATAAAGAGTTGAGCTCTTTACAAAAACCCTTAGGCAGCAAGAACAAATACATAGTATAAGAAGGAATGGCATTGTCAACTGATTTAATAAGAGTGGTTCTAGCCGCTTGAGACAGCAACTTAGATTTCCAACCAACAATCTTAGATAACATCTTTTCTTTTAAGTCAGCCAAGGATCTCTTCTTGCTTCGATGAAAAAATAGAGGAAACTTAAGATATTTAGCCNAGTTTTTGCTATAGAAGATACCAAACTTGGAATAATTTATCTTCTGTTCTTAATTATATTCCAACAATGATACCACTTCTCCTCCACTACACAATCTATTATGGTAAACTTTTGTCTTTCAAGAGCTGAACTTTCTCCTCATAAACATTTTTTTTGAGAAATTTTACAATTACAATGACAAAAAAAAAAAGAAGTGTTTTAAAATATATGAGTATGTTGATATCTGATCAAAATTATGTTTACAAATTTGTAAACAAAAGAATGTTGGTAATTTAATTTTTCTTTTTTTTTTTAAAAAAAAAAAAGAGATACAAAACAGTGGCAAGAATATTGGAACACCCAAAAACTAAAATGAACATCAAAAGTTAATTAAATTTACAAAAGAAAATTTGTAACTTGTATTAAATAAAATTAAGAAAATTTGAATGAAAAATAATATATAAATCAGAATAGAAATTAAGGACAAAAAAAAAAGTAAACAAATGAAAAATACAAATATAATAAAAACGAACTATCTTTTTGATATATTTTATTCAGTTCCAATGAAATTCACAAATATAAGAAAAAGGTTTTGTCAAATAGATTTTTTTTTTTTTTTTTAATCATCCTTCACATGTATAAAAGTACAATAAACTAATTTTAAGACATACAGGAAAACAAAGACCCCAAAAATAAAAATCTACGATTGAAAAATTGAGTGTGAAATATATTGGAAAAATTGAGTTTCTATGAAAAGAAACTCTCTCACTATTATTTCATGAATTCAATGTAAAATTTACAAAAAACAAATAATAATCATTTGAATAAAAAATAATATATAAATAAGAAAGAAAAAAAATAAGGCTCAAAAACAAAAAATGGAAGAATATAAGCAACAGAAATAAAGATAAAAAAAGGAAAAAAAATGAAAATATTAATATAATTGAAAATAACTATTCTAGCCAAAAAAAAAAAAAGGAAGAAAAAAACTGTAATATAATTTTTCATTGAGAAACAACGATTGAAAAATTGAAAAGAACTGTTATAGGAAAAAATAAAAAATAAAGAAAAAAAATAACTGTAGTATAATTTTCATTGAGAAACAACGAATAGAAACTCTCTCTCTTGTCTTTTTCCGAAATTGATTGATATAAATAGAAAGTAAAAGAATAAAAAATAAAATAGGAAAAAAATATAAGAGACAAAAAAAAAATGGAAGAACATAAGCACCAAAAATAAAGATAAAAAAAACATATAAAATGACAATACTAATATAATGGAAAATAAATGTTTTTTTTTTTCAACTATCCTTCACATATATAAAAGTAAAAGAAACTAATTTTAAGACATAAAGGAAAACAAAAACCAAAAAAAAAAAACAAATTCTACGATTGGAAAAATTGAGTTTCTACAAAAAGAAACTCGGTCACTATTATTTCTTGAATTCAATGTAAAATTTACAAAAGAAAAGTAATCATTTGAATATAATATAATATATAAATTAGAGAAAAATAAAATAAGGGTAAAAAATTTGGAAGAACATAAGCACCAAAAATAAAGATAAAAAAATAAAAAATAAATGAAAATATTAATATAATTGAAAATAACTATTCTAGAAAAAAAAAAAAAAAAAAACTATAGTATAATTTTTCATTGAGAAACAATGAATAGAAACTCTCTCTCTCTCTCTCTCTCTCGTCTTTTTCCGGAATTGAAAAAGAAAAACTAAAATAAAAAGTAAAAGAAGAAAAACAAAAATAGAAAATAGAAAAAAAAAAATATATATATATATATATATATATATATATATATAAGGAACTAAAGTAAAAATGGAAGAACATAAGCACCGAAAATAAAGATAAAAAAACATATAAAATGACAATACTAGTTGGCCCCCTAGAGAGGAAATAGTGATTAATCACTCTTCCTTTGGAGTGTTCTTAACTTACTACGGGTGGAATTCAATTATTGAAGGTGTTTGTTTTATTATTAATAAAGACTATTGATTTTTCTAATGAAATAGTCATTTCACGTACCAAATATACCACACCCCTAGCGTTTTTAGGGGTTTTGTATAAGATATTCATATCTCTCTTGCTGTCACTCCACAAATTCGGCCACTTTGCAAAAATTCAACACATATCATATTGAAATATATCCTTATTTAATCAAATTAAGCACCCAAAGTTAAATTAATAATGATCTCAATTCTCACTTGTTTAAAATTTATGTCATCAAGCAAGTCAATACACAATGTTCGATGGGGCCAATTAAATCTGTTTGTTGGCTCATCTGGGTCTGGTTCAATTCCACAAGTCCAATTGTATATAGGATGAAAACTTAATTAGTTTATTAAGCCCATTCATATCTCTCACATATATAATTATAGGCCCTCAAAGATTTTAATCCCTAATTTGTCTTCCCAAAAATTTAATCCTCTTCTTTATTAATCATGGTTGGGTTATCATGTAGCCTATAGCTTCCAAAAAGTCTATACAAGAAACTTCCAATAGAAGTGGGGCTCAAGATCGATAGAGTTTGACATGCATGTACTTTAAACACACGGGAGTTTAATATACTAAATTGTCAGAATTCTTCCAGCTAAATTTTGAACAAAAACTTTTGTCTTAATTTGAAGGAGCAGCCTCTGTTTATGATGAAGTGAAAAAGGGAATAAAGAATATTCAACAAAAACTTCTGTCTTAATTATGGAGGAGCAGCCTATGTTTACTTGCTTGTCAAGTAAATGATGAAGGCAAAAAGGGGATAAAGAATATTCAATGCTTTCTGATGTTGGAATTGTAGCCAAAATTGTCATTAGATTGATCAAATGGGTCATTATATAAGAAGATACAATGAAAGTACATACGTAGTAGAAAGAGAGAGGGAAATGGATTCAAAGACAGTGGCAGCTGATAAGCCTCATGCAGTTTGTATTCCATGCCCAGCTCAAAGCCACATAAAGGCCATGCTCAAATTTGCAAAGCTTCTCCACGGCGAAGGTTTTTACATAACTTTTGTCAACACTGAGTTCAACCATCAACGTTTTCTGAAATCTGGAGGCCTCAAGTCCTTGGATGGCTTGTCTGACTTCCAATTCAAAACCATTCCAGACAGCCTTCCTCCATCGGATTCCAACGCTACCCAAGACATTGATGCTCTTAGCGAATCCATTATGAAAAACTTCTTGGCTCCATTTTCAGACATGCTCCTCAAACTCAACACTGCAGTTGCTTCAAACAATCCTCCAGTGACTTGCATTATTGCAGATGGTTTCCTGGCATTCACTCACACTGCTGCTCGTGAGCTTGGAATCCCTATTATCGTGTTCTTCACTATCTCTGCTTGCAGCTTAATGGGTTGTATGCAGTTTCCCCATCTCAGGGACAAAGGCCTCACGCCCCTTAAAGGTATAACACAAAAAGGCAACACCAACACCCTACTGAAATCTTGGATTATGATATATCATGATTGATTTCAAGTTTCCAAACTAATAACAGCATTTCTTTTTGCAGATGAGAGTTTTCTGACAAATGGGTACCTAGACATAGTTCTAGACTGGATTCCAGGAATGAGAGATATCCGATTGAGGGATCTCCCAAGCGAAGTTCGTAATACAAATCCAAATGACACCGTCTTCAAAATGATCAGTGAAGCAGTAGAGAGCGCTCCTAAAGGTGCTGGAATCATTGTTCACACATTTGATGCATTAGAATCAGAAGTATTGGCTGCTCTTTCATCCATGTTGCCTCATGTATATGCCATTGGCCCTCAACAACTGCTACTCAATCATTCACCCAATGACCCTATGGAATCGACGGGGTATAGTTTGTGGAAAGAAGAAACTGAGTGTCTCGAATGGCTTAACTCTAAGGCAAACAACTCAGTGATTTATGTGAACTTTGGCAACATTGCTGTCATGACACCACAACAGCTAGTTGAGCTTGGTTGGGGACTTGCAAATAGCAAGTTCATGTTTCTGTGGATAATTAGGCCTGATTCAGTTGTTGGTGAATCAGCGATTTTACCACCTGAGTTCGTGGAAGAAACTAAGGAAGATGACTAATAACTGTTGGTGGCTTGGTGCCCTCAAGAGGAAGTGCTTAACCACTCCATTGGAGGGTTCTTAACTCATTGTGGATGGAATTCAATGATTGAAAGCATTTGTGCAGGAGTGCCCATGATTTGTTGTCCATTCTTTTCGGATCAGCAAACAAACTGTAAGTATGCTTGCAATGAATGGGGAATTGGCTGGCATTGAGACTGATAATGGTGCCAAGAGAGAGGAAGTGGAGAAGGTTGTGTGAGAGTTGATGGAAGGAAACAAGGGTGAGAAAATGAAGAAAAAGGTCATGGAGTTGAAAAAATTGGCCGAAGAGGCCACTCGTCCACATGTATGGGCCATCAACCATCAACTTAGACAAGTTGTGAAGAAATTCGTGGGCCTAACTTATCTCATAAAACCGGTCTTACAAGAGAGGATTGCCCATTCTTAATAAACATGCCCAAGGTCTTGTCCACAGGCAATGTGAGACTATTTTCTCAACACCCTCCCTCACGTGCAGGCCGATATTTTTCCTGGTCCTTGTCACGGGGTAAGTAGTGTGGGCCACATTTGTCCTGTGGTGGGCTCTGATACCATGAAAAAATTCGTGGGCCTAACTCATCTCATAAAACCGGTCTTACAAGAGAGGATTGTCCATTCTTAATAAACATGCCCAAGGTCTTGTCCACAGGCAATGTGGGACTATTTTCTCAACAAGTTGGTGAGTGATGTGCTTTTATCAAAATGTTAGGTGTTTTACAAGAGTGATAATAATAAAAAAAAAATTATCATCATTTAAAAATTTGGGTATACTTTGCAGCCTTTTGATTGCTGCCTAAGGGATGTTTGACTTGCTATATAGTGTTCATGGGAGAAAATAATATTAAAATTTAGGGAAAATTTCACTAACCTCCCACAAATTTACTCATTTTTTGCAGACACCCCCCAAACGTTCAAAAACTCACTTTGGTGTATTCAATTTTTATTTTCTTTTACTTTGCCCTTTCTGTTATGATTTTGCAATTAAATCAAACGGTTAAATGAGTAATAGACCTTTATACCCCTAAATTTTAAAAAAATTCAAATTTACCCTTATTTATAAATAAAAAATTATTATTATAATTATTAATTTATTACATTAAAAAAATTATTAAAAAAATATTTTTTAATAAAAAATGAGGGTATTTTAGTAATTTAACACCGGTTGGGAAGTGAAAGTAAATTAAACTTTGATACACAAAAGTGAGAGTTTTTGAACGTTAGGAGTGTCTGCAAAAAGCGTGTAAGTTTGTGAGGAATTAGTGAAGTTTCTCCTAAAATTTTTTTAAAATAGTAATATCCGTACTAATGTTCACCAAGCATGAGCACTATTCACTCACGCTAGATGTTATCACTAATCTATTTTTATATACCATTAAAATTTTATTTTTTATTCAAAGATGGAGGATGTAATTTAGTGAAGGTTGGATGCTTTAAGTCAACCAATTATTATTATAAATAAAACCTATACGTTTTAATTGTCTTACATTAAGATATAAATATAAAGCAAGGGAATATGAAAAGAAAATTAGATAAAGAGAGAGAAAGAGAGAATTTGAAAACTTTTGTTTTCTTCATTTAGACAATTCAATGCATTATAAATAAAACCCCTATGTTTTAATTGTTTCACTAAAAGGCCTATACGTTTTAATTGTCTCACATTGAGATATAAACATAAATTAAGAGAAGATGAAAAGAAAATTAGATAAAGAGAGAGAGAGAAAAGGAGAATTTGAAAACCTTTTGTTTTCTTCATTTAGACAATTCAATGCATTATGAACAAAACTCCTACGTTTTAATTGTTTCACCAAAAGACTAACATTTAAAACGCCACATGTCGCAGTTCTACGTACTCTAAGCCAAAACTTAGCTTATATATATATATATATGATTAAAGCAAGAGAAGATGAAAAGAAAATTAGATAAAGAAAGAGAAAGTGAGAATTTGAAAACCTTGTGTTTTCTTTATTTAGACAATTCAATGCATTACAAATAAAATCATTATGTTTAAATTGTCTCACTAAAAGACTAACATCTAAAATGCCACGTGTTGCAATTCTAGGTAAAAGAATTTGTAAACCTTTTGTTTTCTTCATTAAAATAATTAAATATATTACAAATAAAACCTATACATTTTAATTGTCTCACATTGATATATAAACATAAAGCAAGAGAAGATGAAAAGAAAATTAAATAAATAGAGAATTTGAAAAATTTTTATTTTCTTCATTTAGACAATTCAATGTATTACAAATGAAACCCCTATGTTTTAATTGTCTCACTAAAAGGCTAATATTTAAAACGTCACGTGTCACAATTATAAGTACTTTCTAATAGGACTGGTTGAGGACACATTTCGAAATTCTATGCACTCTCTGAGCAAAAACTCAACTTATATATATATATATATATAGTTAGTTATATATATGATTAAAGCAAGAGAAGATGGAAAGAAAATTAGATAAAGAAAGAGAAAGAGAGGATTTGAAAACATTTTTTTTTCTTCATTTAAACAAGGAGTTAATTAGGGGTTCTCCCCGTAGTGTTCTCCTGGCGTTCTCCCAGCCTTACGTAGAATATGATTTAAGAAAAAATAAAATTGTAGTATCGTTTTTTTGCCAACAAATTAATTTTTATGAATTAATATTTAGGTTCTAATGCTTTAAAACTTGTTTTTTGATTCAAAACTAAAACCTAAGGGTGGAAGGTTAAACCTTTAGGGATGGTATCACCAAAAATGGATTTGATCATCCTAAATTTAGTGCTAATACCTCAATTTTTGTGCTAATACCTCAAATTTAGTGCTAATGCTTAAAAAAATCAGTGGTAGAGGCCACTACAATTTTATTTTTTCTTAAATCATGTTTTACGTAAGACTGTGAGAACACTAGGAGAACACTACGAGGAGAACCGTTAGCATTTTCCTTTAAACAATTCAATGAGGGAGAATTCGAGAATCTTTTTTTTTTTTTTTCATTAATACATCAATTGAATGCATTCCAAATAAAACGCTTATGTTTTAATTGTCTTACACTGAGGATATAAACGGAAAGCAATAGAAGATAAAAAGAAAAATAGACAGAAAGAAAATTAGATAAGGAGAGAGAAATAGAGAATTTGAAAAGTTTTGTTTTCTTCATTTAGATAATTCAATACATTATAAATAAAACCCCTATGTTTTAATTGTTTCACTAAAAGGCCTATACGTTTTAATTGTCTCACATTGAGATATAAACATAAATGAAGAGAAAATTAGATAAAGAGAGAGAAAGAGGGAATTTGAAAACCTTTTGTTTTCTTCATTTAGACAATTCAATGCATTATAAAACCCCTATGTTTTAATTGTTTCACTAAAATGCCTAAACGTTTTAATTGTCTCACATTGAGATGTAAACATAAATCAACAAAAGATGAAAAGAAAATTAGATAAAGAGAGAATTCAATGCATTATAAACAAGAGAAGATGAAAAGTAAATTAAATAAAGAGAGAATTTGAAAACTTTTTGTTTTCTTCATTTAGACAAGTCAATGCATCACAAATAAAACACTTATGTTTTAATTGTCTCACTAAAAAACTAATATTTAAAACGCCACATGTCACACTTATAGGTACTTTCTAATACGACTGGTTGAGAACACGTGTCGCAATTCTATGCGCTCTCTGAGCAAAAAGCTCAGCTTTTATATATATATATATATGAATATAAGACAATATATAGCTTTCCCTTACAAGATTCACTTCAGCCAATTTCAGATGATGATCTTTGTCCAAATGATCTGACTTCAACATCTCTTCCTGCAGCTTCTCATCCCACAAACCAAACCTAGGATGTAAACTGAGAAATAAGAATGCAATTGACTCAAGGCCTATTTTGATCATATAAACAGTGACAATGTCTGTTAACAGTATCATCTATCCTTGTTCAACCACAAAGTTCTAAATTAGGATATTAGTTAAATGATAAAATTTACTATTTCTTATCCATTTAAGCCATTGGAATAAGTGGCGACATAATATAATATCAGAGTAAAGGTCCTGACTTAACACTTTAAGATGTGTAGTCTTCCATTCTGAACCACACTCTTTATTCATGTCATTAAGGGACTGTTCAAGGATTCCACTTCCCTTGTCAGATGGTAGACATCAAATTGGCACTCCAGTCGCTGATGCACATGAGGTTGCCGATAATGTAATGAAATTGCAATCCAAATATTCGTGCATTAGCTCCTAGCATTATACAATCAAAGCCATTGTGAAAGCTTGCATGCCATTTTCCATCGAAGAGATGAAATTATATATAAGAAAGATTCTATTTCATATATTTGCATGGAGAGTTTATTCCTAAATTTCATTGCAGGCAAATGCAAAATTTTACAATGAATAATGGAATGACTCAAATCTCTAAATTCAAAACTGAAGAGATGGCCAACACTTTTCATGTTTAAATCACCAACACTTTTCATGTCCATCTCGCTTGCAAGCCACTACCGGTGAGGCCAATCAATGCCTAGGAATAAAAGATGCCTATAGAATTGGAACTCCTCCTGATGGGCTTCTCTAATGTGTACAGCATTGGCCTACTGACAGATTGTGACCTTGAGTCATCTGCATTCACTGGAGAATACGCTTAACCGGAATGGTCCTGGGCGAATGGATTCCCAGACAGCTATTTTCTTGAGAAACTTCAATGATTTCTGTCGTGTGGGTAGACATTTCCTGCTCTGCCCCTTCTTTCATAGAGAAGAAATGTGTCTAGTTTGATCAAGGTTAGTGCGCCCTGCACTAAAATGCATTCAAGCGAGAAGTGAGATTGATGAAGATGTCTTCTCTGCAGGGAATTGTGAGACCACCCATCGGATGATTGAACCCAAATTCTTCCTCAGCCTTACTTAGCAGTTCTTGAAATGAAGGCTCATTCAGGTATGATATGGGTACTACAAATCGCTTCTTCTGATCCTCTCCAACATATACTGCAACGTGGCCTTTTGGAACACTTTTAGAAAGACCAGAAACAGACCTGCAGACAATCTTCTTAGCGTGCATTATACCAGGAAGAAGAGCCATTTGTGTTTATATTATGACTTTGGAAGAGACTGTAGTTCACAAATGACTTGGGAGAAGGAAGAAATTATTTGCTGCAAGAGATAGTGAGGATATGAGTTGGCTGTGGAATATGTCTAAATCGTGTTTATATTTATAGATGGAAGGTTGTCTAAGAAAATCTCTGAAATGTGTGTGAGTGGTGTGGAGGCAATCTGGTGGGAATTAGTCAGAGAAACAAGCACTCGAAGGATCACATGGTGATGTTCTCAAAATTATCATAGAGAAATTGGTAGTGAATGACATTATGACCAACCATCATTTTCTTTGGTGGAGTCATTATGACCAACCAAAGTATATAAATTACTTTGGTGAAGGACATTATGACCAACCATCATTTTCTTCGAGAACAAACAACCACGGACCCACTTGAATCAAAGAGATATCAGATATGAACCATGGAAAATTCTTGTGGACACAATTGGATATGGAATCCTTGGAAGGACATGGTTGAGACATATGTAGGTCTTTTATTTCTTGACAGGAATATACTTCAGACTTTCATCACCATGTTAGAATGAACATAAAAACTTGGAACTGTAAACTCAACATTACATTGCCAGCTGTAAATAAGCATAAAAAATCAGTGGATATCTAGAATTACAAACAAAACTTTGGAGGCAGAAGACAACTGCATTTAATAACATGTCGTGGGCCAAAACCACCGGCATTGGTTGCTTTAGTACATTGGCTGCACGGGATACCCTTGTGAAGAGCATGCATATGT
This sequence comes from Carpinus fangiana, assembly GCA_006937295.1. Lineage (NCBI taxonomy): Eukaryota > Viridiplantae > Streptophyta > Magnoliopsida > Fagales > Betulaceae > Carpinus > Carpinus fangiana. Next base: position 8,820,381 of record CM017322.1, read on the forward strand.
TGCTACAGTACTACGACAGACCTCTGTGAAGAGCACAAGGAGTGTGTCCTCATAGAAAGCCAAGCCATTCAAAATACACAACCAAATTCCCATTGTGACTCGGAAATTATTGCAAACATGATTGGCATATATCTTAAACTTGGATTTATTATAAGGCAAAGCCATTGACCCCCTTCCCTTGCTTCTGATGTGAATTTATGATAAGAAGCTGTCAATTAATCACTTATGGCTCAAACATTTGAGATTTAGTCCAATTTGGATAGTTATCCTGAATCTTTTTTTCTTTCAGTGAAATTTTGCATGTAAATTTGATAACATAACATATATATCCAAACATGGCAGGAGCTATCTAATCCTTCAAATTCACTACACAGTTTATCTCCAATGACCCAATATCAATTATTTAGTCTACAAGCTCAGCCTCTGCATTATGCAATAATAGTGAAATTGGAAAATGCCTCCAATGCTATATATATTAATATATATATAGTGAAGTTTAAAAGATGGTTCATGCGAATTATTTGAGAAGATCACAGCTTGGGAAAGTGCTGCAAGAACAACTTAATGAGCAAAACAGAGGAATCTCTTTGCGTGGGAAGTATGAAAACACAATTGTCATCACAGAAACAATAAAGGAATCTCATGACTACCCATAGGATTTTTGAAGCCGAAAACGAAATGCCTTCTTTTGGTTTCTTGAATGTGAAGAGAAAAGTGGGCTTTCAGTACATCTGTGGCCTCTGGAGCCATCTGCTTAGCCGGACAAAAAGGAAGAGATAACAGAGGGTTAACGAACGCCCGCGTCATTTATTTTGATTGTTGCAAACGTGAGCCATTGTTTCCTCGGCACGTTGGTTGGTATGCCACTTCTCATAGTTTTTGGGACCAAAATTTCCTCTCAACTTTCCATCAACCCAGTATTTAAAAGTGTGACGTGTTTCTTAACATACGAGAAGTACATATTTTTTTAATAGCTTTATATATATCGTTTCTCATGTGAGAAATATTATATACTAGACAAGTATCCATAATATTTTATCCATCAAAACTGAAGTGGCGTGATCTTTCATAATATTTGGTCAATGAAAATTGATTTTTAACATATATAGCATTAGTGGAAGGAATGCGGATACTTGTCTAGTATATAGCATTATTCTTCTCATATATATTCAAGAAAAGCATGACACTTTTAGAAATTAGGTTTGATCCTCCAATCAATTTGGAGCAAATATCCGTTCCAATTATACGTGCTTCAATACGCCATTCATCAAATTTTAGGCGGTTTAGGGGTACATTCTCTAGGTTTATGATACATACAAATATTTCCATTTTGAAGGGGTTTAAGGTTTGTAGAGTTTCGGTACTTTTGGCAAGGATCTTTGTTATTGTGGTGTGTAACATTTCACCTAATCATAAGATTTGAATCCATAAGACTTGAGAAAATGACAGAAGTAATGGCACTGAGTGGTTATCCTTTGAATAGTTAGCTCTTGATAAGGAGTTAGAACTGAAAGGCTGTAAGTTCATGGATTTATTGGTGAAGAGTATAGAGCAATGAGGCTTCTTTGAAGACATGTGTCATGAGGAATCACATGGCTCTGAATCACACGTCTCACTTAATGCTAGATCACCGCCTAGAAGACCAATTGCAGCTAGTTGGAATACATAAATGTTGGTAATCATTTATCCAAATGGCATACCATAGAAAAGCCGCACTTACATATTCTTGCCAAGAAAATAATTGACATATATGATCAGTCATAAGAGGTGAGCTAGTCGTCGAGAAGTTGCTCCAATCCACTTATCTTTGACTTCAACTGGGGCCCTTTTGTAGGCTGCTCTCCCAGAAAAGCATACCCAAAATGTCTTCCAACTTTTAATGTCTACATCACAAACGTGTCCTTGACGATGAGTTGGAAGACATATCCATGTGATCCTTTAAATGCTTATGTTATATCCTTTTATGCTTATGTTTATACCCTCCTTCCTACAAATCGCTCAGCTATCCAATCACATCCCACAAGCAAAGCCTAGCTTTTGAATTTGATAACATAATACATATACCAACATTCTTAGGATCCTGCTCAAGTGCTCCAAGCAGCCAATTTCTGCAACCCAAAATTCCCATAATCCATGCAAGCGTTAGGCAGAGCCTCCACATGGAAAGACTGCATCTGCCCATCTCCTTTACAAAGCATCTCATTCATTAGCTTTCATGCCTTACCAATGTCCATTTTCTTCACTTGCTGATATATATAATAGAAAGGCATCGCTTTTGACTGATTGATAGATGATATTTCCATTGATTTCTACGAGAGCACTACCCGCAAAATACGGGATGGCACACCAGATTTTACTACTTGGGCAGGTTGGTACCTCTTCACAACATATGATGTTCTGGCTAGGCAAGCTTGGAGCTTTGTTTAACTAAAATCAAATTGTCAGGACCTCTGCTTTATACTATGTTTAATTACCACTTATCCCAAAGCTTAAGCTAATAGGAAATTGTGTTCTAATTATTTAAGCAATACTTAACAAAAAATAAACAATAGAACACTGATTATGTAAAAGAAAAAAAGCAATGATTCTATTTAATTGTTTCTTCAAATGGAGAGATCTTTTTTTTTTCTGCCAAATAGCAGAAAACCAGAAAGAAAAAGAAAAAATTGATTTACAATGTATTGGTAATTCCGGAATTGCAAGATTCTTATGAACTACTCAAGCGAGAACTGACATCAATGAAAGTATCTACTCTGCATGGAATTGTCAAACCACCGGTGGGATGATTAAACCCGAATTCTTCTTCAGCCTTTCTTAGCAAATCTTGAAATGAAGGCTGGTTTAAGTAGGACACGGGAACCACAAATCTTTGCATCTGCTTCTCTCCAACATAAACTGCAAAGAAGCCTCTTGGTACATCTGATGATGTTGAAACTGCTCTAGATGCAGTCAAAGCAGACCTGCGAACAATTTGCTTAGCAAGAGCAACAACTGGCAAACGAACTCCCATGCTTTTGTTTTTATATGTGTTTTCAGAAAAGAGTGAAGAAAGAGATCTTAGAGGATTTTGTTCTTTCAAGAAAGCTATCAATAGAGAATGTGAAGGCTTGAGTTTGTTGAGACCATAGATTGATCTGTGTATTTATAGATGGAAATGGTATGTGAAAAATCCTGTAAGTAGTCAAGAGGAATTTGCTGGGATATATCTCATGAGGGTATCACATGGTTTGGTCTTCCAACTAATCAGCAAAGGTTGGTGTGCAAAAGTTTTTGTGTTTATATGTCGATAAACACTATGCCCTACAACTTTCAAGATGGCCAATGAAGGACCTGCCAGAGATTGGAAGAGAAGCAGGATATTCATGTTGATATGAGAGAAAACAAAGCGACTGTTGGACAGAGGACAAGCTTAAGACAAGTGGTCATTTTTTAAGGGACAATAAATAAGTAAGATTGAGATTGTTAGTTTGAAGTATTGGCTAAGTTTCGTGAGCAAAATGAAAAGAAAAGAGCCAAGCGTTCGAACGGGATTCATTGCCGTTCGGACGTGATGCAGTCAAGGACTTCAGTACTAAAACCCGAGAGCTCCGTTCGCAGGCCCGTTCGCATCCCGTTCGCAGCCCGTCCGGACGCATTCGAACGCGCCGCGCCAAGATTGAAGAATGCGACGTAAGAAAGCGATGGAACCCTAGCAATTTACACGTCAGTTAAGTGACCGTCCGGACGCCCATCATGACCGTCCGGACGGCCCAACCTTCATGAAGCCCAATATCCACGTATATTTAAGTGACCGTCCGGACGGCCCATCTTCCCGTCCGGACGCTACCTACTGTAACAGTTGTATTTGGATTGTAACTGTGTCCTAGGTTTAGGTCTTGTGGGGCTTTTATAAATACACCTCTATAGAATGTTAGACGTACGGATTTTCACCCCCAGAGAGTTCGTAAGAGGCTGTGCTTAAAGAGAGAATTATTGTGAGCCTAGTTATTCCTCTTAGAGGATCTTTGTTAGTTTATTTGTGAGCGTAAATTGAGAAGTCTATCGGAAGGGTCCGGTAAAGGAGAATCACGTTGAAGAAGATTGTGAGCAAGGAGACGAGTTGGAGGCTTGTCGATCTTACAGAGTCAAGGTCTTGCAAAGGGTTGTAAGTGTTCCTAGTGTCTGTAATCTCTGGATAATCTTTTGATAGTGATTTCCTGGGTTTGGCTACCCCGGAGAGGTTTTACTTTTAGATCTGTTTCTAAAAGGTTTCCTCTTCGTCACCAAAATCCTTTATGTCTGATTACTCATATTTTGGTGATTGCTAGCTTAGATTTAAATATCCGTTAATTCTGCATAAACTGTGATATTTTATCTGTTAAGCATTTTTCAGAGATGACATTTAAAAAGGAGAAGTAAAGCTTTGAAGAGGAATCTCAATGGGGAAAGAAAGCCATGGGTGTTTTTGAACCACCAATACCCAATTTTTATGTATAACAAGATAATGCTTTCTCTTACAAAATTCACTTCACCCAATTTCAGATGATGATCTCTGTCCAAATTATCCGACTTCAGCATCCCTTCCTGCTGCTTCTCATCCCACAAACCGAACCTAGGATGTGAACTAAGAAATAAGAATGCAATCGACTCGAGGCCTATTTCAATCATATAAACCAGTGACAATGTCTTTTATCAATATCTCCTATATATATCCTTGTTCATCCACAAAATTCTATGTTAAAATATTAGTTAAATGATCAAATTTACCATTTCTTATCCGTTTAAGCTTTTGGAACAAGTGATGATATAACATAATAATATCAGAGTAAAGGTCTTGACTTAACATTTAAGATGTGCAGTTTCCATTCTGAACCACACTCTTTGTTCATGTCAATTAAGGGACTATGCAAGGATTCCACTTCCCTTGTCAGATGGTAGACATCAAATTGGCACTCCAGTCGCTGATAGCCAACCTATGCTCATGAGGTTGCTGATAATGTAATGAAATTGCAATCCAATTAAAAGTCCAAATTTTAATGCATTAGCTCCTAGCATTATACAATCAAAGCCATTGTGAAAGCTTGTATGACATTTTCCATCGAAGACAACAAATTATATTTAAGAACAAAAGATTCTATTTCATATATTTGCATGGAGAGTTTACTCCTAAATTTCATTGCAGACAAATGCAAAATTTTATAATGAATAATGGAGGAATAACTCAAATCTCTAAATTCAAAACTGAAGAGATGGCATTTGGTCAATGGTATCAGACAATTCAAGTTTAACAGACCAACAATTTTCATGTCCATCTCGCTTGCGAGCTACTACCGGTGAGGCCAATCAATGCCTAGAAATAAAAGATGCCTATAGAATTGGAACTCCTCCTGATGGGCTTCTTTAATGTGAACAGCATTGGCCTACTGACAGATTGTGACCTTGAGTTATCTGCATTCACTGGAGAATATGCTTAACCTGAATGGTCCTGGGCGAATGGATTCCCAGACAGCTATTTTCTTGAGAAACTTCAATGATTTCTGTCATGTGGGTAGACATTTCCTGCTCTGCCCCTTCTGCCATAGAGAAGAAATGTGTCTAGTTTGATCAAGGTTAGTGCGCCCTGCACTAAAATGGATTCAAGCGAGAAGTGAGATTGATGAAGATGTCTTCTCTGCAGGGAATTGTGAGACCACCCATCGGATGATTAAACCCAAATTCTTCCTCAGCCTTACTTAGCAATTCTTGAAACGAAGGCTCATTCAGGTATGATATGGGTACTACAAATCGCTTCTTCTGATCCTCTCCAACATATACTGCAACGTGGCCATTTGGAACACTTTTAGAAAGACCAGAAACAGACCTGCAGACAATCTTCTTAGCGTGCATTATACCAGGAAGAAGAGCCATTTGTGTTTATATTATGACTTTGGAAGAGACTGTAGTTCACAAATGACTTGGGAGAAGGAAGAAATTATTTGCTGCAAGAGATATTGAGGGTATGAGTTGGCTGTGGAATATGTCTAAATCGTGTTTATTGTCAAATGTGCAATCAACAAGATGAAATGCAAGAAAAGAGATTGAGTGAAGAGAGAAAAAGAGAACTTCTCATTACTTGAGTAATCAAGCTTCCAATTGAAAGGAAGGATTGTACCTCTTTATATACAAAGAAAGAACTAACAAACTAACTGTTTATTAACTGTACAAACTATCTTTAACCATACAATTAACGAATAAGAAGAAAACTTGAATACTGTTCACGTCAGTTTTTCTGTTATTGCGCTTTCTGTTACTGGGCACGATCATGCGCCCGATCTGCGATCGATCGCACTCGATGTGCGAACGATGAGCGATCGTTCGCACATCTCTTCTAGATAGGCCTGAACTTTTTGCTTCTGCGAACGATGAGCGATCGTTCGCACATCTCTTCTAGATTTATATTTATAGATGGAAGGTTGTCTAAGAAAATCTCTGAAATGTGTGTGAGTGGTGTGGAGGCAATCTGGTGGGAATTAGTCAGAGAAACAAGCACTCGAAGGATCACATGGTGATGTTCTCAAAATCATCATAGAGAAATTGGTAGTGAATGAGACTGTATATTTGGTGGAGGACATTATGACCAACCATCATTTTCTTGGAGAACAAATAACCACGGACCCACTTGAAATCAAAGAGATATCAGATATGAACCATGGAAAATTCTTGCCGACACAATTGGATATGGAAGCCTTGGAAGGACATGGTTGAGACATGTAGGTCTTTTATTTCTTGACAGAAATATACTTCAGACTTTCTTCACCATGTTAGAATGAACATAAAAACTTGGAACTGTAAACTCAACATTACATTGCCAGCTGTAAAAAAACATAAAAAAAATCAGTGGATATCTAGAATTGCAAACAAAACTTTGGAGGCAGAAGACAAATGCATTTAATAACATGTCGTGGGCCAAAACCACCGGCATTGGTTGCTTTAGTCCATTGACTGCACGGGATACCCTTGTGAAGAGCATGCATATGTTGCTACAGTACTACGACAGATCCCTGTGAAGAGCACAAGGAGTGTGTCCTCATAGAAAGCCAAGCCATTCAAAATACACAACCAAATTCCCATTGTGACTCGGAAATTATTGTAAACATGACTGGCATATATCTTAAACTTGTATTTATTATAAGGCAAAGCCATTGACCCCCTTCCCTTGCTTCTGATGTGAATTTATGATAAGAAGCTGTCAATTAATCACTTATGGCTCAAACATTTGAGATTTAGTCCAATTTGGATAGTTATCCTGAATCTTTTTCTCTTTCAGTGAAATGTTGCATGTAAATTTGATAACATAACATATATATCCAAACATGGCAGGAGCTATCTAATCCTTCAAATTCACTACGCAGTTTATCTCCAATGACCCAATATCAATTCTCGAGTCTACAAGTTCAGCCTCTTCATTACGCAATAATAGTGAAATTGGAAAATGCCTCCAATGCTATATATATAGTGAAGTTTAAAAGATGGTTCATGCGAATTATTTGAGAAGATCACAACTTAGGAAAGTGCTGCAAGAACAACTTAATGAGCAAAACAGAGGAATCTCGTTGCGTGGGAAGTATGAAAACACAATTGTCATCACTGAAACAATAAAGGAATCTCATGACTACCCATAGGATTTTTGAAGCCGAAAAGGAAATGCCTTCTTTTGGTTTCTTGAATGTGAAGAAAAAAGTGGGCTTTCAGTACATCTGTGGCCTCTGGAGCCATCTGCTTAGCCGGAAAAAAAGGAAGAGAAAACATAGAGTTAACAGACGCCCGCGTCATTTCTTTTGATCGTTGCAAACGTGAGCGATTGTTTCCTTGGCACGTAGGTTCGTATGCCACTTCTCATAGTTTTTGGGACCAAAATGTCCTCTCATCTTTCCTTCAATCCGGTATTTAAAAATATCACGTGTTTCTTAACATACATGGAGTACATATTTTTAATTGCATTAATATATATATGGTTTCTCATGTGAGAAATATTATATACTAGACAAGTATCCATAATATTTTATCCATCAAAACTGATGTGGCGTGATCTTTCATAATATTTGGTCAATGAAAATTGATTTTTTGACTTATATAGCATTAGTAGAAGGAATGCGAATACTTGTCCAGCATATAGCATTATTCTTCTCATATATATTCAAGAAACAAATGACACTTATAGAAATTGGGTTTGGTCCTCCAATCAATTTGGAGCAAATATTTGTTCTAATTATAGGTGCTTCAATACGCCGTTTATCAGTTATCACAATTTTAGGGGTACATTCTCTTGGTTTATGATACATACAAATATTTCCATTTTGAAGGGGTTTAAGGTTTGTAGAGTTTCAGGACTTTTGGAAAGGATCTTTGTTATTGTGGTGTGTAACATTTCACCTAATCATAAGATTTGAATCCATAAGACTTGAGAAAATGACAGAAGTAATGGCACTGAGTGGTTATCCTTTGAATAGTTAGCTTTTGATAAGGAGTTAGAACTGAAAGGCTGTAAGTTCATGGATTTAGTGGTGAAGAGTAAAAGAGCAATGAGGCTTCTTTGAAGACATGTGTCATGAGGAATCATATGGCTCTGCCTCCCAACTAATCGTGAGACATGATAGAAATCATACTTTATATTTTCTGTTACTATTCATACTGCTGCCTCCCAACTATTGTGGACCAATTGAAGTTATTATCAATGGATCATGGTCTGCTGCTGAATGTGCACCCAAAAAACTATTTGGATGAAAGACAAGTTGATAGCTAGAGTCTAATATGTGGATCATATTTTAAAAATATTAATTTGATAAACCATCTGTCACCATATTACATGTTTGTTGAAGAATTTGATAGCATTTAGACAAAAGCATGCATGTTGTAAGTGTAACCCTACCAATGCTAATGAGAATTAACAAGTTAGCCGTTCATATGATGGTGTTTTGAGAAACAAACAAGTGGGAGTTGGTGATCATGTGGACTAGAGCCTGGTCTTGAAGGAATGCTAGGTTGAATGGAAGCACCAAGCAACCAAGTAGATAAAATCTTGTTCCTTGCTATTTGTATAGACCTCTAGTTTACCCAAGTCACCTAACCAGCAAGTCATGGTTTGTTTGGAGAAATATTCTTCACGTCTGTGGGGTAATTCTAGCATTTCAATTGATAGGCCATAGCTAGAAAATCAAGCCAATCAACTATCACAAACAGGAACTTTAAGTCTAGATACTAGGCATCGATAAAGCAACTGCACAGTGTCTTAATTGGCATGCATGATGCATCAGATGCCCTCAAAGGCCCCCCTTCGTATTGGTCATCCTCATAATTTCACATCATTCTTCTCCTTCAACACAACATATGGACCATGAGCATTTCGAAAGGGCTAGAGCAGTAAAATCTAAAATGTCTCAAAAGTCTAGAGCAGTAAAATCTAACATGTCTCGAAGGTCTAGAGCAGTAAAATCTTTCACTTGTCCATTTGTTTATAGTTTTCAATCACTATATATATACTGTAGTACTTTAAAGAAGATAGAAATGAGAAATATATACTTTTTTATGGAAGCTCTTTTGGTTTTTTTTTTTCATTTCTGCCGTCTGGTTAAAAGCTTCTTGAAACTTGTTTAAACTCAAGTTAGTTGTTCATGATGAGTCTAAGAGAATGAGTCATGGGCTACTTGCTCATGATTTAGCTGAACTAAAACAGGCATTTCGCAAGTTGAGACCTTGTTTTGGATAAATGTTGCGGGTCTGAACTCATCAGAGTGACCCCAGAGGTTGGTTGGCTAGTTGGCACAAAAAAGTCCCTGAAAGACCCTAGACTAAGTTCAATGCTTATGTGAAGAAGAAAAATAAATCTCAAGATCCTCTCTGATCAAGACAAGTCCTTGATGCCAAAAGTAAATGTCTCGCACCAAAAACTAGTGCTTAAAATTCGCCCATAGACCATGCACAATATGATTTCACAAGTTGCAACTCTCTTTTTCTTTTCCCCACCCAAAATGGTAGGGCATGATCTCTTGCAAGAGACAAGGCAAACCATGTGAACATTCAACAATAACTTCACCTGACATGTCTCTCAACATTCTTCAATCAAGCTCCCACTATTCAAGCCAGTGTAAGGCCTGACCTCTCTGCCTATATATAAGTTAAAGTTCAGGTACTAAGATGCCATCTCAACTCAAACCTTTTTCTGTCATCCAATCAACCTCTCAAGGTGCATTATTTTTCTTCTATTTTCCACTCAAAACATGGGGATCCGATTGATGGGGATAGCACATGCAAAGCAAAAGCTGCAGAGAACTCTTTCAGCAAGAATCAGAATGGTCTCAGCCACAAGCATTGATGTCCCAAAAGGCCACTTTGCAGTTTATGTTGGAGAATTCAAGAAGAGGTTTGTGATCCCAATTTCTTACTTGAACTATCCTTTATTCCAAGACTTGCTAAACCTGGCTGAGGAAGAATTTGGATATGACCATCCCACGGGCGGTCTCACTATTCCTTGCAGTGAAGAATACTTCATCAGTTTAACTTCAGCTCTAAATTGCTGATCATAAATATGTGGCTCTACACAAATTATTGGGGAGAGAAGGAGAGAGAACCAAGTCAATCTCTTGAATTTTGGGATAAAGATTCCCAACAATTTTATCGTTCGTCTGGACAGCAAATGCTATAGTGTTCCTGTTCATGCAGGTGAGACCTATAGGGACTCTCCTATTTGCTAACCAGATTACTAGCAATTTAAACAGTAAATTGTTAGAAATTCGAATCCTAAATTTTGTATCGTGGGTTCTAACCAGTACTATTTGTACGATGTCATGCAATTGTAAGTATATTGTTCACATTAGATTTCTACTATATTACGGTCCTTTGAACTAGATTTCTAGTGCTCAGTTGGTGCTAAGAATTCAATCATCATCATCATCATATATATATATAAGCAGTTTCAGCTTTAGAGAGTACTTAGAATTTCAACATATGTCATGCATTCATTTTTTGTGTGAATGAACTGATCCTAGAGTGTCTAGAATTGCGACAAATGGCGTTTTAAAAACTCAATTATACAAACTCAATTATACAGCACCCATTAAGAATTCAACACATAAAGCAAAAGCACCAAAGGCAAAAAGAGATAAAAACACTTGAACATAATTTCTCAAACACCCGTCAAAAGGAAAACCCACGTCCTTGCTTGCGATGAGTCTTTCCTTCCCTGTGATGACCACACCCACGACCACTATTCTGTTTCAATTGGGAGATTTTTCTTCTGCAAATAGGATCATACTCATATATTAATGAAATTTGTCTGATGCTCAGAAAAAAAAAAAAAAAATTTTGTTGAAGGGGCTCTCAACAGATCCGGTGTGATCTGTTGAAAGGGGAAAAATATTTCTTTTTTCTATAGGTCCAGGCTGTTCCCGACAATGGGTTTTGATGGATTCCGGCGGTGGCTATGGAGGTTTCTGTCGACTGCATTTAGTGGGGGTGAAGGTGGTTTTGGCATTGTTGAAAGGGGAACAATATTTCTTTTGTCTATAGGTTTAGGCGGTTCCGACGATGGGTTTTGGTAGATTCCGGCGGTGGTTATGGAGGTTTCCATCGACTGCATTCAGTGGGGGTGGAGGTGGTTTTGGCTTTCGTTTGTTGGCGAGTGGGTTAGAATGAAGAAGAAATGGATTATGGATAGGTTTGGTTGAAAAGGAAAATGCTAGGGGTTCTCCCCGTAGGTTCTTCTGTCGTTCTCTCAGTCTTACATAAAACATGATTTAAGGAAAAATAAAATTGTAGTGGCCTCCACCACCGTTTTTTTAGGCATTAGCATCAAATTTGAGGCATTAGCACCAAATTTGTGAGGCATTAGCATCAAAATTGAGGCATTAGCATCAAATTTAGGATTATCAAATTCATTTTGGGTGATACCATCCCTAAAGGGTTAACTTTTCACCTTTAGATTTTAGTTTTGAATCCAAAAACAAGTTTTAAAGCATTAGAACCTAACTATTAACTCATAAAAATTAATCTGTTAGCAAAAAAACGGTACTACAATTTTATTTTTTCTTAAATCATATTCTATGTAAGACTGGGAGAACTCCAGGAGAACACTACGGAGAAAATCCCTAGCAAACCCCGGTTGAAAAATCTTATTCCATAGTGTGGTTCTAATTCTTCACTGTAATTTAATTTTAAAATCTAAATATATTATTTTTTATTATAAATTAAAAAATTTTAAAAAAAAAAACGTATAGAAATATATCTTACCTCTTTAAATAAAAAAAATAAAAAATTTAAATTTGTATTCCTATAAGTATATATGATTTAAAATGAATAGTATAAAAAAAATTAGTAAAAAGAATACATAGATTATGATATAGAAAATTAGCATGATTATTTAATATTATTTGTGTGATATCTATAATCTTTCCATTCAAATCAAACGTATATAATTTTATACATTTGAAACAAATATAGAGAAAAAATTTTTAAAAAAAATTGTGAAATTTTTTCCCATAGGTATACATGGTTTAGGCCTTAGGGCCCCGTTGAAAATTGTGTTTAAGGGCTTCAAAACTAGGTTTAACATCCTAAAAGCCTGTTTGAAAAAATAAATAAATAAATTGTTTGGTAAAAAAAATCGAAAGCGCTTTTAAAGGTCAAAAAA
>CM017322.1:8842229-8921111 GCA_006937295.1 Carpinus fangiana
CTCTTGTGTGGACATGTCAAAAAAATATATGTATATATATTTTCAAATTGACTACTTCCCTTTTGTAAATTTTAGATTTAATTCAGTAAATTTTACAATAAAAACGTATACATTTTATTTGTAACATATTTAATTGTCTCAATAAAAAAAAAAAACAAAAGGTTCTTAAAATTTGTCTTTTTGTCTCTATTTTTCTTTATATCTGATCTCTTGCTCTCTTTATATCCCAAATTCTCTTTTCTTTTTTGTTTTCTTGCTTTCTATTTATATCTCAATGTTATTTTGCAAATTTTCACTCAATTTAGGGAAGAAAAAAAAAAGGAGAGAGAAAGAGGGAGAGAGAGTTTTCAATTGTTGTTTCTGAATGAAACAATATACTTCAGTTTTTTTTTTTCTAGAACAGTTCTTTTCAATTATATTAGTATTTTCACCAGACAAAACTTCCGCAGAGTTTTGTCTACTGCTAGGATGTCTTCTAAGAGTTTTTTTTTAACTCTTAGAAGAAAATTACTGTAAATTAACATGAATTAAAAATTTTTTAAAAAAAATATTAGTATTTCCGCCGAATTTAGCAAAAAAAATCATAATTGAGAGAGTTAAGTAAAGGGATTAGATAGTTTAAAGAGTGTTGTTTCTCCGTTCTTTTATTATTATTATTTTTTATTATTTTGGTTTGGCCATGAGTAGAGAAGACCAATCGGCAAGAGCTAGCATTTGGTAGTTGCCGACTTGCCGTATATATGGGCAATAATTTCATAGGCACATGTACACCAACCGACTCATCTCCATTTCTGATTTATATGAGTTTTAAAATACAGGAGATATAATTTCATACGTATATGCTTTTACACTGGGGTAAAGCAATTTTCACTAGTTCATCAAGGAAAAAATGAAAATTTGCACGTCAATTAATTAAGGGAGTGATGTTATAACGTTACTCTAGTTTTTACTATTTAAAAAAAAAAAAAATGGTAGAGATACTATTCATTTTATTAGAGTACGTAATATATTCTTCACACTCATTTATCATACTCATATTATAAAAAGGACAAGATTTGGCATTGGTTCCCTCATAAACGATGCAAAATTAAATTCTTGACCACATGCTTAAGGTCTTGTTCTCATCACTTACCTGGTGTTCTGTGTTGTTTAACAAACGAAGCAAAATGCCGGTTTTTTGTAATGATACCAATTGACAAGATGTGTTTTAAGAAGTTTTTCATATTAGCCACATAAAAAGATAAACGAAAAACCACTTAAAACATATCATGTTAGTCGGTGTTACATTGTCACATAAGTGTAAAGTTACTAACATGACAAAATTCATGTAAGTGTCGCGCTCGTTTGTGAAGAGAAAGTTGTACATCCATTTTGTTGTGCATGTAGCAACGCTTTTTTATTAGTATTATAATTCTCTTACAAAATGATATGATAGTGTATGTGACACTAACCATATCAATCAGTAAACAATTAAATTTGATTGTGACTAACGTGATAGTGCAACATAATATAAGTTTAAAGTCTACACGAGACCAGTTACTAATCAATTAAATGTGAAAAATTTGTAGTGAAAAAGAGGGAAAAAAACATGAATATTTGGACGAATTCTAGGATCTAGAACTAAGTACTCATTGAACAACTGACGTTTTGTGAGTGGAAAACAATGGGCAAATTTGCTATTTTCAGACTCGGATGGGGACCCCTCAGAACCAAGTTAGGTATCTGACATAATCACACTACTATAAATCCCATCACGCAAGGACATTGTACATTGTACATCTTCATCCTCCATGCAACCAAACCATTATCTCTTATAAATACCCACCAATCACTCTTAAAGAAACATCATTTTTCAACCACAACAGAAATCCTCTGCAAACATTCTTTGTCTTTGCTGCAATGGGTGTTCTTCAGCTCTCGATGGTTCTTCATGCTAAGAAAGTTATCGGAAGGCGGCAGCCGTCTAAAAGGTCGACGGTGGCAGATGTTCCAAGAGGGCATTTTGCGGTTTATGTGGGGGAGGAGGAGAGGAAGAAGCGGTTTGTGGTTCCAATATCCTACTTGAAGAATCCTCTGTTTCAGGACTTGTTGAGTAAGGCAGCGGAGGAGTTTGGTTTTGATCATCAAATGGGAGGGCTTATAATTCCATGTGCAGAAGAAGATTTTATTCTTCTTGCTTCTCGTTTGAATAGCTCCATGAGCTAATAATATTGTATTTTTGAGCTCCTTTTTTTTTTTTTTTTTTTTAGATATGTAGATGAGTAAAGGATCATTGTCTTTTGTGATTGGAGGGTTTCCTTGAAACCAAAAAATAATGTTAATAGAATATTGATATGAGCAAGAATTTTTATTTGTCTTGAATGATTGTGAATATGTAAGTTTTTTTTTTTTTAAATGACGTGGAACCTTTTAAAGTAAGGCTGCTTTGTGACCTATTTCTATTAAGTAAACTCCAAATACCCTAAGGGGTAGCTCAATCGCCTGTAGACCATGCTTAATAAAACAAAGGTCACTAGTTCGAATTTTTCCTCCCCCTTCACTTGTGTGGACATGTCAAAAAAAAAAGTAAATTCCGAATACACGATTTTGTTTACACGAATTGTATATCAACTTGAGGACTCGAATTCTTGTGGTATTAACCAAATGAGTCAACCATTCAAACCGAACTTCACGGGCATATTGATGTAGGACGTGCGGCATGCCACTCAAGGCTAAATTATTATTATTATTATTTTTTTTTTTTTTAAAAAAAAAAAAGAGTTTTATTTTATTTTATTTTATTTTTTTGACATGTCCACACAAGAGAAGGGAGATAAGGGATTTGAACTAGTAACCTCCGCTTCATTAGACGTGGTCCACAGCTGATTAACCTACCCCTTGGAGACTAAAAGAGTTTTATTTTATTTTATAATCGTTTCCCTACTATAAGTATATTTACTTTCTCTACTAAGATTAGGCTTACTTTCCTTACTAGAACTAAGTTTACTTTATTACAAGTATTTCACTTTTATAAATAGGCTAGTTTGTAATGTAAAACTCACTCATTGAATTATTGTCAAATTAGAAAATTTTCTCTTAAATATTCTGCAAAATTTTATCTTTTTAAAACTGCGAGCTTGTTTTATCTTTTGGTCAAAAGACGTAGATGCTTCTGATTGTGGTTAGTTAATCTTCCGCTATGTCACATATATAAGGCATATTGTACTTAACAGTAATCATAATTGGGCAAATTAACAATATTTAGTAAAGATTATGCACTCATCATTTAAAATATAATTTTCCATTGCCATAGACATATTCTCTATGACTGCTCTGCTCGATAATTTGTCTTTGTTTCTCCATATAATGCAGAATTATCTGCTCTTTCCAGCTTAGTTTCTGTATAAGTCTATTTACTTGTATATATCTATAACATGGATTTAGTAAAACAGCGGATAGGCCGCCGTCAGTGTTGATTATACGAGTGGGCCACATGCGGTCTACAACTATGGTCTTGTTAGTCAAATCTATGGCAGAACTTGGGGATGCTCATAGTCATATATATCTGCTTGCAGATCATTAACTACGGGATTAGCTGAAAACAAATCAGTGTTGAGATCAAATTGTAGTGTAAATTCGTAAGTAAAAGATTATATGACAGTCAATTTAAACTCAACCTATTTAACTAATTTATATTGGGTTTATGTCAAATTCGCGATTCGTGTTAAAAATTGTCAATTCAAAATGTAGCGTATTATATTCGGATTGTGTCGAAACATCGATTCGTTACAAATACACTTATTAAGACTCTAAACCTTAAAAATTCTCCATTACACATTTCTACTTCAAGCGACTGATATCTAAAATTCGCGATTCGTATCAAAAATTGTCAATTCAAAATATAGAGTATTGAATTCGAATTGTGTCGAAACATCGATTCGTTACAAATACACGTATTAAGGGTCCGTTTGGGAGTGCGTTTTTAAATCAAATCACAATTTTGGAGTGTTTGGGATTGCGATTTTGAAAACGCAAATTTTAAAATCGTGGAAAAATATGCGATTTCAATAAGCTGACTAGATGATGCTTATTTGAAAAAGTGCAAATTTAAATCAAAATCACGATTTCACTTAAAAGGCAATATTTACCTATTTGGTCTGAAATCGCAATTATATGCTAATTTTACCCAAACACTCGATTGATAAAAAAAAAAGTACTTTTTAGCCTGTTTTACCAAACGCATGTGCGATTTTAAAAAGTAACGATTTCAAAAACACAATTTTTAAAAACGCAATTTTTAAAATCGCACTTATTGAAATCGCACTCCCAAACGGGCCATAAGACTCTAAACCTTAAAAATTCTCCATTACACATTTCTACTTCAAGTGATTTATATCTCACGTAACTCCTTGTTATTAACTTATTATCATAACTCCTATAACCTTTGTGTAATTTTCTTATCCTCCAAGAATTCTATGATCACTTACAAAAATAAATTCTATGATCTTATAACATGAATTTAGTAGAAGAGCGGATAGGCCGCCGTCAATGTTGATCATATGAGTGGACCACATTCAGTCTATAATTTTAGTCTTGTTAGTCAAATCTACGGCAGAACTTGGGAACACTCATATATATATCTGCTTGCAGATCATTAAATGGCATTAAACAATAAATAAATCAGTGTCGGGATCGATTAGAAATGTAAATTGTCTTTACATGTCAAGTTTCGTCATGTTAATACATAAATAAAAAACTACATAAATTTTTAAATTTATATTAAGTTTGTAATTTATGTCAAAAATGTAGCATATTAGATTGATCGTGTCGTGTATAAGACATAACTCATTTGCTCATTACAAATACACTTACTAAAACTCTAAAGCTTAATTAACAATTATCCGTTACACGTTACAAACTCTTTTACTTCAAGTGATTTGTTTATATCTCAATTATCTCCTCATAATTTCTGTAACTCTATGAAATCTTCTTTATCCTCCAAGAATTCTCTGATCTAATAACATTCACATCTGCCAGGTCATGAAGTTGATCTTGTGGTCAGTGACAGGTGCAAGTAGACCACGACAGTGGAAGTACTGTTGAAGAGGATAAGTGCTAGTACGTAGCTAGCGTGGTCAGTTGCAGGTGGAAGAGTCAAGAGTAGAAAGTGCACATGCTCATGAAATTCCGTGTTCCGGACGACATTTGTATCAGATTAATTAGGCGACCCCGATGGGAGCCCTAACTTGTAGAAAACGCCAAACTGCTGATTGATATGTGTTGTTGTTGTATATATATATATACCAGTCATACGTACACCGACTGTACCAGAAAATGTGCGGTTTTCTTTATTACAGAAGAAAATTAGTGTGTGGAGCCTGTGGAGTGAAGATATTAACAAGTGATGATGGATGCTTTTGTCCTCGCATGTCGGATTATATAGGTCGATTTTTTATCGGATTTGTCAGCCATAAATATCACGTATTAGATTTAGATCATGTCGAGTAATGCGTGAATATATATAACTATATAGGTCAATTTTAATTCGACTCATGATTATACCGATTAGACTTTTCAATCCTAACATACTAATTTCGGGTTGAACTTGCGAATAATGACAAAAAATTGCCAACCTTAAATTAATAACCTCTAAAACCCTAAAAATTATTTCTACATTGAACAAATGGATTGTCTACTTTAAGTTAATAGATTATAAAAATATTCATGAGTACTAGAATTAGATAGTTTCTAAATGATTATAGAAAATTTTAATTGTAGCTCGATATAAGTCGTAATCTTGATGAATATTGATATGCCCAAGTATATTTAATAATCTGTTCATCTATCTGAAGTTGGCACGAGTATTGGGTCCATCGCCCATGTCATGCTCTTCCTCTGTGCTGCATGTGATGGCTTTTTTGTTGTACAAAAGTTTAATCACATGGCTGTGTTGCCCTTTGTTTCCAACGTACGGCCATCTGTTTTGAAGCACTAAAGCTCAGAAAAACAGTGAAAACCAGCCTGGGTTTCCGGTTGGCCTGTCATTTCCAACACACAAGTGGGTCTTCTGCCACATAAAAGTTAGTTGATAAATACCATGACGCAGATAGAGAGAGAGTTGCAGGTAACTGAGACTGAGCAAAGCCATGTGAGAGTTTCATAAGGTAGGCCATCCCTCTTTAGAAACCCCAATAGCCATTTTCCTGAAATCACTCCCACCAGTTTCTGATCTCTCTATAAATACAGACACCAGAGAAGCCTTCAACTCCAAAGAAGTCAGTCAAAAACTCACAAAATCCTACTCCTACACCTTCCAATCATTACAATTAAGCTCTATTACTGTATCAGTCATGGGTATTATACGTATGCCATCATCCATGATTGCCAATGCCAAGCAACTTCTGAGACTGCAGAATACCAGAAACCAGTCGGATGTTCCCAGAGGCCATATTGCAGTCTATGTGGGAGAGGTCCAAAGAAAGAGGTTTGTGGTTCCAATATCTTTCTTGAACCATCCTTCATTCCAACACCTGCTTAGCCGAGCTGAGGAAGAGTTTGGGTTCAATCATCCAATGGGTGGTCTAACAATTCCCTGCAGAGAAGACGCCTTCATCGATCTCACATCTCAGCTGCATGCCTCATGAGAAATGGAGAACACACAGCAGTACTTCACAATTTTGAACATTCTTTCTTTTTTTCCCCTAGTAATGTAAATGAGTGGCAGGGCAAGAGTAAATTGCTCTCCCAGGACAACATCATCCAGAAATTAATGAAACTCTTGAATTTGAAATCTTTTATAACTCCTCACCAACAGATTCTATAGCTTGTTTGAGAATGTTTTACATTGAATTGCACTCCAACTTCAAGGGATTGTTTTACATATCTTGTTGGAACATCACTAACCCGTCCAAAAGCTTAAACCTACGAGTTTGAGTCTAAATATGTCCAAAAGCTTAAACCTATGAATTTGAGTCTAAATACACTATATTAATCACTCATACTTGTGACATTTTTCCAACGTAAAACTCAATATTTTTATATAAACATCATCTAGAAATGTAAAGACTTGTATGGTAAAATGGAGAAGCTCAAATTTTCAAAAAAGAAAAAAAGAGTCAAGATTAAAACATCTTATTGTGTTCCTTGGTAATTTTCTAGCATATGTTCTGTTAAGATAGTATTCAACATGTGCACGCTACTTCACTATAATTGGAATATGAGAAAGTACTTCTACATTAAAATTCTGGGAAGTAACAGAGAATTGCAGAGGATTAACTCATATATTCTAATTTGGAAAATGCTTAACGAACCATCAGTTTTACTATAATTTCTTTACAAACTAATTTGACCGTCTATAATTGGAAAAATAATTAAAAGAGTATACTTGACAATAAGTCAACAAAATAATTAAATTGACAAATCAGTTTTTTTGCTTAATTATGGACTGCCAAGTCAAATTTTTAAGGAAAATATCCTCGAGGGGATCCATTTAACCCATTTTAATGGACTTGTAATTAAATTTGTAGTACCCCGGATTATAATTTATCAGTATATTGAACAGAAGAAAAGAAAAGAAAAAAATAACAACAAAACATGGAATGAAAAATCTGCTCTCAATAATGAGTAGCAGTTCACATAACCTTGATATCTCATTTGCAGACAACTTCACATGGTTTGTTTTTTTCTTCTCCTCTTACGAGGTCTAGGGTGTCATCAGGACTTATGTCAAGTTCTGGCACAAAAGCAACCTGACGTTTTTCAATGATACCGACTTTAATGGAACATGTGGGGCATATGCACCGTAGGTCAGGATTGGGGTGGATAAGAACTGCGGATAGTTATCCCCTGCAATACTTTTATTGTAGTTTCTTAAAATCTCCTCCCAAGTCCTGCACCACCACTCCTCTCCGCCCTCGATTCCTGCATCCACCACCATCACTACTACATCTCCTCCGCCGCCACCCATCAACATTCAACAATCACTAGATAATTCATAAGAATGAGTTTAAGAATTGCGAGAGCTCTGTTTTAGAATACACTACACTGACTACAGTCCTGTTGAGAAGTTTTCTTTTAATTCCTCTTCCAGTTGAAAACCTCAATGGCTCCCTAATTAATATGCCTCAGGACTGGATAATGATGTAGGAAAAGGTGGGTCAATATGCTCACCTAGCCAAATGAAAATGTTGCATAATCGACTTTGCATCCCTAAACAACAGGACAAAGCTTTCCTCTAAACTCGGTTAAAAGAATTTAACAAATAGAGTTCTAGAAATTTTTTCCAACCTAATTTGAAGGAAAACTTTGTCTGGAACAAAATTTAGCACCCCGATCATGAAATTGAGAAAGAGCTGTGCTGACAGAGATTGATTTTCAAAGAACAGGGCTTTTTTCAACAGCCTATAATAGTTGCAGACAAATTTACATCTGCTTTATATAATTATAACCTTATAATGTAACAGCTCTTTAGTTTCAAAATGAACAAACATGCTAAAGAGAGCTCTACACCTGTCCCTTCTCCTTCCGTGAATTGGTCTTGAAATCCAAGATCACGACCTTGTAATGCAATGCATCTCAAAATGGACAAAATGCTCACAGTGCACCACCTCGCTCTTCATTTGGCATGAATTGCTTGAAATCAAAGGCCATCTCTTCACTTTGCATGAAATGCTTGAACCAAAGAAGGTATATTCACTCTATTTTCCTCCGCTCACATTCTTCCCTAGTCTGTGGACAGAAGGTGCTTACATCTATTGACGTGTCAATCTTCAAAGGATGGAGTGGTGGTAAGTAAGGGTTAGGAGAGTCATTACAAAACTGTTAATAGCATCAGCTTCTGCCAGTATAGTCGCACAACATACTGTGAAGCTGTCACCTGATAGGAATGAGTACATATTGCCTCCTTAATCCATAGACAGATTTCCAATTCGAATGTCGCGCTGCTGATGGATGATCCCTTTTCCTAGTCGTGACTGGGATGAGCTTCCATCTCCTGGTTTCCCGCTGAATGGAGAAGTGAGCTTTGGCTGAAACCATCTTCTCAGGGTTAGCCCATTAATTCTTATTTTTCCGTATGATTCATTCCCTTGGTACTCTAATCCAAGTCTTCTAAGTAATGCTGTAACTGCCTGGCTAACCCTGTCATGGTAATAATAACACAAAGACAAGTAAATCAAAACACATAGCAGTTCCGATAGCAGGGAGCACAAAGAAAAACACTAGTATTTTGGATTAAAGAGTTTACTTAAAAAATGCAACTTGAATGCAACCCAAGTGTGAGGGAAGGATGCAAAAGACAAAAATCACTAAAGCACTAATGATCACATAAGCCTACAGACACATTTGCACTTAACATCCTATCAAATTAAGGGACCTAGATTGTATTGAAAGATCACTAATAATCTTTATATTTAGGCTGGAATAAAGAAAGTATGACATGAACAGGCTCCTAAAGAGCTACCAACTAACATTGTCTTTGCAGAATAGGATCAGTATAATTTGGTTTCCAAGGTGATGGCAAGTGACTCCTTTGTGATCTACATTTTCTAAAATAAAACTTTTCAGATGTGGCATTGACAATTCACTCCACAATAGCAAGTGAAATACAAACTATTCTGCAAAAGTGAGGATGAGCACCATTTGGGCGTTATCATCACACCATGTGGCAGGCAGAATATTATGTGATGATATCCAAGATAGGGATGGCAATTTTGAGCTAATTAAAAACCCCGTGATCTTTATTATGGACAAATAAGAGATTTATTACAAATTATTTGCTAAGTGACATGTTCTGCTTAATTTTTTATTTAGAAAATAAAGAAAATGTCAACTATCCAAATATATCCCGTTAACCACAATTTGCACCATAAACTTTAGATAATTATCACACATTAACTTCTTTTGCTCTGAGATTATTTGTCTCTTCAAACACCTGTAACAATTCCCATGAATTTCCGCTTATTCTCTAAAATATCTAGAAATGTCGCCAATTTTTTAGTAGCGACCAAATAAAGTAGATGTGGAGTGAGCATTTTGGATTTAGAATAGATAATTAAATCTGACTATTTATTTAAAATGTAACAGTTAATAAGTGTAGAGTGCTATGATGGCTATTATTTGGTTTTTCAAACCCAATAGCTATGTTTAGTTATTTGCAGCGCAAGTTATGCTATCTTGGCTATAACCTCATACTTTTCTGCACAATCCAATTTAACAAATCACATACGTCTAAAGATGTTTAACCTAGATACAAGATACTTAAGTCAAACGAAAAATAATTGTAATTACTAACAAGCTCTTCTCACCTTCCTGCAAGATTGATTGTCCTCTCCCCCTTTGGAGACATAAAATTTGTCTTATCCACAGACAGCAAAACGTTTATGTTAGGTAACTTTGCACCTGCAAAATTTTGGGGCAAGAACAATAAATCTTATGGCTATGTATGATAAGATGTAATTTCAATGTCCAACATCCAAATTGTTCATAGGATTAGAGAGATTAAATATTTTAGGCTTTTTAGCATATTTCTTCAAACAGAAAACAATAAAGGGGAACTACCAAGATAACATGAAAATAAAAAGGTAGCCGCTCCCCACTTTGAGATGTTTGTACGGGACACCAAACACAACATTGTAAAATCATAGTTAGTTTATCTTGGCCAAGTTTGCAACTTAACACAACAACGTCATGATCCACTCAAGTTTCATGTAAACTTGACAAAGCAATATCTGTCATTTGCTGATATGGAAACAAATCTGACACACCAAGGTGCATATCATATTTCAGTGAAGTACTTAACTTATTTTCTTTACCTATAATGTATATCATTGCAAGTTCAACTGTCTCATATTAACTCAAATTACAAATATTTCAATGGAAATAAATGTATTGCTATGATGTTTGAGAAAATGAAATAGTGAACTACTTACAGAGTAATTAACAAAAGGCATAAAGAAAAGCTGACATTCACAAAAACTTCTCTATGCATAAATTTATTTTTTAATTTCTGATACTTTTCACAAATTCATTCAGTTAGATTACCTTCTGGACTACAACTATCTCATAGGTCAAATCTGGAAAAGGAAAGTAAAAAGGTTTAGATGTTATACCAGCAGCAAGCCGATGCTTGAGACCTTTCAAAACAGTCAAGAGGTAGATCTGGCAAATTTTTAAAAGAATTTCAGTAATTTGAATTCATGAACTATCATAGCACATGTATCTTGTGCTTATAATTGTTTTGTGTGTGTGAGAGAGAGAGAGAGAGGGAGAGAGAGAGAGAGAGATGCAGTATAGATGTTAAGATTCCGTGCTGACATATTCAAGGTCAGTATCACATGTTATGTAACGCGACAGGAAGTCATAAATAAGTAAGAAGCAATAGACACATGAATAGACAATTGTAACCATTAATAAAAATAAAAAATAAAAAGAGTATAATATAATAAACCAAAACGTTTCAATGGTTCATAGAGACAGTATTCCCTCACTCATCAAGAAGCATCAATGAACATCATACTTCTCTAATGATGATTCAGAACTTGCGTAGCAGAAATGATCACCATAAATATATTTTCTGCAATGTTAGACAGACAAGCTCACCTCAGCAGTATGAGTCTGCAAGTTTCTTACATCAACAACAATAGGACTTCCTTTAAAGGATACACATGGAACAATTCCAAGTGAAGCAGCTTCCTATAATTTGATAACAATGTCAGATGGTCTCCTAGGAAGTTTTCATAATAAGCACGAGTTTGTTATAAGCATAGAATCAATATCAGCTACTACTGACCTCAATTAATGAAAAAACACGAGGGTCATATTCTCCAAACCCATCTATTAATGAACAGAGGTTTGAGCATCTTGAAGTGTCACCACTCACTCCCAGATTCTCAATGAGTTTATCTTTCAAGGACGCATCACAGGGGAGTTGCAGGCATCCCAGAACTTGTGATAAAACTTCAATTGTAGGCATTACACCAGCTACAATTGTTTCGCGGTACACCATTAAGGCCACCGAAGTCCTGAAGAAAGAGGAGGAGAAGGTGCAGCATAATAGAAATTACTCAGGGGCTGCATTAGTGTTAAAGCAACAGTTCCATGATAAGCACTAGCATTATAGATAACTACTACGATTACAAGTTGGATGAAATTGAAAATACTGAAAGACAATGAAGAGCATTTCTTATATGTTCGCCTCATGATCACTCACTACAGTTTATACCATATATATGTTGCTTTTTGATTTCCCGTGATTCAAGCACTTGCTAACAGAATATTTGCAGTAGTAAAAAAGACTCACCATTTATTGTCAACATGAGGTCGTCCTGAGTCAAAAGACAAAACAGGCTCACCAAGTGTACAAGCCTTCTCAAATCCCCGTAAGCACATACCTTTGAAGAGATGAAATTTAAATGATTATTAAAATTAATTGTCCAGAAGACAGACTGTACTTCAAAAATTAAATTTTTTTAATTGTTGAAAATACGAAGAAGATTGAGCCAGAAATGACCGGAATCTGTGACCTCTTCCATTAGAGCTCAAATAAAAATCAAATTCATTTGAAAGAAGCAACAAACAAATTTTTTTTTTTGGTAAGTAATAAGAAGCTACAAACAATATTATGACTTGCATGTCACAAATATTAACTGAACTCGTGAAGAGTTGGTTAACCCACATTCTCTTCAAGGGTATCTAAAAAGAACACAACTCCAAATCCAGATTCTGGAACCCATACCAGAAAACCTATATCCTTATTTTCAGAAAATATATGGTTCTACACAACTTAAGGAATCATTCAGCTCAATCTCTTGGCAATCAATCATGGAAAAATATCTTTAAGTTGTAAATTACACCCCCTTTAAATCAAATGGAAGATCCTGCAGAGTCAGTACGTAGGGCTTGATGAAGTCAGCATCTCATTGTTCTATTTACTCCATGAAAATGCTCCAAGAAATGATTAGGTGGACTGCTAAATGATGTCAACAATAACCAGGAAGGAGCTAATGAGAGGAAGCTATTTAGTCACCATAGCACAAAATGCCACAATACAACTGAATATCCAAACTTTACCATACATGCTATCTTTTGCCAATACCTTCAACATTATTTTAATTATTTGGAGAGCTTTTGACATCAAGAAGAGACACCCAATTTGTTTTGCATTAAATTTTAAGATATATGACCATTTTAAGAATGAAGCAGTAAGATTAGAAAAGGACTCCTTGCAAACAATTGAAATAGTAAGCAAAGCAGATAAGATCACTTCAAATTCCATTTCAAAAATAAAAAAATAAAACAAAAGAATCTACAAATTTCAAATGAGATGTAAAAAACAATGTAAAGATTTAATTGAAGGGAAACAACATGGGACCAAGAAAATAACAAACCCTATGAACTTACCAACTATGCATCCCCTCATAACGAGGTTATGGATTATCCCATCCTTTTTGGCTTGAGAAAGGAGCATGAGGCCTGCTTCTAGATCATCCTTTCTATAAAAAAGGTCGCAACACAACAAATGTTAACAATTGAAGAGCTTTCAGATCATCAACAAAATGTAAATGTAAAATGGGGGATTGTCAGATAAATTTAAGAAACTCTAGAACACTTACTTTTCACTCGCCACTAGAAGTATAGAATATGTGATGCTGTTAGGGGACAATCCAAGTTCCTTCATCTCAGATAGAACTTCCATAGCCTTTGGTAGTTGATCACCATCACCTGCAATGAAGTTTCATTAGGCGATTTCTAGAAAATCCCCATCATGCTCATAATCAGATTATCTTGAAGAAAAAAAACAATACATATAGACATACACAGGGCCGTGATCAAAGCATTCACTGTTGAAATAGTTTGCTTCATTTTCATAGATTTGAGATCCTCATATAGCTCCAATGCTTTCTGCCAGTTTTTGGCCTGAATCAAGGATTGGGAAATTTTTTTACTGTCACTTTATAAATGTTATTGCAGAACTACTAGAAGAGACATACATTGCTACATGCTCCCATCAAAGAGCTATATGATACAATTCCAATCTGTATTCCTTGAACTCTGACTTTTTGTAAGATTTCAAAGGCAGCATCCAGCCTTCCAGCATGGCCTGCAGCATCTATTAATGCACTGAGAAACATCTGCATGGAAGGACCAAAAAATGAGTAAGCAATCTCCACATTTTGAATGCAAAGCAGGCTTTGTTTGGTAATGGAGTTGGAGTTGGCTTTGTTACTATTCATCACAATTTCCCAAAAAAATCAACATCAAAACATTTTCACTTTTTCACTTTTTATATCACATCATTCACTTTTTATTACTATTCAAATAAAAAAATCACTACAAAACAAAACTTTTTCACTTTTTCATACCACTTTTTCATTTTTTCATATCAAACATTTTTATTTTTTACTTTTCACATCAATCTACATCAACTACAGTGTCTAAGCCAAACCCTTTTACCAAAAACCCCTGCAGTTTTGTGAACAACAGAGAAATGCAAACACCAAATGGCAAATTGAGATATACATTGCTCTGTCCTCTTCTACGATCTAAAAAGAAAAGGAGGGAACTCTGCTGTATAATTTCTTTCCTTTCTTCTCCAGACCCTATATCAAACAGAGTAACTAAATTTGAAGAAGTTACTGATGTTGTAATCATTTCACCACTGTTAACAGATTACAATCTCAACACAAAATAGCAGTGCACAAGTATACATGTCAGATTGTCAGGTGAAAAAAGTAACACTAACAAAATACCTCATCAGGGACCACGCCATTCCTAGTGATGTCATCGTACACACTGCAAGCAAACTCCCAATCACCAGTTTGGCTGCAACAATTAACAGCAATGGTGTAAACATCTGGAGTGCCCTTAATGTTATATTGATGAATCAACTTATACACTTCTCGTGCCCGATCAACCTATAATAGAAAAGGATTACAAAATGTTAATAAAAAAAATGGATACTAAGAGAAACATGGAAGATGACACACATGCCTAATAACTGCAAAGATAATGACCAAACTGTTCTTGTAATTAAAAATAAAAATAAAAAAGAACAAACAATCGCACCTGACCAGCATTTGCACATGCCTTTATTAAAGCACCTATAGTGACATGATCAGGATCTATAGGCTGTGTCTCAGCCCCCATTTCTGCTAGCACATCAAAAGCACGATCCACTGCCCCTGATTGACCGCAAGCAGTAATAAGCGCATTGAATACAACTCGGTCTGGCTTCACTTTCTACTGCATAAAAGATTCGTTTAGCATGAAATAAACAAGAAAATGCCACCACATCCTTTCGAATAACTACTGAGAAGTAACAACTTAATAAACTCACATCAGCAATAATGAAAACAGATAAACTATTTCTACAATCTTACCTTAGACCTCAATATCCCATAAGCACCAAATGCTTTAGCCACTTGTCCAGCTCTGGCACAACCATCAATAAGGGCTCCATATGTGTGAACATTTGGTTCTACTCCCGCATTAACCATTTTGTGAAACACCTAGGTAGAAAACTTTGATGAATTTAATGAACGTGGCAAGCCTAGAATAAGAAACATGGTAACATTTTATTCAAAACAAAATCTAAACCAGAGAATGTCCAGGGGACTTCATGGTTACACATATGAATAGCAACAATGCTTTTAACAATATTGATTATGTGCCAGGAGGGGAAAAAGGTGTTTCCTTTTTACTTTTTTTTGGGGGGAGGGGGGGGGGGGGGGGNGGGGGTGTGGAAGCATTGAGACTTCATGAACAGAAACCCTAGAATTCCCTGCGTACTTTCTTATTACTTCTTAAAAGGAAAAGGCATACAAAAGATTTTGGGAAAGACACATTGAAATGGAAGATAGGGTGGAGTAGCATCCCTTTGTTCAGGCCAGTCAAATATCTTGACTTCTCTCACCTGCTCTCTAACACTTTTCACACTCATTCCGAGTTTAGGAAAAAATTAATTACTGACAGTAGGATTTCAGCTTCAAGTTTCACAAGTAGCAAAGACAAATACGCAAATACTTTTTCCTTCTAGATATGGATTGCCAGTCCTAGCTGGTGATAAGCACGAATATCATATGACTGAGATGACAATAACAGTTTATTGTATTCACAGCAGCTTTTTAAAAATGACAAAAGGTGAGGTAGGAAATCCAATGAGGCAACCCTAGTTAAAGATCCTATGTATTGATGGTAGTCTGAACTAAAAGAAACCAAGAGGGAAGAAACCATACTTCAAACATTGCATCAACTTTCCCACTTTTAGCACAAGTTGATATCAGAGTAGTGTAAAGCTTGCAATCAGCTTTCAGTCCAGCCTCCTGGACAAGTCGCAGAGCTCGGAAAGCTCCTAAATGCACAAAACACACATCATGAATTCAAAGCATTTGAATAAGAAACAATGAATGACTAGAATGCAAAATAAAGGATGATAATAAAGAAAATTACCCTCTGAATCTTGAGAACTCCCACACACTGACATAAGCATATTAAACGTACTCAATGTTGGATTTGGAATCAGCTTTGTGTAACGAAAAGCTTCTGTAACAGCCTTTTGACTTTTGCACTTCTCAAAAAATTTCACATGATAAACCTGAAACCAAAGAATTCAACGAATTAGAGACATTCAAAATTCAATAACTGAATATTAAGAAACGGTTAAGTTGCTAAGAGGATACAGCTACCAGTTTACCTTGTTCATATCCAACAAACCACTTCTTTCCATATCCTCAAGCAATTCCACGCACTTAGTTAACCTAATAGGACCCATATAACAAACAATAAGCTCTTAGATTTAAAAATGACTAACGAACAGAGAAAAGCTGGTACAGACACTATCCTTGTTTATACATTTCAAATCAAACTTGTGATCAGAAAATAGCATTCCACGAAGTTCCTTTGTCAATGACAAGTAACTAATGTTAAACAGAAAATTTGCTTACCTCCCCTCTTTTAGCAATCGATTGTAAGCACTAAGTTGTTCTGAAGGATGCTTTTTGTCAGTGACTTGCATCCTGCTAGGGTGGGGGAACTGAGGAAAAATTTTATAATTATTTTGAGACATATGTCTAATCTCCCTGTCTCTTGGAAATCCATTGCCTTTTCCAGAATCTCTTCTCCGGTGGGGAAGGCCTTCTTTATGATTTGCAATTGGTACTTTTCCTTGCACATATTCTGAATCAACAAACATCCTTTATATAAAGTCAGCGCACTGAAAGTAATAAATCCTGGACTATCTCCCACGACATGGAAGAAAGCGAGACAGAGAAGAAACTTAATGCTCAAAAAAAACCATTCACAGAAATGATAAAGTTTTGTGTATTATCTATGGCATTACCTGTAGTCTGAAGAGAAACTCGTGCTGATAATTCTGCTCCTCTTAGTGCAGAGCTCCTCATTATTGAAGAATATTTATTGCCATTCAGAACAGAGGCGTGATGAGAAAACGATTTTAAAGTGCTTGAACTTGCCGTAGATTTTTCCACTGACTCATTTGCCTCATAAAACATGTAAAGCTCTTCTCTAACTGATTCTCCAATAAAGACACTATCGCTGATGGTTTTTCCCTCTTCACCATGTTCATCATTTGCTTTGTCAAATGCATTCACTTCTGCAGGTGAATTATTTATGTTAACAGAAGAAGCATTGAGCTCAATATTATCCATCAGTGTGGGCAACTCTAAATCAGAATCAATTTCCTCTTCAGGCCCTTCCACTTGTAATGCAGTCATTTCTTTAGCAAAAGTAAGAGATTGTACCGCACAAGAGTCAAAAACAGGTCCATTTGTATACGAAGAATCACTAATACTAGATGTGAGACCATCAGAACCAGGTAGCGGTAATGTTTTGGTGATAAGAGCATCTTCATCAATCAAAGCAGAGTTCTGAAACAGCAATGGAACCTCTTCATCTTTAGAAGCATGGCTGCTGTCTCCGATTTTATCCCTTAACCTGTTTCTTTCTTTCCCCTTATGAAGGCCTCCAAAGACCCAGTTCATAACATTTTGTCCTAGTTCCGATAACGCAAAATTTGGAGGCCCCGACACCTGTAATCAAAATAAAATGAGCACAGGCCAGGCCATTTAGCCAATGATTTTTTTTCTTTTTTAACTCACCCAAATAATAAAATCCTAATTATATTCCGATGCTCAATCAATTAATTTCCCATAATTACTCGATCCAATAAAATCTTCTTCAATTAAAACCCAACAAAAAAAAAATACACTTTTTTTTTTTTTTTTTTTTAAGCAAAACCATCGACTTTTCCATTAAACAATCAATAAGGGAAAGAGTAAAAAATCCCTTCCCAGTACAGCTCATAAAAAACCCCACAACAAAACTTAATCAAATTTGTTGTGAGGGATATGTCGACATTACACTTTTGGACAAAGGTATGTGATGGAAAAATAGCTAAAACATTTCTACGCTACAGATGATCATATATAGCAAA
Source organism: Carpinus fangiana (assembly GCA_006937295.1). Taxonomy (NCBI): domain Eukaryota; kingdom Viridiplantae; phylum Streptophyta; class Magnoliopsida; order Fagales; family Betulaceae; genus Carpinus; species Carpinus fangiana. Next base: position 8,860,657 of record CM017322.1, read on the forward strand.
AAATAACTAGTAGCCTAGTACACTATCCAGATAAGGAAAAAAGGAAATTAAGGTAACTTTCATTTCAAAAGCTATAGATTTCTCATTTCTGTCTCTCTTTTGGGTAATCATTGACTTATATCCTTAATATTCAAAATTCCTTTTGTGGTAAGTACTACTTAAAGTTCCAGCTCTTCAAATAAACACAGGGACTATATAAATTTGCCATCGATAAGGTTTATAAGGCAAAGAATTCAAAGAATCGAATCCTCTAAATGCACAAATTCTCAATTCACGGACCTCTCTATCGTTCTTCTTTCTTCCATAGCGATTGAAGAGGACGACAGAGACGGCAGAGAAGGTGACTACCGCGACGACGACAATGAGCACCGAAGAGTGAGACTCCAGAGAAGCTCTGAAGATAAAGCGCGGGGAGTGGACGCGAAGCCCTAGCTTACGTTGTTTCCTCCGGGAGCGAAGAGTGCCGGCCGGCGGCCTGAGAGCGCGGGAGCAGCCGAGGAAGTCTCGGCGGATGGAGTGGAGATTGGAAGAGAAAGAAGAAGAGAGTGGAGTGCATGGGATTAGGGTTAGCGCTTGGGGCTTCGGAGAGAGAGTCACGTCCATGGATTCACGTACATAGGATTAGGATAGGGGAAGAAGAAGAAGAAGAAGAAGAATGTGAGTGAGTGAGTGAAGGAGGTTTCGGTCGGGTTTGTTCTTTTTGCTGATCCAAATGTTGCTGACGCGGCATAGTACTTGGCTATCCTAACGGTCTTTGTTTCATCCTCAAGCCCCCTATTGATTTTTTTTTATTTATCATTATTTCATTATTTTACATATTATTAAAGTCTAATTCATGTTCACGTCTGAGCTTTGCTTTACTGCTTCATAATGTGTGATATTTAGTCGATTAAATTTTTTTATTTTTTATTTTTATATGTCTATACAAGAAGAGAAAAACAGGAAAAAATGACATCTGTTTTATAGGATGTAATCTTCAGTCGATTACGCTACCTCTTAAGTCAATTAAAGCCAAGATGAGGTATGTGTATAAAATTATATGAGTTAATCCTAAATTTTTAACCTGGCATATTTAATAAAATGAGTCAGATCTCTCAACCTTATCCTAATAATTTCATATTGAACACATCATATCAAAAATTGTCATATCTAAATATCACATGTCGAATGCAGGTTGTGTCATTGCATAAATATAAGACAATATAAGTTAACCATAACCCATAATTAAACGAGTTAAACCCATTAATCTTAACTCGCTAATTTTGTATTGAACTCATGTCAAGTTCGCCATTGTATCAGTGCTACTTTTTATGTGATTGCACTTTCTTTTTTTCTTTTTTTTGAGACATTAGCAAAGAAAAAACTTTAAAAAATTTTAAATTTTAAATTTTGTTTAAAAAAAAATTAAAAAAATAAAAATAAAAAGAGCCCTATGATGACCAAGCTGGGGAGGTGGATCCTTTCCACCGACATTGAGAAAGAGGGGGGAGGAGCGTAAATAGGAATACTGCCAGAAAAATATTTAGCTGCCGCTCATTTTACCACTACAAGGACACAAAAATTTACACTTCTATTGACCTTTCTGACTTTCTAATCGAAAGAGGCTGGGATAGAGTTCAAGGTATTAGAAATAACTGCTGCAATGCGCTAATCTCTTCAATAATAAAACGACCAGGCTCAAGAAAGGAAGCAAGAGACACTGCCAATCTCGAGGGTATTAGACTGTAATATATATTGCTTTAATATTTTCAATCGCTTAATTAACTGAAAATATTATCTATAGAGATGGAATCCAAATGTTTATGTAGGGGTCACATATAATTCTAATAACTCTCTCGTGTCGATTCGTAGCCCTAAGAATATGTATGAAGGTACTTGGTGAATATATAATAATATCTTTATATTTTTTTTTCTGTAAGAAACCATTAATTAGTAAAGATGAAATGAAATAGATAAGATATTTATTTATCTCAAACTTGTTGATTCAAAAGGGTCAAGTGGTCAACAAAGTTTTGTTGTCCCGAAAGAACACCAAAAAAACAAAAAACAAAAAATAGAGAATTACAATAATATCATTCAATTCACAAAAACTTGTATCATGACTAGGGCTGAGCAGGTTCACCGATTCATTGCCAATCAATCGAGTTTCGATTGTAGCCGACTGTGATTGCCTAAATGATGGACGGGAGGCAGCATGATTTTTTTTATTCTAAATTTTTCGGTGCAGTAGGCGGAAGAGGTTTTTCTATCCGAACCAACTTTGCCAACCAATTTTTCACTTTTTCACTTATCGACATTACCAATTGCCATATTACCAACCGATATTACCGATCGCCATTCGGTAACGGAACAAAAATAGGCGGAATAAGTCGGTAAAATTTTTGACTTTACCGACATTGTTGGTGCAAAATGCGAAAACACAATTTTTCTACCAAAACTGACATTACTGACCGACTCCAAGCCATGATCATGACAACTAGTCAACTACAATATATTATGAATTTATTAAAAAGTACGGAAATTCTAAACAAACAAAATTGGTAAAGACCAAGGCCTAAAATCCAAATTTACCAAAAAAAACAAAAAAAAAAATCATTCAATAAAATAACAAAGAAAATCAGCTACATTCTGGAAACAAGAATCCATTCGATTTGAAACAAATTGAGCTCTATTGGACAAGAATAAATTAATGTGAATAAGTTAAACAAACTCAGGGACAGACCTTGTGGGCCAGAACCCGACCCAGGCCCGTCCCAAATTTTGTAGTGATTGATTTTCGATGTTCAACCTTTTCGTTCTAAAGGATTTTTATTTATTTTCATTCAACCAAATTATATATTCCACACAATTTTTCTATTTTTTACCAAAAAAAAAGCTGAAAATGTAGAACATCTTTTTATCATAAACTAAACCTCTCAAGATTCTTTTTCAACATATTTTATTATTTTTTTATATTTTTATAAGAGAAATGTCAGAGCATCTAGTTTAGTTAATCTCAATGCAATCTTTTTACGGTGACAATTAAAATTCTTTGTTGCCACCACATGGGTGCCTATGTGCAATCAATCCTTTACCCGACCACAAAAATTGTGTGTTTTGGCATTCATTTTTTTGGTCAATGGGTAAAAAAGCTATTGGGCCGGATTATTTATTTGATTTATTTTCAATTTATTATTGTTCTCGTCAACAAGAAGTAGCTCAATCGACTGTGAACCACGCCTTATGAAGCGGAGGTCACAAGTTCGAATCTCCCCTCCCCCTACCCTTGTGTGGACATGTCAAAAATTTATTATTGTTCTTACTTAGCACTATAAAACCGTGATTGCTGCTAATGAGGCGTTTTGTCAAATTTTGGACAGATGGATCATCTCCATCTTTAAGTGAACAAAATGACCTCATATGATAAAAAAGTAAACGGATCAAAAAATAAAAAAGTTAGACCACAGTGGTGAATAAAATATTTAACCCTATTTTGTAACAATAACATAGATTTTTCAAAAGATGAATATCGGCTAGTTAATGTCTTAGTTGAAGTATATAAATGATAACAACCAATTATTTTAGAGTTTTTTTTTTTTTTTTTTCCAAGTATGTTTCTTTCTAATTCTTAGATTTATAATTAATCAAGTGTTCATGAGAGGACCGAATTTGTCATTGTTGACGTGATTGCCTTGCCAATGACATATCTAGTTAGCTTTTGGGAAATTTGCCAACAAAAATAATGACATGATTTTCTAAACAAATCAACTTTAGTTTGATTTTCCCATTTGGCCGGAGCTAGATTCAATCAAAACTGTTGAAATGGTCGACAGAATTATTGTGAATCACTCCAAGAAATATTTCAAAATCATGTGTTTCAATTTAGGGCCAAGACAAATGATTTGGTCAATATAAACACCAATACCAATTTTTAAAGGTACATGATGCGATTGTGGGGTACTCTAAATCTTTTTATTATTATTATTATTTAAAAAATTAATTAAAATTTTTTTTGGAGTACAACATTTTTTGTAGTGAGGAGGATCCTTCCTCTTTGGTTTTGTTTCGATGGTCTTTAGGCTTGTTTAGTCTTTTTGCTTTCTTGTATTCTTAAAAATAATAATAATAATATTTTTAAAAAAAGAGGGAAGTGAGGATTGCTAATTCTGATTGGATGGCCAGCAAAAGTAATTAAAATGATTTATTAGACAGTCCAGCCAAACAAATTAGGTGAAGTATAAAGAAGGCATAAATTAAATAAACAAAATATTTTCAACTGTTTAATATTAAATGGAGTAGGTTATGAAACCAATCCTACTATCATCCCTATTTTTAGTATCATCATCCAATCATTTCTATTGGCGAAAAATCAAAGCTAATCCAAGGGCTCAAAACTACTTGAGGTTCATCACGGTGAGGGGAAATGTTCCCACGTGGGTGTCCTTTTGATGAGCCTGGCCCCTTTGCCAGGATCAAGCCCACCTTCAGGCCCACAAGCCTTTTGGGCTGGGCACGTTAGACCTTCATAGCCGAGTCATTTCATTTTGTAATAATATTAATTAAATAATTGAATTTATCATTTTTTATAAGCTTAAACTTTTGAATTTAGTGATATGCAGTAGTTTAACATAATATGAGAGTCTTAATTTAAATTCTATCTCTTTAATTAACTTTTAATTTTAATTAAAATATTATGCTAAAGGGTCTCACTAATTCACTTCATATTTTAATTAAAATATTTTATAAAATGAGTCTTAATGATAAAAGAGAATTTACGTCCACGTCAAAAATATATATATATTAATCAAAAATTTAAATTTACTATTTTTTATCTCCTTAAACTTAAGAAGTACATAAATGAAGACAACAACTCAATAATATGAAAATTGAGAAAATGATAAAAATCTTATTCTTCATGAAAATAACTTCAATCAAGTCATGTAAACTAAGTATTTTACATCTTCTAATAGAAAGTAGACATTTCAACTTGAAACACTAAAACCTTTTCATACTAAATAATTTTCATTCTCTTGATAAAGTATTCATTGATAAAACCATCAAATCCATTGTTTTAATTGATTTTTGAAGATTTCAGTGTTAAGGATTCGACAATTAGTGGCAAGCGGCGAGCGTCGAATTAGAATTAGTAAAAAAGTTCATATGATATTTTCCATATTTATTATATTTGACGTGTTTACGTGTATGTCAAATTTTTATTGAATGTGATAAAAATAAATTTTACGCATCTTAATAGAAACGACTCTAATTTTTTATATATCTTCGTCATGAGTTATTTTTTTAAAAAAATTATTAATAAATAAATTTGTCGTTAAATTTGTGAAATCTAGACGTGAGTTCTACGGAAATTTGCGAAAATAATGATTGAGAGATGAGGGGTGATGTACTTTCTTATCTCTTGAAAATAAACCTTTTTTTTTTTTTATTTATTGGTAATTCCTATTTGTTGACAGAAAAGAAAAAGAGGTGGAACAGTTACAACCATACGATCGCAAAGAAGATTTGAAGTGGACAGTACGAAATGACAGGCGAACAGCAACCTTTTTTACCGCTGAAGCCAACGTCTCATCCAATCAAGTCGTCCCTAATTTATTGGCCGAGGGCCACGTAGCCAAAATACGTACGTGACAGTCTCTCTGGCAGCCCCACGTGTCGTGCACATACGGGCCGACAGTAGTAAAGAAAATTTGGACTCTGGTTGATCGTAGCAAAACTTTTTTCTCGTGTTTCCCACACCGCCCCACGTGTCCCAAAAACGCACACCCCACTGGCCACCACTCCGTTTCTCTAAGGCCGCGTTTGCTTCAACCATTTGTCTGGACCCTGGGGTTTGTTTTTCGATGGAAATAGGAAATAACGTGGAAAACATGTTTTCGGAAGAATTGTTTTTTATTTTCAAAGACTCTTATTTTTGCGGTATTATAATAAAATAGCCTCTTGCTTAAAAAAGTTGCTTTTAAAAAAAAAATAACCGCAATTGTGACCTTCACTTTTTTTTTTTAATCCTTATAAATAGTATCAGAATAATTTAATAAACACTAAAATATAACTAATCGAACTTTATAAATAATTTTATAAAATTAAAATTATAACTTGATTAATTTTTTAGAGTAATAAAGCATATATTGTTTAAATCAAAATACATTTTTAAATAATTTTTTTTTAAAAAAAAACATTATTTGAAATCCATTAACAAGCTAGCACTTTTCACCTTTTATGAATAATGACATTTGGTCAACATTTACATTTTCATAAAACTTCAAACAAAATTAAATAATATAGGAATTTATAATATGATTGGGATTGCGTTTGAACAATAGAATTTTTAAGTAAAAAAAGAAAAATTTGGACAAAAGTTGTATTTTTAAGCTTTTGCCAAAAGTGTGTTTTGGCCATATTTAGGCTTTTTGGACCCATAAAAGTGTTTTTTTTTTAGGGAAAAATACGTTTTAGCCCTCTCAACTACCACCTATTTATGTTTTAGCCCCCTAAACTATCAAAAGTTGTTAAATGACCCCCCAACTACCAAACAGTTACTTTTTAGTTCCCTCCGTTAGTTTTTGCCGTCAAAGTAGATGGAAGCATCCAAACTACGTCGTTTTGTACAAGGCATGGACTCACTAAAAGTCACATCAAAACGACGTAGTTTGGATGTTTCCATCCACTTTGACGGCAAAAACTAACGGATGGGGATAAAACGTAACTGTTTGGTAGTTGGGGGGCCATTTAACAATTTTGGATAGTTTAGGGGGCTAAAACGTAAATGGGTGGTAGTTGAGGGGGCTAAAACGTATTTTTTCCTTTTTTTATTTTTTATTTTATCAAATGAATATTTTTTTCTTCAAACGATTTTTTTTTTTTTTTTGTTTTAAAAGCACTTTTAGCCTCTTAAACACAATCTCAAATAAGCCTTTTCTGTTTGGAATTGCGTTTGAGAAATAGAACTTTTAAGTCAAAAAGAGTTTTGGACAAAAGTTTCATTTTTAAGTTTTTACCAAAAGTACATTTTGGTAATTTTTAAGTTAAACCCTTAAAAACGTTTTTAATTTGTTTACCAAATGAATATTGTTTTTTTCAAATAGACTTTTTGAGTTTTAAAAATACTTTTAGCCCTTCAAATGCAATCTCAAACGTACCCTTCCTCTCAAATTTTATAAATCAAGCTTCTTTAATTGCACGTATTAATTAAAAAAAAAACTTTTTAATTTAATTTTATCACATCAGAAAATGACAATATATATTTTCATTTGATCTTATTCAACTATTTTACAAAGGTCAAAAGTGCGGTTCGAAAGGGAAATCAAACATGCCTTGCGTTTCCCACACTGCTTAAAGACATCCCCTATCTCTCTCTTTCTGTCACTCTTATCATCATCATCAACACCCAAAGGCCAAAGCAAGTCTTTGGTGATCACTTTTAACTCGTGCCCGGCTCACGAGACGCAGAGCCAAAGCGCACAAGACTCACAAGAAACTGAGAAAAAGAAGAAAGGGAAGAATGGAGAGTAGTGGTGCGAAGAAGAAAAGCGTAGAACACGGACAGGTTATGGACGGTTCGGATATAATGGAGTTGGTTGGGAACAAGGAGGTGTTTAGCAACTTCGTGGACCATAAGTTCCAGGAGCTCGACAGGGATAGAGATGGTAAGCTCTCTGTGAAGGAACTTAAGCCTGCTGTTGCTGATATTGGTGCTGCTTTGGGTTTGCCTGCTCAGGGCTCTTCTCCTGATTCCGATCACATTTATTCTGAGGTTTCTCTCTCTTTTCTCTTCCTCCCAATCTTCTCCGCTTTTCATTCTATGGTGGTGATGACTTGACAGTGAAAATTAATTATAAAATTATCGCTCCTAAAATTGTATGATATTCTCATATTCATATAGCAGCTTAAACAGTTTAACAGTCGTATAGCAGTTTATGCAGTTTGATGGATTAATCTTTTCTTTTCTTTTTCTTTATGCTTTGAGCTAAAAAAGAAATGGTTCCTCAGACCTTATAGAGTTAGGTATTGGTAAATACTATTTATCCCAAAATATCTCAAAATAAGAGAAAAATTTTATGATAAATCACTTATCTGAAGACGTAAAATAGTTGATTAATTATACTCAATATTCTAATGGGTGTCACCCGGAGGCATTTTATGTTTAAAATTTTATTTATTTTGTTATTTAAAGGTATATATATATTAATGTTATTTTATGCTATATATTATGTATACGGGTAATGACTTGACAATATATAAACTATATATATTCACAATGTCACGACATTATGTATATATATTTTGATTATAAAAATGACTCTTCTCTCGATCTCCTATTCCTTAGAAATTTGTAGAGAAAATAAACACATTGATTATCACTCGTTTATCTACAAGCAGGCTGTGAGATTTGTCAGCTTTTCTGTGATAAAGTTAGTGCCTTTTGTTTTAATTAAAGTTCTTGTTGTCTGTGGAATTAAAGAAAGGGAGCTAGCTCCAATAAAACCAGCTTGTGCAGAAGATAAGGTTGCAAGAGTATATATATATATATTTTATGAAGGTTGCAAAAATATTGCTTTGACTTTTAGAGCGAGCTAGCTAGCTCTTGATCATCACGTTAATTTCTGTAGTATTCTAAGTTGTACCAATCCATTATCCTCAGTAAATTAAGATCTTAATATATGTTTGTTTTCATCCTTCAATGTCTGTCGTTTGTGTTCATCTAGAGATGTAATATTCTTTGTGTTTAGGACAGCAAGTTGCACCCACTCCTATGTCTCTGGCCGCCACCGGCCACCACAGAAAAGAATATGACTAATTAACTAACCTTAATTTATGTTTTGATTATATATGTTTATTAATTTGTTTATTGGTGATGGAAGTTTCAAGAATCAAGAGGGTGATGGATGAACTTGTCTTCTTGGGGTTATCTATACATATGGAAAAACATTAATTTTCAACGTTTCCATATCTAGATAGCTCGGGAAACATCCAACCTATGATTCAATTTTGTCGGTCATGTGGGACTTTACTTGTCAGTTGAGCTTCTCTTTTCCTACCTACTTTTGTTTCTTTTCTATCCTTTTCTGTGAGGAATCTTGTGACGAATGCGGTGGAAATTAACTATACCTTTTCTTAGACTTTACTATAACATGATTAGTTAACTAATGTCTAATGATTATTAATCATTTTTAGACGGTGTTTTTCTGTCTTTTTATTTTATTTGAAAAAGTATTCTAATACGACATAACTTTGTGTTTTTTATCTGGGTAGATTCTAGGAACCTAGAAAGACCTGTCTTTAATTTACCTGTCTTTTGATCTAATTGTCATGTTCTCTGCCAATTTATTCCAGTAGTGTGGACTGGCATTTATATGGTGGGCTGTAGCCACATGGAGGGCATTAATAACATTCAATCTATAATGTTCATATATAAATTGTTAATTCGTGCTAGGAGTACTACAACTTTTGCTATAAGTTTCTTACAAATAGACATGACAATTTATGTGATACTTATGAACACGTCAACCCTTAAACAATTAAATTTACTTTTCACTATTAGGAAATTGGCACTTTAGTTTGTAAGTGACTTGTCGTAAAAGCTATAGTACCCTATACATTTTCCTTGTCGATCAAGTGCTCAAATTCGATTAGAATTAACATTAAACTTCTTCCAACAGTAACAGTTGAAACCTAGTAATTAAGATCAAAGTATTCAAAATAGAGCTTATGTTATTCAGGTCTTGAATGAATTCACACATGGCAAACAAGAAACAGTGAGCAAGACCGAGTTCAAAGAGGTTCTTTCAGACATTCTATTAGGCATGGCTGCCGGATTGAAGCGAGATCCTGTTGTGATTCTCCGGATTGACGGGGAAGATCTGCTTGAATTCATCATGGGACCAAGTTTTGAAGCAGAGATGGTGTCCCTATTTTCACAGATAGACTCGAATGATGGATCATCCGTCCGTGACCATATAATCAAGGCTTTGGAAAAACTTAGTGTGGATCAAGGGATGCCCCCTTCTTCGGATTCTTGGGTAATTGATTCTTTTGTCGGTTTGACGTGGCATGCTGTTAATTAATTGTGCTGGCCACGAACCGATAATTTCTTCTTTTCCATTTTCTGTTTTCTTTTTATTGTGTAGGTTATGGAAAACGTTGTGCAGCCAGCATTGCAATCCTGTGCTGGCCATGATTTGGACAAGCCTGTCTCTCAAGAAACATTCTTGGTGGAGTTTAAGAAAGTAGCTGAGTTTGTGGCTCAACATCTCAAAGAGCAGCCTGTGATTGTTGCCCACAGTGAAAATACCTTTGATGGAAGTGGCGTTAAGAGATTATTATCCAACAAGTTTGAATTAGACAAGGTATTTTTTTTATACCATAAAACATTCCCTCTCCTCTTCTACTATATATGAAAACAATTTTCCAATATTTTTGACATAAAATTCCTAATGGGAACTGCATAATACAATCTACTGTGCAATGCAGATATTGAATGCAGCTCTAGAGAATGTGCCAAAGGATCGCACAGGAAAATTGCCTAAGGAGTATCTGCGAGTGGCTCTGGATGTTGTTGCCCCATCGGCTGGTCTACCTCCAATTGGTGCAGTTGAAGAGGTATGCTGCTATCTCACAGCTAACACTCATCTTCAGTCTCCAAATTCAGCAGAAATTTACTTGAATCAAAATTTATTATGCTTAAACATCAAAATTTCACATGTTCATTGATTCCTTGAATAAAGTACTTTTAAGGATTAATGTATGTGTAAAAAGGGCAGGCAAAACAGATTGGTAAGTTGGGTTTAGGGTGACCCTGCCAACCCGATAAGGGTAAACTCAAACCCAACCTGTTGACCTAAACGGGTCAAATTTCTTAAACCCAAACACAACCCATGAGTGACCTAATACAACCTGAACTCATTTATGAAAAACCCTAACGTTATAATTTTGTGTCGAGTTCACGAGTCGTGTAAAAAATTGTTAGCCTTAGTAATATAGTTGATTTGTTAGAATCTTAACTAAATGATTAAATCAAATTTTCTATCGGCTTAAGTTTTTGTGAGACAATCTCCATTTGAACTTTATCTCACCTCCCAATTCAGTTAAATATTTGATGTATTTGGTGTTAAAATAACAGATGGACAAGGTGGTTGGCGATGTGTTTAAGATGATGGACGCGGATGCGGGGAAGATGGTTAAAGAAGATGAGTTCAAGAAAGTATTGACTGAAATCCTGGGGAGCATCATGTTGCAACTAGAGGGCAACCCCATTCAAGTTTCTACAAATTCAGTGGTGCACGAGCCCCTTGCCTCTTCTTCTACACTTTTGCAGCCATCTTCCTAGCTGTCTAAATATATCAAGGGTCAAAAAAATAACAATAGAATTTTGTTAGGGTATGATTAGTAGCATAATTAAGTTGTGTCTTGTGCCGTTTAATGGAGTATATATAAATTAAAGATACCCCTTCCTTAAGTTGTGTAATGATTACTAGTTGTCAGTGGATATCCATCCCTACTTTCATTGTGCTAATCCGTTTATCACAGCTTTATATATAATAGATGGATAATCTCATATGTTTTTTCTTTGGAATATTAATTAATTTTTTTGGATAAGTGATAAATTACAGTAATGTTTTTAATTTATTTATTTTTAATAATGTTATATACTACACCTTCATTTTATTGGGCAAATGTAGCGATACTCATTTAGTCCTCTTTTTTTTTTTTTTTTTTTTGTGCCTAGTGGAATGAGGGTGTGATTAATATATATATATATATATATATGTAGCATTAATACTCTATATATAATCATTTTTTAACAAGCATTGATATAAATGTTGGTTGTTACTGGCATGTTAACGTTGTGGAATAGTTGTGAAACAAAAATGTGGTTTTTAGTAAGAGAAATACTAGGGTTAATAAATTTTTCATATTTGACCTATATTCTCTTACAAATTCAATAGATTAATCATTGCATTTAATTTCAAGTGACACGTTAATGTGAGATAGTTGTGAGATAAAAAATATAGTTTTTAACATTACTCGGTGATTTAATGTAATGTTAAGAGTAGTGATAATCTTACGACTGGCGTACATGAACAGTGTAACGCCAGTTGTACGGAAAACTATTATTTAATATAAAATAATATTAAAAAATATGATGAACAGTAACTTTTCAAAAAAATAATATTTTTCCGTACAACTGGTGTGATATTGTTCATGCATGCCAATTGTAGGATTATCATTACTTAATCTTACTCAATCTTAAAATATAAGTTATGGGTTCGAATCCTGTCTCTAAATTTCACCTAAGATTTTAAGTTTTAACACTTTGAATATCATAAAAGGTGGTAGAGCTAGAGCATTTTCAGATCCATGTTTCAAAATAGAAACTATAATATACATATGCTAAAGCTCGATTCTTGAGCCAAAGATAAACAGAAAATTCCAGTGAAGCACAAGTTCAACACCAAAAACGAAAACCACATAATTTTTTGTTAAAGAAAATTCCCATAAACCATCAATGATCAAGATCAACCACCCTTGGGCAAGGTAGCAGAGAAACCATGATAAAGAATGCAACCGAAAAAGGGTCCAAGCCAGAACACCCAATGCCCATGCCACAGCTCTCCTTGCTGCAGCAGCGCCGGGCCCAAACACCTTGTGGGGTTCAGTCCGGCGCCCGCGTAGCCCGGCTTTCCAGTCGCCACAATAGACACATAAACCGCTATTGCCACGGACGCCGCTATGACAGCACAAATCATGGGCATTCCAAGCTCCTTGTGCCTTTTACCGTCGAATGCCACCGTCATGGCAAGCAAGAGCAACAAAAAATTACACACAAATTCCAACATTAGCGCTGTTCCCAGGCTTAGAGCACTCCCAGCAGACTCCCTATAAGGGAGTATGTTCCCTATGTATAGGGAATAGGTCTAAAAAATCACAAAAAAGGTCCTACAGCAGATTCCCTATATGGCTCCCTAAACATTAATATGCTACAGTGGAGCCTTATATATAAGGCTCCACTGTAGCGATCCTGATGAATAATATATTGATAAAACTGATGCTTTCTCTCTCCTCTCTCCGCTCTTCTTTTTCCCCTTCTCTTTTCTTCTTCTCCGTTCAGCAAACACAGGCAATGAAACCCATTTGAAGAGGCCTTCCCTGACCCACTTTGCAATCTTAATCTCAAAGAGACCTCTGATTTTGTCTCTCTCGCACCACCAAACAAGCAGCAAAACCAGAGGTCTTTGATTTTATATCTGAGTTCACGAGGATATTTTGCATCGGAGAGCCATCACCGATTCGAAATCGAAGTTGAGGTACTTGGAACCTGCGGGATTTGTTTCCTACTTTTTTGGGTTTTGCCTTCGGTGTTCGATGTGAAATTAGGGTTTGTTTTCAGTACATTCGTCGAGTTGAATGGTTTGAAATATGATAATCAAACTGACTATGAAACTCGAAATGCCGAATCTGAAGCAGTGCAAGCTCGAAGATTCTGATTGGGAAGAAGAAGAAGGCTGCAGCTATGCGTACTCGGTGAATCCCAAGAAAAGGGAAACCCAATGGATATCACTCAGTCGGTAATAGTGGGGTTGAAGGTTTCAGCAATGGCTCAGGTTATTCTTGGTGGAGCGAAAGCGAAGAATCGTGTTGGGACGGAGAGTTGGAGTCGAATTCGAAGCAATTGAATGCGAAAAGAACATTGAAACGAAGCAGCGGTTTCGGCCAACGCTGCTGAAATCTCAAAAAGTTGTGCTTAAAAAATAGCGAAAATTATCTTCAACCTTGGAAGAGTTGCTGATAGCGAAAAACCCAGATTAGCACCGTGCACTGAAGAGATAAAGTGGAAGAGTTGCTGATCGAAGAATCGGAATCGGACAGAGGTGAGATGAGAGAGGCAGAGAGGGAGAGAGGTGCGGCTGTAGGGGAAAGGGAGAAGACAGAAGTGAGATGAGAGAGAGAAAAAATTAAAATAATAAAATAAAAAATAATAATATTTTAATGATATGGGGAACGATTAAGGGAAGCTGTTGGAGTGCATTTTGACATAGGAAAGCAAAAAGTAATTTAGATCCTTAAATGTAAGGAACATGACAAGAAAGCTGCTGGGAATGCTCTTATCCCACCCCGTTTGCATTGATTGTGCAGCCGCCTTACAAATACTTGGCTACTGCATCAACGCTCACGGCTCATCACGCTCTTGATCAACATAAATCCTACTATGGAGCCGACGCATTGCCCCAAAATATATACGCACGCGCGCACAGGGGTTATGACACATTTGAGCGCGGCAAGGAAGGAGATTAATGGATTCACATGGCAGCCGGATAGAGGGAATATTGCCAGGAGGAAGAAGAAATTAATGAAGAATACCACAAAAGGGATGAGCAGCTGGGGATCATGAAGAAGGCAGTTGTCACTGTCTCTGTTACTGCTGCCCTCCATAGCTGAAACAACAAGATTAATTAACCAACGGGACATGCAACGTTAAAAAACATAGAGGAAACTTCAAAAATGAATCCGGATTCACTACGCGTTTTGAGAAGATCTCATAAAATTTTAAAAACTTTCAATTTTACCCCTCGAACATTCAATTTGATGCAATTTACTCACTCCGTCAACTTTTGTAGTTAAACCCTAATAGAAACCCTTAAAAAGACTAAATTACCCTTCAATTTTCATAATGAAAAATGAAGGAAAAAAAGGGCATGGGTCACCATGTGATTTTATTTTTATAATAACTTTATTTTTTTTTTAAAAAAATAATAATTTGAAATTAAGGGTAAATTTAAAATTTATGAAAAGGTCAAGGGTATAATGGTCATTTAATCACTTTTAACGTTTAAAAACTTAAGGAAGGGTACATTGCATCAAATTAAAAGTTCATGTGATGAAATTGTGAATTTTTTAAATTTGGAGAGCTCTTCTCAAAACGCATAGTAGTTTAGGGACCTAAAGTGAAGTTTTCCAAAAAACATAGGACAAATGAGGCTTAAGGGCTGTCTGGTTGAATTATTGATAGTATTTATTTTATGGTGATCAACATTTAAAGTTATAGTGTATCTAACAATGTACACGAAGTCAATGTTGATACGTCTTTTAAAAAAAAATATAAGTCATGTAAAATCATGTATACCGTTAGATATAAACGTCGACTTTTGATAGCTAAATCAAGCTTACCTCGGATGAGTAAATTTCATGGGCACTAATGGAGGCAAGAAACGCTGTCCTTATGGAGTTTTGTCCTACTTTCTTACATGATCTTGAGAAATCTGAATCACCTTCATGGCCATTAAGGGATATATCAATATCCATGGCTGGAATAGTCCTGGACAAGGAAAATGTAAGAAAGTTTTCCTTTCGGAAAAGGGGAAAAAATAAAATAAAATAAAAAGAAAATTATTGAAGTGTACAAAAGAGGGATTTAGATATTGTGTAATAGGGTTGTCCTGTTGTAATCCAAGTCCCAAAAACTCGAGTTGCCCAAATACCTGCACGAGAATATAAAACCCGAGCACGCTCTCACATGAAGCCACCCTACTACATGGGATAATGAGATAATCCCAGCAAAAATACCAAGTATCTTTACGAGCTTGCTTGGAACTAAGTGGTAAGATCAAAGCTAAATTTATATTTATAGTCTTCAATTATAATCTAGAAGAATCTTTCTTCCTTAGAGAGAGGAATCTATCTCATTGAAATTTCTTGTTCACCCTTTGGAGTATGTGTTCTATATATATACTTAAAATTAAAATTTCTTAAAATTTCTGTTAGTGATTTTAATTTCTTAAAATTAAATCAAAAATCAAAAATATTTTTGTATATTCAAAATTGTTCAAACTTACTTTGAATTGAAGAAATAGCTTGATCTACTATATATAAGAAGTAATCAATTCTAAAAGACTCTTCAGCAAATTGCGTTGTCTCGTTATTAGCATTCTCATCAAACTGTTTCTTTCTTTGAATTACACGTTTTTAATGAAAAACATGTTATATTTCCATTATGGTTGCAATCTCTTTAGATGAAATCATAGTCAATGCAAATTCAGTTTTTCTATAAGTTTTAAAATAGAAAATAATACTTTTTAATTGTTCTATAGCAACCTCAATATACATGTCTTTCGATTGTAAATTTTTATTCTTTTGATGTGCAATTCCATCGATAAGAGACAATAATGTTGGTGATCGTTTTTTAATAATATTTCATTATCAAAATTCCACCAAAGAGACAAAGTCGACGTTGCTTAAAGAATTTTTTTTTTTCTTTTTGAATTATTTATTTTTATGTTGGTCCTTATTAAATTGGGCCTTATTACTTATTTGCTATTATTAGAGGCCTTAATTTTTTTTAAAAAAAAAACAATTTGGGCCTTATTAAAAAAAATATTATTATTATTTTTTTGCCTTATTAAAATTTTTTTGGGCCTTATTAAAATTTTTTTGGGGGCATTATTATTTAGGGCCTTAGGCGATGGCCTAAGTCGCCTACCCATTGAGCTGGCCCTACCGGTTCAAAGAAGCATTTTGGTTTAAATGAGATTTTTTTTAGGCTTAATCCATGGAGCGGAGGTTTGGGATTTTTGGTATGTTTTAGTGTTTTGACCTACTTGGGGGTTGTATTTATAGTCGCTTCTGACTGTAGAGTTTTGTACGTATGTATTAATTACTGACGCCTCATGTATTATTTCTCTCGAAAATAGTGAAACATCCCTTAAACTCTATGGACGTAGCCCTTACTGGTAAACCACATAAATCTGTGTTTGTAATTGTTTGTTTTTACGTTTTTTATTTTTTATTTTCTAATCTAACCAGGATAGATTTCCTATGTCTGGTATTGAGTGAATAAAATTTTCCTTCAAACTAGGTTGGAGGAATTTCCTTCAACCTAATCTATAAAAGTGACATGTGTCCGTCCCTTAAACATGTGAGATGCACATATTTTTTTAATAGTAGTGACAAAGTTGGAGTACGTTTTATTAAAAAAATTGACACATGTCTTTTTTATAAACTAGATTGAAAAAAATTCATCCAACTCAGTTTAAAGGAAAACTTTGTCCGTATTGAGTTATACGCTTTTGGAAGCCGCTATGGTGTTTATGGTGTTACCTAGAAGATAGTGTGAAAGCATATATTCTGACATATATATGTATAGAGAAAGAAAGAGTTATGCGTTCACTAAGCTTTGGTAGCAAGCATATTCATTCTACATAAACAAGGATGTCTGACTTTGAATACTTCATAGTATGATCAAACAAATTAATCACCTGGCACTCACCGAAACTGATTAGGCCAATCTCTACACTGCTGCTGCAACTTGATACCCTAAACATTTACGACAATGTTAAAAGGGAAAACTATTAAATTGATCTTCGATCGAGGTTTTGCTTCTATCAAATCCATTTTTAGGATATAGAAATTACCTTAAAGCTTCTTGTGATAACCTCTTGTATCAAATTGATCCATTTCTCGGTTTACTTTGTTAGTTTCTTTTAACAGAAACTGTGTCACATGGGTGTACGTACGTCTAGGTCTCCCTTCTCCGCCATATGCATACTCCAATTTGATTCAAGTCTATCTAAACCCTACAATCAATTTAGTAATTTTTCCTGATATTAAGCTCTCAATGTATTTTCCATGTGTTGGAGCGCTTTTCAAGTCCACGAATTTGCTAGCTACCCAGTAACTTTCTTGTTGGCTAAGCTATGAAGAATCTTCTTGTACAGCAATGAGATCTCTGTAAAATAAAAAACAAGGTCAGAGGATCTTCGGTTGAGGTCGAAGACTCTCCGATGCTTAAATTAGTATCTTTATTTGTGAATAAGAAAATATAATGAAAATTAGTCTCTAATTATCCATAAACCGGTGTGTGTTGAGTGAAATATGCAAGAAATGGGAGGGAGTGAGGGTAGATAGAAAGAGAGATGTGTAAGAGAGAGAGAGAGAGATGTGAGGGTTGTGAGACTAGCAGATTCAAGAGGGAGAGAGACGTGACTCTATGTAGGTCTTTGGTGGGGAGGCCTTGTGTGTAGAAAGGAGAGAACCCTGTATTGATAAGGAGCCAAAGTGAGATATATATGTGTCATTAGATGAGTGGGTGATGACATATTATAAATGTGTAAAATAAAATGGGGCCCACTAGGAGATATTTATCTCCCCAACACCATGCAAGTCAAATGCTGAATGTTAATTTATGTTAATTTATCTTGATTTTGGTTTATATATGTAACTAATAAATTACAACTTATTAACACGTCTTACAAGTTATTAAAAGGTTTAAAAATGCTTGTACCCATGGACATGGAAATGCTGACGTGGGATGATCTTAGCTAGTGTAGAGACAAAATGTCACGTGCTCAATTGTAGGCCCAGCCCAAAAAAATCCAGTGCCCATTCTAACGGTAGCCTCCTCTAACAAGTGTTGGGCCTAAACGTACTCATTGCTGGTTTCCTGGCTTGGCGATAATCAAAAGCTATCCATATTGAAGAAAAAAACATGTGCTGACGTGGTTTTGGATTGATTTAATTAGGGGTGAAATAGCGGTTGCAGTTAGCGGTTAGTGAGTAAAACCGTTAACTGCCTAGGCAGTTAGTAAAATCTACTAACTGCCCGGTTAGCGATTAACCGGATGTGGTTAACCGCTTTTCTACTAACCGCTTTTTATTAGGCTTTTTTTTTTTGCCTGTTTTAGGCTGATTTTGGGCTCACTTTAAACATTTTTCCCCCTTTCATATCTATTTTAGCAATAAAAATTGTTGGTATAAAGTAAACATTAGATGTTGGACCATTATAACAAAATCTTGTTGGTCACCTTCTATAAATCTATACAACATATAACATACGAATAAAATTACAACAAAATTATCATTTCACTTGTAATCTTGTACACAACATAGAAATAAAACACAAAATAGTTCATAAACTCACAAGCAACCAAAAAAACCAACTTGGTTGAACTTGAAGAACATCTCAACAAAAATTTAATAAACAAAACTGAAACATAGAAGGAAAAATTGTGTGTTAATAATATGAGAGCCCCTTAGGTCCGGATGGTCTGTAAAAGGTGGCTTTTACAGCACCCAATTAATAAATGTCACATCATACAAGTACACAAGCCCAAATAAACCCAAATGCACCGGATCATTCCAAAAATCAAACAGCCCCTGCCTCTAGCCCCGATCGCCGCCGAGCGCTAGACAGCCGGACTGCCGGGTTCACCGAGATCACCCAACCTCGATCGCCAGACCGCCGGACCGCCAGGTTCACTGAGATCGCCCAGCCCTGATCGCCAAACCGTCGGATCTTTGGAGTCTCATATCACCGAGCGCCAAGATTGCTGAACGCCAGACCGTCGGACCACCAAGTTCGCCGAGATCACCCAGCCCCGATTGCTAGACCGCCAGACCTTTGGAGCCTCAGACCCGCACCTCCAAACCAAACCCAGATTGCCGGAGACCCGATGCTACGGGAAACCCAAGCCCCGCAACGTCGCCGGATCTCCAAACCGCCATAGCAATGGGTCTGTAGAGACCCATGACGCCGTGGGTCTCTTGCTGTGGTTACAAGTCGCCTGAAACTGTCTTGACCCGCTTGAAAACCCGATCCTAATGCCTCAAAACCTGATTCTAATGCTTCAAAACCCGCTTCTAATGCCTCAAAACCCATTTTTAAATTCAAAACTAAAACCTAGATGTGGAAAGTGAACCCTTTATAAATTTTATCATCCTAAACGCCAGAAAAAATGGCTCTGGCGCCGGAGAATTTTCGAAAAAGATGACTCCACGGCGGGTCTGATCATGACCCACCCACAGGTCTGGACTGACCCACCACCCAGCTCTTTTGAGCTCAAAATATTGTGTGTGTGAATGTATTATATTTTTGTGAAATTGTTTTGTATTTGCTTAGATGTCAGCTTGTGAGTGGTGTCTGTAAAAGGGGTGTTTTGCAGATTGACCTGATTCAAGGTTTTCTCTAATAATATATGTATATATGAAATATATATATAATATTTTTAAAAAGGCGAAGGGCGGTTAGCGGTTAGGCGGTTTTTCAAAACCCACTAACCGCTTTCAAAGCGAGTAGCAGTTAGTGCGGATAGCGGTTAGTGTAGTTTAGCAGTTAACGGATGCGGTTAGGCGATTTTAAATTTCACCCCTATATAGAATGTTAACATACATACATAATAATAATATATATATAAAGTCCTATTATATATATTTTGCTTTGCTTAATTAGCCTTCTCTCATACAATTCTTTCTCTTCTCTAAGTCGCATCACAAGTCATTCTTCGAACAATTCTCGCACTCTCGTGTAGCATGTACTTCATTGAGTAAAACTAGAGTTTCAACAAAAGTATTCTTGGCAACAAGAGATACGTTGAATCGATCACTTCTTATTCTTAGATTTTTTTAATCGATTTATGGGTCTTGAGATCATATAACAAGCCCATAGACCCTTTGTCTCTTTTCAAATTCCCAAATCATTTTGTTGTTCCAAAAACTGAACATCGGCCAAAACCATCCATCTTTCTATTTCAATTAAATATTTTAGTTTACATTTTTGTAACAAGTAGTGATTTAATAGGTTATGTTATGTTATGGAGATTAACATCTTAGAGCGTCTTTCAAATATATATAGCATGTCACTTAAGTTAAAACTTAAGCTCATAGATTTGAAAAGTTACCTATCTTGAGTATTGTCACTTAACTTGTATAACAGCAAACAAGAAGTAGGAACAACAGAGTCCAACAAATTCAGTAGACTGATGATGCATTAAATAGGTGACGACAAGTTATGCTGATATGGCAATGTTAGTAACCTTTCTTCAGCCTTGAACTCCTTTTCGAACGATTTCAACAGGACCACCGAATGAGCCAATTTAAAACTAACAAGTTTTTGAAAGTAAGGTTTGTTTAAAAAAAAAGAAATAAAAAAAGATTATATGGGTGTCAACCAAATTCTTTTGACATTTCATATACAAAGAATATCAAAACCTAGTTAGCTCGGATAGCATTCAGATATTTACACTATAAATGAGAACGAAATACACCAACAAACGATCATTATTTACATTTTATTGTTCTAACAAAGGACAAAAACAAGAAAAGTAGCAACAACCTCATGAGCACATACGATTTGACTTCTCTAGACGTACACATGAACTCGGATTATGGCTCATTCCGCCATTCCATATTCCACTGACAAACAAGAAATGGTAACATAGCATAATCCATCACTCAACATTCAGCAAACATCCATGTAATCCTCACCACAATTCTTTCTTTTCTCTTCTTTGATCTTCTCTGAGTCACACCACAGGTCTTTCCTTACATAATTTGTGCACTCTCGTATAGCATGTACTTCATTGAGTAAAACTAGAGTTTCAACAAAAGTATTCTTGGCAATAATAGATCGGTTGAATTGGTCACTTTTTATTCTTTCATTTTTAATCAATTTATGGGTCTTGAGATCATATAACAAGCCCGTCCACCCATTCTTTGATTCCAATTCCAAAATCATTTCGTTGTTCCAAAAACTAAACATCGGCCGAAAGCATCCATCTTTAAGGGTAAATTGTTTAGTCCAAGACTTTACTACGCCATATTCCTTCATCAACCAAACGCTAGCACCACCTTGAAAACTATACTCTATTAAAGAAAGCAATCCACCAGAAACCCCAAGTTTAGCCGCATATGCATCCAAACTACTTAGACAATCCGGAAGCTTCATCACTCGGAATTCTTCATCACACGTATGAAACAACAAAACCACCAATTCAGGAAAGTAGAATGCCATATCTCTTTTATGATATCCAACCCAGTGGCTTGCCCCATTCACTAAAGCCTGCCTATGCTCAACTATGCTATATTGAAAATCTTCAGGAACCCTAACAGTCTCCCAAGTGCCTGTGCGGAGTTTATAAAGTTTCGCATGAGATAGAAAACGCCTGGTCCTGGACTCGAAAATTAACACCATTCTCAGAACCTTGTAATCATTACTTGTATGATCAAAACCGAACCCGTAAATATGGTATTCTCGGTCGGTTGTATCAAACTTGTAAGGTTGAGTAAGAGTCATGGACATTCTAATTGCAGGGTTCCATAGAACTAGGGACTCCAAACCATTTTTTCTAACCAAAGGCGCAAAAAGTATTAGTCCCCTGCAATCAAGGACATTTAGAAAACCTCCGCCTCTAATTTGGCATGGATATTCAAGTTTTTGAAACCCGCTGTCGCTGAATGAATCATTGATATGGAATAATAGGTATTGCCTCTGCATCACTCCGCCATCTTTGTATCTAGAGTAATGTAGAAGGTGGTGAGCGTGATTGTGGATTCTCTCACTATGTTGGGTGTGCGTGGAAATAAATGTAGGACTAGAGATAATGGATTTCCATGATTTTGAAACACACTGGAATCGTAAAAGCGATTTCACGGGTAGGCTTACCAGAATTTCAATCCAAAGATCGTCTGGAACTGGAAGTCGAAGCCCAAGCCGACGACGGTTTGACATCTCTGCAGCCTACAAGACAAAGCGGTGCGTATGCGGCGGCTCTCGGCTTGTTTTCTGTGAACTTAGGAGTTACGACGAAGAAGAAAACAATCCAAAGATTCAGATTTTTTCTCTCTTTTTTACACCCAAAGCAGAGGATCTTTCTTTCTGTGTGTAACTTTTATAGAAGAAGATTAAAAGGGATAAGTCGGCTAAAATCAAAAGTCCCAAACCCAATACCAATAGGAAAAGTTAAAAAAGAAAAGAAAAGAAAAGGAAAAGTAAAGAGGTGTGGGGCCGCGTATGTGATGGAAATCAAACAAATATATCCTTAATTATCCAGTTATCCTTATCTTCTTTATCATTTCTTCTTTTCTTTATATAAAATTAAAGAGCGAATGCGTACTAGGTATGGGTGTTCAAGCGATTATAACTGGCGGTTATTTACAATAATCGCAACCGGCAATCGCCTCCGTTTTAGGCGGTTATCGGATTTTCAATAACCGCAACCGTCTCCGCCTAGGTGGTTAACGGTTATTTTATAATCGGCGGTTAGCGGTTATTCAAACCGCTAACAAGCGGTTATAACCGGTTTTTTAAAAATGAGTTTTTGGGCTTTTTTTATATGTTAGGCCATCATTTTTCATATATTTTGGGCTTATTTTGCTATTTTTTGGGTTTATTTTACATACATAGTCATAATGCCCAAATCCATTAAATGTCCCAAAGCCAAAACATACTACAAACCATTGAAAGTTTGAAACCAGCAAACGTAAGCAAAACAAATATTATAAGCCTTATGTTTCATCTTATTCTACAACCAAAACGGCGTCGTTTTGGATTTTTTTTGTATATTTAATTAATATATAATTATATATAAATAAATGCGGTTAGCGGTTATAACCGCTTTTTCATACCCCTAAAACTAAAGGTGGTTAATAGTTATAACCGCTTTTTCATACCCCTAAAACCGCAACCGCCCTAGGCGGTCAGCGGTTATTAAAAAACAGTTATAAACGCCCCTCCTGAACACCCCTAATACTAGGGTTTCTTTTCTTTAGAAGAAGCTGGACCGGGTACTTGCTGGTGTGTTGTCGAAGCCCACCCGTAGGAGGAATAAATTAAGCTCGCGTTGGGCCTTGCAGATTCTGATTTGGGCTGGGCGTCCGGGCTTGGATCTGGTTTCGGATCTGGATCTTGCCTCTCGTTTTCTATTCCGCTGGAGCCTTAATTCTTCTGCCCTCGCGTTGCTTCCGGAGCATTCGTCGTTGCCTCTTTTGGTCTCTGATGATGCTGGTTTGGAGTCTCTGGAGGCTGGGGTCTTGGGCGTGATTTCTGGGCCGGCCGACGTTGGGTCTGGTTCCTGCTTCGCCTTTTTCTGCCCAGATTTCTCCTTCGGTGATGGGTTGTTCTGATGATCATACCCCTCTCCGGCGATTGCCAGGTTGCTCTGTTTGTTGCTCGGACGAGTCAACTCGCTGTGGGGTTCCATAGTTGTGATGTGTTGTTTCTCCGTGTTTGTTCAAGCCGCCAGTGGCCTCACCTTCGGCGTGGTTCCTTTCGTTTCCAAAAAAGGTCAGTTTTCTGTTTGCATATAGAAAAATGACAGAGGCATAACTAATTTGCCCAACTTAAATCTAATTTTGACCTTATTTTTTTATTTTTAAAAAAATAAATAGCAAATGAAAAATATGCGTCCTTGTGGTATTTTTTAAAATATAAAAATCAATATATATATAGTGTTTATTCTCGTTTTCTTGTGCAGCTGTGCCGCCCGTCGCCGTTCCTCACTACTGTCGCCGTTCATTATTCTCGTTTGGGCCTAAATATGCTCTTTCCTTTCCCCTGAAGGCTGAAGTTCATTAGGGTTGTTGGATTGCTGGGTGTTTTGTTTCTTGTGGGTTTTTTTCTAGGGTTGCTGGGTGTTTTTTGTATGCTTGGGCTACTGATGGTTTTTTTTTTGGGTTTTCGTTGGGGTTCTGTGAGGGAGATTTTTTTTGGTGCTCCCTGTGAGCTTTGGGTTTTCTTTGGATGCTTTGGGGCTTCTTGCCGCTCTCTTTTACTGTGTTGTGCTCCCTTCTTTTGGGGTACACCCCTCTATAATTGTTTGAGCTTCTTTTGGATTTTTGATATATATAACACATTACTTATAAAAATAAAAAAAAAAGCGAATGCATACGAATTCTTTGATAGTGAGAGACTCTTTTGCCCCTTAATTGTTGTTGATGATATTAAATCAAGGAATATTATTTAGATAAAAGTATAAAATGGCCCCTTAAACTACCAGTTTTTTGTAATTTAGTCTCCTAAAGTTTTAATTAGTATAAAGTAGCCCTATAAACTACCAACCCCTTATAAAATGGCCCATCTGTTAACTGAAACCGTTAAAATTGATGAAAAACCCAAAACAACGTCGTTTTGGGATGTAAATTTACTAAAATGCCCTTGTTAAAATAAAAAATTAAATTAAACCCCACCCTAAAACGTCGTCGTTTTGCTTTCCATAAACACAAGCCCTTCTTCCCCAACCGTGTTCTTTTCCACAGCAACTTGGCTGGTCAGTGTTTGTGAAGACGATGGAACTTGCAGCTATGGTCGGCAACTTGGCTGGTCGGTGCTCAAAAGTGAATTTGTTTATTTGTTTTTTAACGACTCTCTCTCTCTTCCTCGCCGGTGTCTCTCAGATCTGCAGTGAAATTAAAAAAAAAAAAAAAAAAACCAGCAATAACATGTTCCAAGTAACTTTTTTGATAAAAAACTGACTTTTCATTGATAATCAAGCCTCTAGAGCAATTTGCTCCAGAAGGACAGTATCCCGTATACAATCAGGTAGAGCATCGTGCCAAGTCTGGTTCAAAGCATGCTATGCTGCATATTTAGAAAGAGAATGGGCTGCAATGTTCCCAGTTCTCTTCACAAACGTGAATTGCCAAGGGTGAACAGCCCTCACTTCAAGACGAATTGCTCCCAATAACTGATCACTTGTTGCAGCAAATTGCTCGATCAGAAGTGAATTTATTGCAATCTCTATTTCCCCCAATAACTATTTCAAATGAAATATAAACTCAAAAGCCCAAAATGCCTCTATGAATTTATTGCAGTGAAAAATGATTTGAAAATGTAAAAACAGAAAAGGAAAAGGGATGAGTGAGATCGCTCAGGTGAGCGAGGTGGTCGACCCGCAAAATTTTCTCGCAAGAGGAGCAAGAGGAAATCCTGCGTTCCAGTCTGTTGAGCTTGGATTTCACCAAGTCATCTCTGCGATCTTCTTTTTCATAGCGATTAAATTAGAAACCTCAAACATATGCGTAGAGTGAGAAACAGAGAGGTTGAACTGGCTGGAGGGGTTGTCCAGTGGAGCATTGGTTCTGAAACCAGCAAAACGACGTCGTGAGGGCATTTTATATTCTTCAATTAAGACTGGTGAGGACATTTTAGTAACTGTGCATCCCAAAACGACGTCATTTTAGGTTTTCCATCCATTTTAACGGTTTTAGCTAACAGAGGGGGCTATTTTATAAGGGATTGGTAGTTTGAGTGATTACTTTATATCAATTGAAACTTTGGGGGGTTAAATTACAAAAGGATGGTAGTTTAAGGGGCCAGTTTATACTTTTTCCTATTATTTATGTCTTTTGCAAGGTCATTTATGTCTTTTATAATTTTCAATTACTATTTTATTTATGGGTATTACTATTTTATGAAGTTTGTGATTGTAGTTGTTCAGGTGCTAACTGGGGTGGCTTTCCTTTCTTTCTCCATTATTTTCTTCATGGGGGGTGGAATTCCAAAACTAGTTACTAAAGAATGGATGCATATACCTTTGATTACAATATTACTGTGAACATAGAGAACATCATATATAGTTTGCACTTATGTTACTTGCTATGTCTTACACATACTTTCTAATATTTACTATCTAAGAAGTTAGGATAGGTATAAATGTGATTATGGCAATTTTACCTTATACCTTGCTCTTAAACACTGCTTATGAGCTCAGTCTCCAGTAATAGTATCATTACTCAATGTCAGCTTCTATGTCAAAAAATGCCTAGATGCTTGATGTTAAGTTTGGAGTCTCATATATAGCATATCTCCATTCTCGTGGTTCCCATTTTTTTATCAAGTTTAGAAACTTGAATAGTGCATGCCTTTAAGCACGCATATTTGTGTAAAATTGAACATCTCTTCAGATTGTGGCCTAACTTTCTTGTACTAGAGGAGATTGGTAATAGATGTGTGTTTCAGCATTTTGGATGTGTAATGAGCAACCATGATATTCTAAATAATCAGTTTTTCTCATAGAGAAATATTTCCTGAAGAACTGTACATCATATGACATGCTTGCAGAATTTCTTTGTTATATTATGTGAATAGGTAACGGACATAAATTCTTGTGCTTATGAACAGGGAATTAATGCCCTGGCTGCTTTGATGGAACACTCCACTCTGGTATCTGTCTCAAATTCTCTCAAGGCCATCCCTGAGAGGAAGTTCTCAGTCGATGAAGAGTCTAGCCAGGAGAGATCAAAAAGAGTAAATGGGTTTATGTGTTCCAAAGAGAATATGCAATTGTAGATCTTGCACTAGTCAATGTATGTTTGTTTCTTAATTTCCTTGGGAAATTACTTGTGATTTTCTGACATGAATGGTAGTGCATTGTAAGACTTTACATGCTTAAGATCTGCCTGATTATTCTATGGAGTCATTCAAATTGTGAAGTCTTTTTCTCCTCTCCCAAAAGATTTTCCTTTAGTAACATGAATTTCTTGACCCTGCTTAAGAGAATTGGTTGTGCGTATAATATCTCGGTCATCCATATGCATGAAGAAAAAAAAAAACTTGTATTAGCATGCACAAGGAGTTGGCTCAATTTTGGGGATCATAGACCTTAATACTGAATCTGTAAAGGCTCCAGTTTTACGTTTCAGATACTCAATTGGAGGTTTTATGAATAGAATTTTTATTTAATAACCTTAAATGTTGTCAGATGACGAATTGTCACTATACGGAGCACTGCAATGCCAGTTAGGATTCTCATTCTCATCTCCGCATCTCTAGCTGTTCTTTCCTAATTCCTTTCCGTTAACATTAATGTTTTTTCCCTCTTAACATGAAAAGTTTGTTGGCACTGATGAAGCAACAACCTGTGTAATTAAAAACAAGCCATCATACTTAGTCTTGATCTTGTTGAACTTGTCCCATGCATCAGCCACTATCTTCAATGAATATTGATCATCGTCCTCTTTTAGAGAGGGTATTGATAGCTCGTAATAAATTTTTATTTATTTATTTTTAAAAAAAGTCAATAACAATCACAATGTGAGACCGTAATCCATTTCTATGTAATCAAATCTCTCGATGCAAAAACTAGATTTAGAACCAAAATTCCTTACTGTATTGTCTTTTAATGTATTATGACACAGGTCACCAAGTCGTTGAGAACTTTTATGGTAGAACTCATTTATATAGGAGACAGATCTACATGGAATTAAGGAAATGCAATCCCAATGCACAAACACGAGTACTTAGAAACAACAGTTAACACTACATAAATAAAGAGGATTATATGTGCTAATTATTCAAAAAGATACTCGCGGATACCCTTACACACTTCCAAGATCTCAGCATTCATGTCGTACTCTTTGTCCCAGTCTTCGCCTGGAAGCTCTAACAACCCTTCGATAATCACATTCGCCCTCTTAATCCCATCTTTCACGTCGTCCTAATATTTCTACGAACTCAATTTAGGCTTATTTGCTCAAACAATAACAATCTGTAAGTGCACAATTGAAAAATAATCTTCATAGAATTTATTTTTAAAATCTTTTCCTAACGTTAGATGATATCATATCTATTCATCTTGGTAAGGAGGAGAAGTAACACTCAGGGAATAAAAATTATTAAAAAAAAAAACCATTTGACAAATCTGGATTCCAGCACACCCATATTCTTCCTAAATAATGACTTAAGTAGTAATGAATGAATCCCCATCGATCCCGGGACTATATTGTCATGAATTTTCAAAGCATTTTCTTCGTTTACCCTTGTCTCAATGATATACACAATACCCACATTTAATTTCCTCACCTCCTTTCTCAGCTCCCTTTGTTTAAAGAGGTCATTCCTGTTCAAACACCTCTACTTTCACTCCCAAAACTTAGCCAACTTAGGGTCATTAACAACATCCTCCTTCACTTCCAAACCCTCCTCATTATGTTTGTTATCAAAAGCCGCAAAGGAATTAGACCGCAAGCTCCTTATTCTTTTTGTCCCACTTACAGGAGATTATGATGTGCAATATATTAACCATGCAAAACGCAATTCCACATGGGTGAAGGTATTGGTCCTATAAATCTAATAGTTAATTTTTTAAAAAAGTTGAATGCGAGAAGGATAGGAAAATGACAAAAAGCAATTCTCATTAAGATTACAAAGATTTGTGTTAGTGATCGGAAGATTGGAATATATTTCTTTGAAATGGCATAGATATGGCTGTGTTCCTTTCTTTTGTAAGGTCAGACAAAGTGCTTTGCCTTAAGAGGTGGTTTATTAGCCTTTTATCATAGCAAGCGAAGAATAAATTAACTAAAATAATGTAGAGTTTTTCCAATCCCTAGAGTTGCAGTTAAATCAAGATAAGATCTTTTAGTTTACTGTGGAGCTTTTAAAATTCTTAAACTAGATTTTGTTAACTCAAAATACAACTTAAGTAAGATGATAAAATACATTAAAGAAAGATTAAGAATTCTCTAGAGGGGTATATACCACATACTAAGATGGTAAAATTTAAACAGTTTGATCAAATATGAGTGTTAAGATTCTAAGAACTTTACTGTGAAGTAACCTAAAACATCCGAATAATCTTAATTTAATGTGATTTTCATGGAGACCTTTACGTTGGGTTAAAAGGTAGGGATATCTTGAATCCATTAATCATTATGAGAGAGTGATCATATTCAATGACCTAGTATAACTCTTTTTGTGACCTCTCATAGACTTTATGAAATTTGACCTTTTATAGACCCTCCATATCTACACAATCTAAATCATGGGATAAGATGCAAATTGGTCAATGACATCAAAAGTCATATCACCCCCAGTTGAGCCGATAACTGCACTTAAAGGTTTATTGCCTCTACAGTTTATGAGGCCAATGTAAGTAGTGTATTTTATGAAGAAAACTGAATGGAGAAAGTACAAGGGAAAGAATGTGTGTACCTTCTGACTTGAATGGGTTTACTAGGACTATATCTCTCGGTGGGGCCTTCCTTAAGTCAAAGGGGACAAAGGGCACTCTCTTCATATTGCCAATGCTATTTCCTAACAATCAGCCAAAATTCATGTCTTAGTGACATTGGTATACTCATTGAAACAGGTCGAATCTTAAACCCAAAATCTGCAAAACAATACACCGAATCTTAAACCCATGCCAGAAAAGCTATCACAAATGCTACATTGACAACCTCCAAGGAGATATCCATAATGACCAACTCCATATTTTAAAGAACCCCAGTAGAGAAAACGAACGGAATTCCCTAGCTAAGAACTAACAACAAAGGGAGTCCCCTGCATATATAACAGTACCTTTATATCAAAAATGACAAAAAATAGTGACAACCCAATTCAGGTAAGTACCTACAACATTGAAGAAGAAAAAAAACAAAATTGAAGTTGAAAATATATTCATGAAATCAATACAGTATTTGCCTTCCCTTCCATTATAAGCTTTTTGTTCTCTGCATTATGAGCTTGAAAGGAACTCAAGAATACATGGGGGGAAGCTTAGAGTTTGGATACTGCTCGTCTCCTGATCTTTTCATTTTCTAATAGTTATTCAGGCATTATGTGCTATGGCTTGTTAGCACATTATTTTGGTACCATGGTACATGAATTACTTATTTTCTTATTCCATGTTCAATTGATTTTGTTCTGCACATAAAAACCAGCTTTAATAAACCATCCATGTAGAATTAGGTTCTCCTAAATCACCATCCTAGCGCTATTTAAATCCCAGAATTTTTCAGCAGTTTACCTTCTTTTAGATTTCTTAAGAAATATATATATATTTTTTTGGATAAGTAATGAAATATAGAAAACGCACAGAGGGGCGCAACCCTAGTACACAGGAAGTATACAAGAGAACGCCTAATGGGGGCTAGAGAAGAGAAGAAGAAAATCAGAAAAAGTAATCACACGAGGGGCAAGCCAAGCTGCTGCCAAGTGAACAAGGTAGTGAAAAAGAAATGTAAAAGATCCTCCAAGCTTCTTTCAGAATTCTCGAAAAATCTCTCATTCCATTCGGATTCTTAAGAAATATATATATTTCTTTTTCTTGTTGCTCAATCTATATGTAAATTAATAGTGTGACCATTCTTTTCTATTATGGTGAGGCTATGTTACCTTGAGAAAGTAGAGAAACTATTCTTGCATTTAATTAGATTTGGCTAATTTTGGTTTATTCTGTCGTCTTTTTTTCGTAAGTATGTTTATTCTGTTATCTTTTCATTGTCTTAGGTTATTTTTCTAGTATAACCTCTTTTAATGGTTCTATAATTGGGGCTCATTTGATTTCAAACCAGTGCCATTCACAGGGTGGACTGTTAAGTCTCATGGTCTGAAGTTGTCTTCCTTCATGTACAACTCATCATATAGAATTAAGGGTAAAATAGCGGTTGCGGTTAGCGGTTAGTGGCTAAAACTGCTAACCGCCTAGGCAGTTAGTAAAATCTACTAACCGCCTCCACTAACCGAGTAGCGGTTAACTGGATGCGGTTAACCGCTTTTCTACTAATTGCTTTTTATTGGGCTTTTTTTTTTTGCCGGTTTTGGGCTCACTTTAAACCCTTCTTTTGCTCACTTTAAACATTTTTCGCCCTTTCATATCCATTTTAGCATTAAAAATTGTTGGTATAAAGTGAACATTATATATTGAACCATTATACCAAAATTTTGTTGGTCACCTTCTACAAATCTATACAACATATAACATGCGAATAAAATTACAATAAAATTATCACTTCACTTGTAGTCTTGTACACAACATAGAAATAAAACACAAAATAATTCATAAACTCACAAGCAACCAAAAAAACCAACTTCGTTGAACTTGAAGAACATCTCAACAAAAATTTAATAAACAAAACTGAAACATAAAAGGAAAAATTGTGTGTTAATAATATATGTATATATGAAATATATATATAAATATATATTATATTTTAAAAAAGGCGGTTAGCGGTTAGGCGGTTTTTCAAAACCCACTTTTACTAACCGCTTTCAAAGCGGTTAGCGGTTAGTGTAGATAGCGGTTAGCGGTTAATGCGGTTAGCAGTTAGCGGATGCAGTTAGGCGGTTTTAAATTTCACCCCTAGATTTAATAGTTGATTGAGATTGTCTCAATCAACATTATAAAATAGTTACGAGATAAATGATTTGAAATCTTATAGGATTTATGCAAATATGAGATTCACATGTTTGGTTCGTTCTTAGTCTTTAGGCATCCAGTAAGAATTATCTAATTCTCCCCAAAATATCCTTATGTACGTTTTGCCCATATTCTACATATAATTAATTTGCACGTTTTACTACCAATTAAAAAAAATGTTTTGACCATAAATTTATGATCTATTTGAAATTGCATTTGAGAAATAAACCTTTCAAGTAAAAAAACACTTGAACAATAGCTTCATTTGCGTTTTGGTAATTTTTAGGCTTTTTGACCTTCAAAACCGTTTTGAATATTTTTACCAAACATGTTTATTTTTTTCGAACGAACTTTTAGGGTATTAAACACACTTTTGAAGTTCACAAACGTAATTTCAAATAAACCCTTAGTCTTATTGCTCACAATGTAGAGAGAAATAGAACCTACCGACAACATCAAGCACTCATGTCAGGTACAGCCCATTGAAAATCAATTCACCCATCCAAACGTCCCACAAATGGAAGAGATGAAAAGATATTTGGCTGAGTTCCACTATATTATTTTTTTAAAAAAAAAGAAAAGAAAAAGAGAGAGAATTACAATTAGAGGCTGATCTCAAGTGCATGAGCCCCTAACATCATCATTCATCACTTTTGCAAACATTTCACATGCATGGTAACTAGATGATCCTATTGTAAATGGATTTGGCTTGAGTTCAATTCCAATTGGAATTGAACTCATCCGGATTGAGACATGTGTCTCATTATTTTCAACTGCAATTGGACCAAGTCAAACACATTACCTAAAGTTTTCCTTGAAGATAAGTAGGATTGCCATTTTCGCAAAGGAAAAATGCTACACATACTCCCAAGTGTTCATTCCCAAGTACTCATTTCTTAATGTGAAGTGAAAATTAGTATTTGATGAAATAACAAATAAACTTAGATGTACTATTCAATGGTGATTTTCAAGAAGTAAACACTTGAATGTGAGCACTTGGGAGTATTTTGACATTTCTCAAGCCCCAACTAACCTGGAAATGTCATACTCCCCCTCTACCCATACCAAACCCTAATTTGGCATGTTGATAGAGTAAGCATAATAAACAATGCAAGCCAAAAAGGGGCCAAACCAGAAAACCCAATGCCCATCCCACAAAACCCCTCCTTCCAACAATGCAGGGCCCAAACACCTTGCAGGGTTCAACCCTACACCTGCATAACCAGCCTGCCCAGTAACTGTTACTGACACAAACACAGCCAATGCCATGGCCCCTGCCACCACACCTGCCACCACACCACACACAACTGCTAACCCAAGTTCCTTGCACCTTTTCTTGTCAAATCCCACAGTCACACCAACAAAGAGCACCACAAATGTGCAAGAAAATTCCAAAATCAATGCAGTTTCTCTGCTTACTGCAGATGTTGCTCCATTGGCATTTATTGTGCATCCGCCTAAGTAATACTTGTGTGCTGTTTGGTGGTTCCTCACTCTTCTAATTAAAAGAAAACCCATTATTGAGCCAACACACTGCGCCAAGACATAGATGGAAGCACGAGCAAGAGTTATAAGACCCTTGAGGCAAGCTATGAATGTGAAGACATGGCTCATGTGGCCACCAGATAAAGGAACTGTCGCCATGAGGAACAGGAAGGCTATAATGAAGACAGCAAGGGCTACAAGAAGCTTGGGATCAACGTCCTGTGAGTCCAAGCAAGAGATGATGGAAGATGTGAGGGTGAACATAAGGAGAGCAGTTGCTACCAACTCTGTGAGGGCTGCTCTCCACATCTGAAACAAAGAATCAACCTCCTGTGAGTCATACTCCCCCCCCCCCCCTTTTTTTTTCTTTTATATATATTTTTTCTCCATGAAGTAATAAAGTATTGGCATAACATATATAAGTGAAATAATTAGAGATAATGAATGTAATTGAAGATCATATTTGGATGAATGATCTTTGGGCCAATATTAATAAATACTAGGGGAATTCCAAATAAAAAATTCAGAAAAAAAGAAACTCAAGTTATTATTATTATTTTTTTTCTAATTAAAATAGGAATGATGGGCGACCAGAATAACTACTCAACGTCTCTACCTAGGCGTGATCATAATAGTACATGCCCGTTGAACATCGCTAAAGAGGGGCATAGATAGTGAAAATTATAGCCGCTCTCTCAAGACTGATCAAATCATAGCTTAATACCAACCCCACCAACGTCAACTCTAACAACACCCAAACCAATAGATAAGCTAATTATAACCCCAAGTGTTTCCCATGGTGAGATTCGACCTAGGGATTTAGCCTCCACTGACAACCTGAATGCCACTAGACCACACCCTAAGTGGTTCTTGAGTTCTTAATTGGTAGTGAACATTGCAACTTTTTGAAGTTTAGAGGAACATTAATTGCAAATTAGATGGTAGTTTAATTAAGGGGTAAGTTTAGTTTCCCCTAAAGTCTATCTCTAATATTCCACATAAAATATATAAAATTAATTAAGGGATGTAAATCATGTTTAACAACTTTATTACCATTCTTTTTTACAACCCGGTAGCCCTTGAGAAATTCAACAGGAATTAAGGACCTAACAACTATATCTGAACACAAAAGCAAGAACAAAAGAAGCTTACTTGAGGGGAGACATATTCATGCATGGGCACCTATGGAAACAAGAAACTTTGTTCTGAAAGAGTTCCTTGTAACATTTTGTGCTTCACATTTCTCGAATGATGTTGGAAATTCCTGATCATGATCAGCTTGTCCAGGGACAACCATATCCATGACTTGTAGAGAAAGTGAAGAGATCGATGATCACTTCTTGTTCTTTCTTTTTTTGAAGTGATGGGGTGAATTAAGAGATAGAACTACTATACGTACGTACCAATTCAAAGAATCTTCATGGAAACTTATAGAGAATGGGAGACTAATGCCAACGCCAAACTTGGCTGCTTCCACCCATGTTTTTGTAAGTGGCCATGATGACAAAACCAGATTAAATTTTGCAAGAATATTAGAATAATATTCTACTATTAGAATAAATTAAAAGTTATTTAGTCAATTATCGAACAAGGAACATCGATCCACATGTTTTTGCTTAGAATAATATTTTATACTATGAACAAGGATATTCATTTTACATTAACAAGAGGATGCCTGTTGACAATCTCTACACTAATGCTCGTTGATATCGTAAATATTATATATACCAATATGAGGGCATAATTATTAGCTAGTTTTCAATGATGAGTTCTATATATCTAAGGTTTGTATCATTTGGTATCAAAGTCAAACACTACTTCACAAGTTTGAGTCACCAAGGGGGTGAGTCGGCCGGTGGCCTATGAATTGGATTCAAATACTGATATATGAGTGGAGCCGCCAAAAGAGAAATAGTTATTATCAAGTTAGTGCTGATAGAGCGAGTTGCGATGGACATCGACTGCAAAAGCATAGTGGTATGTTTAGCGGCGAAGCTAGACATTCAGGGTGCTGCTAAAAATTTTTTGAGGGCGCCGAGTAGTAACTTGCGTAAGTAGGAGAGAAGAAATTTTTTTTTTTTGTTTTTTTCTTTTTTTGGGAGTGTCCCGTGGAACTTGGATAGGAAAACAAAACAAAAAAAATTAAAAAGCTCACAGCACACCCAAAGCCTCAAGTGGCTCCGCCACTGGGTATGTTACGATCCTTGTGTCCTACATAGACTTAACCATATATATATAAGCTCTTGGACACCCTTGCAGACTGCTTTTTAAATGTAAGTTCTACCCAAAATTTATATGATCACCGAGAATAACTTCTATAAGGAGTTGGTGCCAACTCCTTTGTGCCCACCAATTAGAATTGAACAACTAAGATTATCACACCAAATCAAATAAAGTGAAAAACACCCAATTAAAATACCCATTAGCGACAACTAGAGCACTGGAGAGAGAGAGAGAGATGGAGCACCGGTGTCTTTTTAGAGAGAGGTTGGGTTCCGGCGTCTGGTTGGGCTCCAGCGTCAGATTGGGCAGCAGAGAGGTCTGGTCTATGGCGTTGGGTTAGGCTCCGGTAAGATCTCTGCTACCGCCGAAGAGAGAGGGAGAAAGAAGAGCACCGAGAGAAGTTCTAGAAACCCACCAAAATTCAGTTCTTAGCTGATGGGTTTGAGGAATAATTTTTCTAGGTTTGAGGAATAATTTTTCTAGGATGCAGGTTTGAGAAAAATTCACATTGTGAGAGAAAATCAGAGAAGATTCAAAGGCACGGTGCAGAGAAGATCCCCTGTTTCTAGGATTTTGCCGTTTACAAGTAGAATTGTAAACAGCAAAAGGAGGGTTTTGTTGGTAGTGGGTGTTTTAATTGGGTGTTTTTCACTTTATTTGATTTGATGTGATAATCCTAGTTGTCCAATTCTAATCGGTGGACACAAAGGAGCTGGTTTACACCAGCTCCTTAAAGCATCCACAGCAGACTCTTCAAATTTTTCTCTTCAAAATAACAAAAAGTAGACTTTTTGTTATTTTAACAACTCACTTTTTAGAACACCAATTTCAACCTCTCTACTTTAACAATTCACTTTCACTATTTCATTAAAATATTATTTTTCACTTTCCTTCTCTACTTTATTTTTCATTAAAATATTATTTTTCAGTTGCCTCTTCAGTTGCCTTCTGAGCCTCATCTTCCAAATCCTCTTCACGCTCCTCATCGTCATGGCCTTGGTTGTCTTCATCTTCTGGCTCCTCTTCCGCCCCAACGAGGTGAAGTTCCGCGTCATCGACGCCTCGCTCACCCAGTTAAACTTCTCCACCGCCGACAACACGCTCCACTACAACCTTGCCCTCAACATCTCCGTCAGGAACCCCAACAAGCGCATCGGCGTCTACTACGACAGCATCGAGGCCAACGCTTACTACCAGGGCCAACGATTCGACACCGAGACTCTGGTGCCATTTTACCAGGGGCACAAGAACATGACCGTTCTCAGCCCCATCTTCAAGGGCAGCAATTGCTCCCGCTAGGCGCCACCAAGGTCTCCAACTTCGATTCGGATAAGTCCGATGGGATTTTCGGTATTTCTTTAAAGCTAAATCTTCAAATCAGATTCAGGGTGAGTTGGTTCAAGATTGTGGTCAGAGTGCAAGATTGCCGTTGACGGAGGTGAGGAAGGGTTTGCAATCGTCGATGATTCGGTGGAAGGGGTCGCCAAAGAGCGGCGCCAAAGCTTCATTGACAGATTGCAAGTGGAGGAGCTCCATGGTCTGAGTCGTCGGGAGCTCGAGAAGTGCAGTGAAGGAGCTAGCGTTTTCTAGCGTTTTCCGGCGGTAAGGAAGAAAGCTGAGAAGGAAAGAAAAAAAAAATGGAGGGCTGGGGGAAGAAAAAAGGAGAGAGAAATGAAAAGGAAAAAAAAGGAAGAGAAAGAAAATATAGTTGTTTAATGAATGAAGAGGGAATAGTAATTTTTAACTTTGAAGTTTTGCTGTTCACAATGTTAGTTTTTTTGTTAAAATAAAGAGTCTAAAAAGTGGGGTTTTAAACCATTTTTGTTAAATTGGCTCTTCAAACTAACAAAAAAATGGGTTTGAAGAGCCTGCAGTGAGTACTCTAATAGAAGTTATTCTCATATGTTTATGGCCCATATGGGAATAAACTCTTCATATTTGATTCATATTTTATTATAAATTAATAAATCAATCACTAAATTTGTAGAGTTTAATATTGACTTATGTGAAATCTATGTAAATTCATAAATCTAATGATTAATTTGTAAGATGAGATGTGCAAAATATGAAAATATTGACACCTTTCTCACCCTTTGTGCTGCCATCCACTCAGCTACTTCACATGCTTTATTATCCCCTACCTACATGACTTTTTTTAAAAAAAATTTCTTCCTTTTTTTATTTTTAACTGCCCTTCGCCATTTTGTTTTCCCTACGTGTCAAGTTAATCGATTGTTGGCCTTAGAGCGACAAGATATTGGTGGTGACGTGGACATAAGCTTATGTATTACCGTTTCTGTTAAAAAAAATTAACAAAAAGTGGACAGCGGAATCAATTTGATACAGGAGTAACCCACATAAAGTTACGAGATAATTTTTGTAACCCATGAACCAATTTGATTAAAGTCTAAACCCTAGAAATCGATTTAGTTGCTAGTTTCTCCTAATATTTTCCATGCAAGTCAAAACTGATATGGGGTAATTGATTTTTCATTAGAAAACACGTAAAAATTAACACATCATAATCAGAGACTGATGCTGAGTTATTGCATCATGGCAACAGAGTTACACAACTTTTGCTATAACTTTTCCTAGCTTAGCTTATAAAGACAGCCTTCAAAATGTTCAGGAAATCATGTTCATACCCATGGGCATGGAAATGCTGACGTGGGATTATCTTAGTGTAGAGATAAAATGCCACGCTGGCAATTGTGGGCCCAGCCCAAAAAACCCAGTGCCCATTCCAGAGGTGGCCCCCTCTAACAATTGCTGGGCCCAAACACCTTGCTGGGTTCATTCCGGCACCAGCGTAGCCCTGGGCTCCTGTCACAGTCGTTGACACAAACACAAGAAGGCCCACTACTATTCCAATGACGGAGAAAATGATAACCCGGCCCAAAGCCCTGGCTTGGCGATGATCAAAAGCTATCCATATTGAAGCAAAAAGAAGCACAAATGTACATATTATCTCCAGCCAGAGGGCTTGGCTTGTCCCAAGCCCAATAGAAATCGGCCCTTTTGGCCCCGGCGCAACGACGGTGAGAGTGCAGCCGCCAAGGGAGAATGTTTCTTCAATGGTGCTGTTTACCACGGCCTTGAGTGCTAGCGCACCCAGCACAGAACCAGCACATTGTGCCAAAATGTATACAGCCGCCCGTGAAAGGGAAATAAGGCCGACAAGCGCCGCCGCTAAGGTGATGGCAGGGTTGATGTGGCCACCGGAAACCGGATTGACGGCGAGGAGGAGAATTGCGATGATGATGGAAATAAGGAGTGACATCATAAGTTTTGGTGATTCTGTTTTGGTTTCATAGGAGGATATGACTATTGTGTCAATTGCAAAAACTAAGATTGCCGAGCCAATTAGCTCTGCCAAAGATGCTCTCCACACCTGTGATTCAACAATATTAAAGTGGTAAGGTAAGATTATCACTTTTGTCACATTAATAATACCGTTGGAAAAAATGGCCAAAATTTATTTATTATAAGGTCAAACTATAGGATTATGGACCAATTTATTTGTGAATATTATATTTTTATTTTTATTTTTTCCCTTTAAAACTGACTTTCAGTCAATATCTTGACGATGGGATTCTCTATTTATGTTATGTTGAAAAAAAAAATCAAACATTGACCGAAGTGTAATGTTAAAGAACATAGTCTCGATGGTA
The DNA here is from genome assembly GCA_006937295.1 of Carpinus fangiana. Lineage (NCBI taxonomy): Eukaryota > Viridiplantae > Streptophyta > Magnoliopsida > Fagales > Betulaceae > Carpinus > Carpinus fangiana. The sequence goes on from CM017322.1 coordinate 8,899,931, forward strand.
ATCGGTTGTGGACCACGCCTCATGAAGCGAATGTCACTAATTTGAATCTTCTCTCTCCTTCTCTTGTGTGGACATGTCAAGAGAGGGGAGGGGGATTCGAACTAATGACTTCCACTTCATTAGGCGTTGTTCCAGCCGATTGAACTACCTATTTGGAACCGTAAAAAAATAATAATAATAATAAAAAATAAGGAAGATCTATCTATTTTTACCATAAATGTAATTAAATAGGAAGTATTTTACTATTGGGTATATAATTTAATGTCAATATTGGTACGATTTTTAAAAAAATTTAAATAATATTACATCACGAAATATGTAATATCTATTTCAAATGAAACAAAGATGACCATTATCCTCTTTTATGAGTTATTAAATCGATCTTCAATCAATAAATGTAAGGAAGGGGCTATTCTAATTGTGTCAATTTCCCTTTAATTTTCCCCCTTCCTTGCAACTAACAGTATACATTAAGCCAATTTTAAATAACATGGCAACATATACATCATGAACCAAAAAAAGGGCACTTCTCCCATTTGAGTTAATTTCCCGAAACAAAAGAAAAAATGGCATTTTTTAAGAGCAACTGAGCAAGTAATAGCATACTAACATTCAAGGATAAGAACTCCTCCAAGCCCAACATCTCACTCAGTTTACAAGCATTGCTCTTCCCATCCTCAAATCTGCTTTGATCTGGCCTGCAAAATGATTAAAAAAAAGAGTTGGATAATTAATTAATTAAAGCTCAAAAGAAGTACCAAGAGAAAATGTGGGCAACTTGCTTTGGCGTTGAGGGCACAGGTTGGACTCTACTTCCAATGTAGAAGCTTTCTTCATCCTCGACCATGGGCACATTCTGAGCCATCTCTGAGCTGAGCAGCTGCCAAATACTCCTTTTGCCTCTCTCTTGCTTGCACTTTGTACTGTATATATAATAATTAAGCTTCGAAATATTGTAGGGGTTGATGGGTATATGGAGCTAGGGTATCTATCACAAAAGTCAACTATATTTATTTCTATCTGCTTTTCTTGAACTGCATTATCGGCTACTGCTTCCTACAGAGACCAATTCTTAACACTTTTCAAAAATTAAAGACCAATTTGATTATACATTTTAAAAATATTTTATAAAGTCCATGTCACAAAGTTCAGTAGTAATTTAAATTTTTTTAGGATATGTATCCTAAAAAAAGAAATGCTCTAGATCATATTTTTATCCTACAACATTCACGACACAGATTCAACTAATTTTTAGAACAATCTTTACAAAAAGTAAAAAGAAAGAAAGAGATAAACGTTACGCAATATGCACACCCTGATCATCTTTCTCTCATCCTACTAGGCTAATGTAGAGTGTCCATTAAACTATCAATTGCGACAATTTACTCCCTAAACTACCAAAACAATGATAATGTACCCTCAATTTTAACAAAATTACCCTTATTAAAATTTTTTAAAAAAATACGAATTTTTTTTTTCAAATTTTAAAGGGTATTTTTGTCTTATTAAAAATTTTATAGGGGTAATTTCATCATTTTGCTAACATTGGGGGGTACATTGTCATTGTTTTGATAGTTTATAGGGTAAATTGTCACAATTAATAGTTTGATGAGTATATTATTATTGGGATAGTAATTTGAGAGGATTAAGTGAACTTTACCCTTTTTTTTTTACCAAAAATCACAATATAGCATTTAAAATTAAGCGTCTTTTTAAAACCCTCTTACCTGCCATTTGAATTCACGATTACATTTTCAAACCACAAATTTTTAAAAACACAAATTCGCAAGGCCTAATGAACTCCACACGCCAAAAATACCAAAATTATGGTTGGTATAATGTACACTCTGAATTAAATGTGAACACAGAATGTAGTATTCAATGTCAATTGCGAATACAGGGTATGCTCGTGCCACTTGATCAAAGTAGTGAAATACACAATCTAGATGACTTATTTGGCCCAAGAGGTTGGGAAGTATCATAAAAAGGTGGGTAGTCCATCAATGTCAAGCACTTAGTTTATACATAATATATGCTCAGGAAAAAAAAAAAAAAAAACTAATTATCTGTGACAGGATATGGGGGTACATGAAAGAGTGGTAGCCAATGGACCACAAGGGTACCATTTTAAATAGGGTCATGTTGTGATGTTGCGATCGATCATCATGACCACGAGGGTCTTAATTGGGCATGTGCGATCATCATGCACTAGATTTTTTGGATAGATTTTTGGGAGAGAGAGAAGGGGGGAGGGATCACACAATTTCTTGTGGGTCTAAGTTGTCTCCAAGCTTGATTTTAGATTATAATTATAGGAAATTTTTTCAAATTTGCTACAATCCGAACACAAATTATTGAAAATCTGGATCCAAACTTTTTGGTGCCTAGGGTCAACACCATCCACATTGCACAAATAACAAATCCAAATTTAAGTTATAGATTATATCTTGTTGGTTATCCTGTTGAGTTGTTGTTACTATGCACAACAATGATGAATAATATAAAATCGAAAAGAAAGAGAGTAAGAGAAAATTGAGACACAGATTTACGTGGTTTGGCAAAGTGCCTACATCCACAGGAAAGCGCAGCTATATTTTATTATTAAGGATTTAGAATTACAACATAACATAAATATAGGAAAACCCTAATTGTATGGACGTATGTCTCCACCCCGTGAACGAAGCTTTGTTCCGTTCACTCCACTCCGTCTACTCAGCCAACCACTAGTATTCTAATAGTACTTTCTATGCATGAGAGAATATGAGCTACTAATTCTAACATGAGTATACATGTATGATTGTAAAAAGATTAAATCTCATATTGAAAAATATACCATAAGTATGAGTGGTTAATATAATATAGTGGGGCCTAAATTCACAGGCTTTAAACTGGTTGATTGAATGGTATCCTACCATGTTATACCATGGTCTCACTAAAAGACTTCCTAAAATGTCAAGTAGTGTTAGAAAACGTTGACCCATAAGTCTTGATGTTGTTTTATGATGGATTTAACGATGGGTTAGATGTTTGATGAAGATGGTTAAACTTTAACGTGTATGGAGGTTGGATTTATGTTAGAACAGGGTTAGAGGTTGTATTAGGGCTTTAGATTGTTATAGAATGGGTATAATTAGGACTTTTATGAAAAATGGGTGTTTGTCAAACCATCAAATTGTCAATGAATATGGGCTTNGCACTGAATTATGGTTTGTTTTCCATTCCGAGCTGCATTTTTTATTAGGGCTAATGGACATATATCTTCTTTAAAATGAAGAAAACAAATAAAAAAATAAAAAAAATACAGATGAACAAGAAGAAGAAAATTATTTTGTGAAACACATGCTTGATTTTGGTGTATTACTGCTGATGATTTAGGGGTTCATTATATATTGAACAGTCAATGTCGTCGGCATCTGTAATATCATCGTTGAAAGAGGATATAGAACCTGTGCAGTGTAGGTGCGGACTTACAACCAAAATTATGACGTCCACGACTACCAAAAATCCTGGGATGAGATTCTATGGGTGTATTATGTATGACCATAAAAAGGAACTTTATTTTGGCTAATTCTATATTGAGAAATGGTTGTTACTTTATAGTTTGTGATATTGTATTGATTGTGAATTTTTGGTGTAATAACAGAAACTCGGACAATGTCGTTTTTTTCAATGGTATGATGATGAAACATGTGCTCGCGGACGGGAGGTTCTACCTGGGTTGTATAAACAAGTTAATTCTCTGAAGGGTGAAGTGTTGTCACTTAAATTCAGACTGAAGATTCAAACATATATATTGGTATTTTTGTTAGTGATATGTTTATTGCTCATTTGTCATCAGGGTCACCGAGGCATGAGAATGTTGTATTTGGGACATTAATGTGTAAGTTTTTAAGTGAATGTTGTTATCGCCGTATTAGGCAAGCAAAACTTCTTGTATCACCGGATTAAACTTGTATGATTAAAATGTATGTTAATGTTTATGTTTACATTTTTGCAGTATGAATTAACTAATTATACATGTTTGTAATATTTGGCTAACTAATTATACAAAATAGTTAGTTAGCCAAATATTTCACAGAGGCATACTAAAACAAACAATCCAAAGAAAACAACGTTTCACTACAAAAACAAAACCAGCAGCTCTAGAAACAAAAACAAAGCAACTCTAGAAACAAAATCAGCAGCTGCACTAGGCCAAAAAAAACCTCACAATCACAACCCAATTCACACTAACAGAACCAAAATTACAGAAATAACTCTGTAGGTAAGTTCCACTTGGAAGCTAAAACCAAATTCCCTCTAGTCTTGGGAAATTTTCCTCCCCCTCCACGGGACTCTCAAAGTGGAGAGGGAGAGTGCTTTCACTTTCACTAAAAGATAGGAAGCTCATGGGGAGATGGGGGGATTTCATTGAGAGGAAAGGAATTTACGTCTTCTTAGAGTTGCAATTTTTTTTTGTGTGCTTGCACATGTCTCTTTGTGATCGACTCTGTTGCTTATCTGTAAAGCCCAGTAATTCTTTAAATAAACGCTTTATAATTTCAGCTTCAAAGATTTAGTGAAAACACATGAAGGAGCCACTAGAGGTATGGTTGGAAGCACAATTATGACACAAGCTTTGATTAGCAAAGCAGGGTGTTTCCTCTATTCCTGGACCATTTAGGTTTTGTATGATTACAAAAAAACCTCTTTAGCGTAATGAATCTTACAAGTAAACTCATTCATAAATCTTTCAAGACCCGACTATACCACAAAAATAAATCCACAAGACCTGACTATAATTCATTGCATCCGCTAAAAACGCCCCATATAATAAAAATATTTTGACATAATTACAGTCATCCGCTAACACACAAACAAAAGTAGTTGACATTATCATCATTCTTTAACCCTGACTCCACCTGCGTGTACGAACCCGATTATGTAATGGCCCCTTCTTTGCACCCACCTGTTGTGCATGACATATTAATTAATTAGTTAGTAATACACAACATATTGCACAATTTTATGAGAAATAGAAGAAAAAAATAGTTGTTTTACCTGCGTTTGAGTTGCACTACGGGTACGAACTCGAGTCTCTGACGCCTTCACCTCTGCATCCGCCTATTGTTCATTACATATTAATTAGTTAGTAATACACGACACCTCTTATGAAAAAAGGAAAAATGAACAAAATTGTATCGGGTTTACCTGCGATTGAGTTGTCCTACGGGTACGAACTCGAGTATGTGACGACCCCGCCTGAGCATCCACCTGTTGCGCAAAATGTAATTAATTAGTTACTAATACATAGTTTTACGAAAATAAAGAATGTGAGCATGGGATAAAAAAAAATACCAATTTTACATGCGACTCAGTCGCCACAGGTGTAGGACCACGAGGCTGTGACGAGCCCGCCTCTTCATTCGCATTTGGTTGAACTTGGGATCCCTAGAATGCATTAACTAAACTTGTTCAAATATTTTCATGCTTAGTATAAACGTAGAAGACCATTAACAAGTAGCGACAACAACCTAAGGAACATCTTTATTTCCTAGCATGACACATCTCAAATATACAATAAGAAATCTCACAATATGGTAGAAAACAGAGACAAGTTGCATTCAGTTATCAATTACAAAGAACAAGGGCTGTGTACCCACCTGTCAAGACCAATTGTAACAAGAACTTGCATATTATATATCATTCTATGACATTGTTAAATGCTATTCTACAACAACACAGCACATAATTTCAGGAAAAGACACTTATTCCTCAATGAGAGTACCTCACAACCAAGTCCATAACCACAAACTTTTATTCCTATTTATCGAAAGAAAACACATAGAAATGTTGAAAAATGTCTTACTTTTACCTGTGTTTACGCAGCATCATTTTTCTTCTTGATTGTCTTTTGTTTCCATCTCTTTATGTCCGGATTCAACGGTAATTGGCAACCTTTGTAATTGTGGCCTAAACCCCCACAATTTGCATACTTCACAACGTATCCACTACGTGTTAGCTTGTACGGGTTTGGTGGCTCATCTGTAGCTTTTTTTCGGCTCACTTTTGGTCTCCCGGGAGCCTTTCTATTGTTCGGCGGCAGGATTGGATCGCACTCATCATCAGCTGGCCATGTTTGTGGACCTTCCATTCCATAAACTCAATCTGCATAGGCTAGCATGTATTTTCCCATCTTTAGATAATCATCAACATATTCCTCCGGCGTTTCCTTGTGCATGTAGATCGCAGCACAAGCATGTGAGCATGGGATCCCACTCAATTGCCACCTCCCACATGTGCACGTCCTCTCATCTAACTGGACCAAACGCTGTGCATCATACATGTGGTCAACCTCAAATTGGAGCTCATTTTGCCACCGACTGACTTTTTGCCTTCTCCAACTTCTTATGGGCCTTTAGGCATATTACATAATGGGTCGACCGGATTCCCTTTCTCTTTTGTTGGAAGCGTGCCATTAACTGTCGACGGATCTCTTCACACATGGTAAGTATGGGCTTAGACCTAGCATCTTTAATCCATGCATTGAAGCTTTCAGCCAAATTATTCAACAACAACTCGAATTTTGTGTGGCAGCTGAAAGCATGTCTGGACCATGATGATTTTGGTACATCACATAGGTATTTGTGTGCATCTTTATCCATTGCTAGGATCCTCTGCATGTGGTGGTTAAATGTGCGAATATTGGTTGCTCGGGCTACCCCCCACACCTCATCTTTAAATGCCTTCCCCGTGTATCCCCTCAATTTCAAATTGGCATGTAAGTGCCGAACACAAAACCGGTACTCAGCATTTGGCAACACAACACTAACCGCAATTCCAAGCCCTTACACACATACGTACGAAAATAAACAAATATAATAAACAAATCAATATGTTAACAAAATTCCTTTTGACTTATCAAATATATATATATGTATGTTAACAAATAAATACCATAACACATACAAGGCACTTAACCTAGGTTTAAAACACTTGACAACATGTTTAATAAACAAATAACACAAAATTAATTAATTTGTCCTCAACATAAATACCTTCTATCTGTCTGACATGATTACCCAACCAAGTTCGCCAGCTGGCCCGCATAAGTCCTCTAACAAAATTGTAATGAACCACTGCCAGGAATCTCTTGTCTCCGCCTCAGCCACAGCAAATGCGATGGGGAATATGTCATCATTGCCATCCGTGCCTATGGCACACAGCAATTGCCCCCCATGTTCCCCTTTGAGATGGCAAGCATCTAAGCAAATGACGGGTCGACAACCATTGATGAACCCCTTTCTTGCATGCATCAAGTGAGATATACATCCTCTGAAAGAATGGTCCATCTCTCTGTATAAAAGCACTACTGCCAGGGTTGGTGAGCTAGATTGCATTTGCATATCGCCTAGTGAGGCAATATTGGCCGGAGTGGCTACCAAATACTTGACGCAATGCCTCTCTCTTTGCTCTATAGCAACGTTGAATTGGCACATTTATGTTCAAATCTCTCTTCACCCTCTCTTTTAGTGCATACGGTGTCCACGTCAGATCATCTTTGAAGTCCCTCTTGTACTTACGCACAAGATACTCTACATCACATTTTGTATTTTCAAACTGAAAACTACAAGAATGAGTAGGGTAGTATGTTTTAATTTGAGTACAAGTCCGAGTGGCATCCGTAGAAGCATGAATCCTCCAGTGGCAATTTTCTTGCATACAAAGTGCACTAACCCCACACCGGTCATTGTGTGTGAATTTGTAATCGTATCCCTGTTGGACAGCCTGAGTCTTCAATGCCTGCTTGAAGACATATGTATCCGAAAACACATCCCCAAGTTCAAAAGTTATTGGAATATTTAAGTCAAACTTCTCATTAAATTGCCTGTACGATTTCTTCCTCCCGACATCATCTGAATCACTTCCTTGCAAACTTCCTAGACCATCACTTGAATTGTCGGCTGCTTCCTTATCCCCCAAATTGGCTCCTGTCTCATTTACCCCCAAGTCAATGTTTTCCCACCAGTGAGCCTTTCCATCCTTTTCTTTTATGACCTCATCAGCATCATAGAATAGGTCCTCAGGCTTAGAGTCAGATCGTTCAATGTCGCTCAACAATTCATTGATCACTTTCTCAATATCAATATTCACTGTGGTCTTTCTTGGCCGACCACGTTTCACTTTTTGTTTACTACTTGCAGGAATGTTATCCACATCCACATTAACATTCTTTCCTTTGCCTGAAAAAACAAAAAAATAATAAGGGAATTTATATTAGATAGGCATGGGTTGGCAGCCCAAAATTATTAAATGCTTAAGTTTTTTTTTTTTTTTTTTTTGACAAAACACTCCTTTATTAAGTTTTTTTGACAAAAAAAAAATAAATAGAAAATAATAATCATAAATATAACCATTTTTAGGGAATAAAATATAAAATTAAAAGAAATAAACTAAACTTCACAATAAACCGGGATGTACCTCCCCAACTTGTGCTCGGTTGTATGCTTGGTTGCCCGCTTGGAGATCCTTCTCTTGGTTCTTCTCTTGTGGAGGTCATTCTCTTGGTTCTCCTCTTGGTGGCTTTCCTTCCTTTTTCTAATAAAAACAAAAGAAAATGGAAAAACATTACATGGATTAACATACAATCAATTGAAAATAATAAACTATTATCAAATAATATTATCATATGTACCTCCTTCAGTGCTGGTCGGCTGTATGTTTGGTTGCCCACTTTCAGATGCAGATTCAATGGATGTCCTTTTCTTTGAGGGTGTAACAATACGGCCAGCCCTAGCTTTGACCCTTGGCATGGATTTTCGATTTCTTGACATATGCGTATCAGCCCTAGGTAATTCATCCATACTACCACCCCCTCTCTCCTTCTCCATCTCCACCTCCACCTCCACCTCCACCTCCATCTCCATGTCCATGTCCATCCCCATCAACATCTCTGTCTACATGTCCATGTCCATCCCCATCAACAACTATGTCTACATGTCCATCTAGAGGGTTTGCTTCAAGAAGGAAACGCTCCTCAACCACTACAGCATGATCCACCATATGCTCAACATATAGGTGAACTTGCATACAGTTGTAATCCTCCACAACATTTATAAAGTTTACCACATCTGCATCACTATTTAAAGGTATCACATGCTGATGGTGGTCACTGATGTTGTACCAGCATTTAATGTCGTTGACATACCCTAAATCACGAACCAGCTCTTTAATTTCCCATAAACTTAGGTAGTCAACATCATATCTGTTGACTTGTTGTATGTCACCACCAATATATGTAAATGGCTTATGGCGCACTATCCCTCTGTGATGGATTGTTATATTGATACACGCCATTTATCTATAAGTATAAAACAACAACAAAATATTATCAAATAAATAAATACTACATAATAGAAAAAAAAAAAAAANAAAAAAAAAAAAACACACACACACACACAAACACAAACACAAACACAAACAAATTTGCAAAAAAAAAAAAAACTCAAGCATGATATTTACAAATCATAAACTACTGCACGTAAAGGTCTAACTATAACAAAGCTGCATGCAACATGCAAGTTTGCACGTGTTTAAGAATGTACATTGAAACCAATGGACAATAGTGGACAATTTTCATGTATTGGTAAGTACCAAACTACCATCCCTATCCACCATAATTACCCCCAACTTTCCCTACTACCAACAACTAATTGGCAAAACAAGACAAATTTGGCAAAAGAAGACAAACACACGGTCTGCCACTATACTTTAATAAAGCACCACATCATACATTTTTCTCATTCCAGGGAAATGACCGAGACATGCATGGACCACTAAACAACTACAGTCAACAACCCCCTGCCAATCCCTATCAATAAACTAACTTTCAGTTGAATATTCCAACACAACATGCACTAAAATAGCAAAAAGTAGGAAAAGTAGAAAAATCATTTTGATCTTGAATACTTTCGGCCAAAAAAATGCAAGGCATCACAAAAATGCATCCATTCCTTTCAACCAACAAAACCCACACAAAAAAATTCAAAGAAAAAAGAAAACCCTAAAAAAATTCTACAACGGAGCCCTAGCCCCAATCTTGGGTTTCTTACCTGTGCTGGTGAGTTAGGCCGAAAAATCTAACGGATACCGCCGGTGGGTCAGTTCTGGGTGCGCCGGTGGGAGGAGCTCCGTCACTCTCGCCTCTTTCGTGCTTTGCCGACGAATCGGGGTCGGTGGATTTTCGAGATGCGCCAGTGCGTGGGTGGGTGGTTTCTCGGTGTGCCAATGGGTGGGGGGTTTTCCAGCTACGCCGATGGGTGGGTGGTTTCTCAGTGCGCCAGTGGGGGAGAGCCGTTGCTATCGCGGGGTGGGGGACCGAGCGTGTGGGGGGCGGAATTTTGAAGTAGGGCCCTAAGTCTGGACCGATCATATTGCCCCCTTAACCCAGTTGAAACGCACCGTTTTGGTTGGGGTCCAAAACGGTGAGTTTTAGTCCAGCAAGTCTGTGTGTGGACAGGTGGGCATTCCAAAAAGTCTGACGTGGAACCTGCAAAAAACGATGCGTTTCACCTAAATTGATGGCAGGTAACGTAAGTTAGCAAAATAGACGGCATGGATTTTATGGTACAATTCTACTTACCCAAGGAGTGTTTTGTCAAAAAAAAAAAAACTTAAGCATTTAATAATTTTGGGCTACCGACCCATGTCTATCTAATATAAATTCCCTCTTTTTTATTATATTAGTATTTTTTTATTTGTTTACCATTTTTTTTGTCCTTAATTTCTATTCTAATTTATATATTTCTTTTTATTCTAATTTACTTACTTTTATTTAATACAAGTTACAAATTTTCTTTTGTAAATTTAATTGACTTTTGTTGTTCATTTTTGTTTTTAGATGTTCCAATATTCCTGCCGCTGTTTTTTATCTTCTTTTTTTTAAAAGAAAAATTAAACTACCAACATTCTTTTGTTTACAAAATTAGTAAACATAACTGTCATCAGATATCAATATGCTCATATATTTTAGAACACTTCTTTATTTTTGTCAATGTAATAGTAAAATTGCTCAAAAAAATTGTTTATGAGGACAAAGTTTAACTCCTGAAAGACAAAAGTTTACCATAATTGATTGTGTAGTGGAGGAGAAGTGGTATTATTTAAAGGAAAATGCTAGGGGTTCTCCCCGTAGGTTCTCATGGCGTTCTCCCAGTCTTACATAAAACATGATTTAAGAAAAAATAAAATTGTAGTGGCCTCCACACCGGTTTTTTTAGGCATTAGCATCAAATTTGAGGCATTAGCACCAAATTTGTGAGGCATTAGCACTAAATTTAGGATGATCAAATCCATTTTGAGTGATATCATCCCTAAAGGATTAACCTTCCACCCTTAGATTTTAGTTTTGAATCCAAAAACAAGTTTTAAAGCATTAGAACCTAACTATTAACTCATAAAAATTAATCGGTTGGCAAAAAAACGGTACTACAATTTTATTTTTTCTTAAATCATGTTCTATGTAAGACTGGGAGAACGCCAGGAGAACACTATGGAGAGAACCCCTAGCAAACCCCTTATTTAAATGATAGGAAAAAATTATTTAAATGAGATAATAAAAGGGATAAGTTAAAATGTTGAGTCCAATATGAGTGCTTTAAAAATGTAGGTAAGCTAAAATAGATAAATGTGGTTTTTTTGGCTAAATTTAGACTCCAACCTCTAATATGATTTATGCTTTGAGATTTGAGGCTTTTCTAAAAGAAATAGTCATAGGCTGACAGCCTACTAAAAGGTACTCATTTTTCTTAGACACTACTAGTCATTTAATTGTGCTTAGTTTATTTCATAAGTAGTTTAAATTATTATGTGTTTGTGACGTCGTTAGATGAAGATTTTTAATAGTTACTTTGATTTTTGTTTTTTAACATATATTACATGATACATATGTTATGGTATCGTTTATTTTTTTTTTATTGTATTTACCATATTATAGGAAAAAAAATTATCATTATGTTTTATTATTTTTTTGCGCCCCTGTAACTCCAATTCCTAGATTCGTAACCTTAATTTTGATTTACCTAATTAAGATAAAATAATCACACCGATTAGTCTGCACATCTCTAAGCTAGCTCATCTAATTAAATAGGCCTACTAATCACTCTAGCTTCTGATTGGAGCCGATACAATATGCTTCCTTGAGTACAGGTATGTCGCAAGGTCTAATTTTTGAAACACTAGACACGAGAAGACATGGATGATAAGTTCCAGACAAACAACCTTGGAATACCTGAAATACAGGTAATAGCAGCTACAATTTCAAGTTTCTTTTGAGCTTATAATATACATAAACTATCTTCTTTTGTCATTTGGTTTAAGGAAGAATGTACGAGCCGTCCTTTTACATCCTGTGCTTATCAAAAGAAGATGTTGAATAGAAAACGACAAACGGCCATCCAAATTTCTTCTGTTGCTTAGCATGCAGAAGCCATCGTACAATCTTCTTACTGCGGCCTTCCATTTGTTCTATTTCTTAGCACATGCAGGGGTCATCATAGACTTATTGTTGAAGGGTTAATCCGTTTGATTAAGTCATGTCTTGACACGCTATATAAAAATTATCATTTTTTTACACGAACCCAAAATGAATTTAGTGAGTTAAAGGTTGAAGAGTTTGACCCTTTAATTGAATATCTATATANCCTTGAGTACAGGTATGTCGCAAGGTCTAATTTTTGAAACACTAGACACGAGAAGGCATGGTACAATCTTCTTACTGCGGCCTTCCATTTGTTCTATTTCTTAGCACATGCAGGGGTCATCATAGACTTATTGTTGAAGGGTTAATCCGTTTGATTAAGTCATGTCTTGACACGCTATATAAAAATTATCATTTTTTTACACGAACCCAAAATGAATTTAGTGAGTTAAAGGTTGAAGAGTTTGACCCTTTAATTGAATATCTATATATAATATATAGATATTTCGACACGACAACCTGAGATGTGAAATGTAAATGCCAATTCCTACGGCTCCTACCATAAACCTAGTCATTTTGATTTCTCTGTTCGTATCCGGTTGATATTTCCAATGATTCTTGTTTGGTCCGTGGGTGGTCAGATGGATTGGCTGCCATTCGGTTTCTCTAGATTAATACAGAATATTTCTTCTTGTTAATGATAAAGTCAAATGAAGACCTTGCTTGTTTCATCCTACTATAAGAACTTCTGTCCATCTCTACCAGCTTATCTCCAAAGAAATATGGCACCAATTCCTTCCCATGTATTGACTTTTGCACTGCCGTCAATTATATTAGTTGCTCTATGCAGTTTATCAGGCACCCTACTTTTCCTCGGTTGCTTCTGTGATTTCAGTTTCTTGGAGATCAATAGGTTCTTGCTAAATCGGATGGTGTTTTTCTCTGCTTTGCAGATTGCTATGATCCGTTGGATCCAAATGGAAACATTACTGTTACTTTCGACATTCACCAATATACAAGTGATGGCTATGTGGTTAGTACTTTGTTTCTGCTAAAAATAGCAAATTAGTTGCATGCTAGACATACATACTATGCTTTATGTGGTGATTTAACTGTATATTTCAAAACTTAGCCATCTAATTTGACTTTAGCCGGCGATCATATCGCTGCTTGTCCTCTTTGAAAACTTTGATAAGGTTTGTATTCAAAGTGATAAATTTACAATGAAACAATAAGCTGTTTATATACACAGCAGAAGTTTGACCTAATACTTGAACAACAAGGAAAATCTAGTTTACAACTCATACTAGGAGAATCTACAAATAATGCACAAGATCTTGTTCTTCCTTGCTGCACACTCATATGAATATTTCCTTCTTGCATACCCTAAAGCATGAGCTGTAGGCTCCTCAAGAAACTTTCCATATTGGTTTTCCTTTAACACCCCCCTGCAAGCTGATGGGTGGAGGAACCACTCTCAGCTTGGACTTAAGAGACAGGAACCGTGAAGATGTAAGGCCCTTGGTAAACACATCTGCAACTTGATCATTGGTGGAAATAAATTTGAAAAGAACATCATGATTCATTACCTTTTCTCGAACAAAATGATAGTCCACCTCTATGTGTTTTGTCCGAGCATGAAACACTAGATTGGATGCAAGGGCTAAAGCACTCAGATTGTCACACCATAGAACTAGGGGTACTTGGAGAAAGATGCCAATCTCTTTAAATAGCATTCTAATCCAAAAGAGTTCAGCTGTGGTTAAGGAAAGAGCTCGATATTCAGCTTCAGTACTCGAGTGAGAGATCACAGCTTGTTTCTTTGCACTCCAAGCAATAAGACAATCACCAAGAAATACAGCAAACCCTGTGGTGGACTTGCGGTCATCAGGGCACCCTGCCCAATCTAAGTCACAAAAAGCATTGATATGTAGGTTGCTCTTGGTGTAATACAAACCATGATTTGGAGAACCATTGAGATATCTTAACACTCGTTTGGCTGCAACCCAGTGAGTTGAGGTAGGTGCATGCATGTGTTGACACAGCTGATTAACAGAATAAGCAATTTCTGGACGAGTAAGGGTACAATATTGTAGAGCACCTACAACCTGCCTATAAGTTGTGGCATCAGTCAAAAGATCACCTGCATATCTGGATAATTTTGAACCAGACACACAAGGAGATTTGGATGGTTTGGAGTCAGCCATGTGTGCTTTTCGAAGTATCTCGAGAATGTACTTGGTTTGGCAGAGATGAAGACCAAAGGTAGTCTGAGTAACCTGAATGCCAAGAAAGAAATTCAAGGGTCCCAAGTCCTTAAGTGGAAATTCTTGCTGCAGTTTGAGAATAAGAGTAGAGATGACAGCAGGGTGAGTACCAGTGATAATTATATCATCAACATAAACAAGCATGTACACTTGAACAGAGCCATGTAAGTAAATAAATAGAGAAGTATCCACCAAAGACCCCTTGAATCCAAGTTCCAACAGAAAATTAGATAGTCAAGTGAACCATGCTCGAGGAGCTTGCTTGAGACCATAGATGGCTTTGTGAAGTTTACATACTTGATCAGGGGGTGTAGTCGTAACAAAACCAAGTGGTTGCTCCATATAGACCTCTTCTCCCAAAGAACCTTGCAGAAATGCATTGGACACATCAAGCTATCGAATGGTCCAATCAAAATGAACAGCAAGAGCTAGAATGACTCTAATGGTAGAAGCCTTGATCACTGGACTAAAAGTCTCAATGTAGTCTATGCCACTTTGTTGGTCAAAGCCTTAGCTACTAGTCTAGCCTTAAACCTCTCGATACTTCCATCAGCCTTCCTCTTGATCTTAAACACCCATTATTTCTAATAACATTGTGCATTTGAGGTCTAGGGCACAGGGTCCAAGTGCCATTTTGGATAAGGGCATCAAACTTTAATTGCATAGCAGCCTGCCATCTAGGATCTGAGGCAGCTTGTCTATAGGTCACTGGTTCACACTCAGGTAGTGTGGCTTGGTAAAGTTGAAAGTCAGGGTAGGACTTAGGGTGAAGGGAACCTGTTCTAGACCTAGTTGTCATAGGGTGAGCTGGTGGTTGAGGTTCAGGTAGGATGGGGGCTTGTGGTGAGTTTGGCTCAGGAGATGTTGATGGTGGTTGAGGTTCAGATGGGATGGGGGCTTGTGGGGAGTTTGGTTGAGAAGGGGCAGGTCCAATTGATGACTCAACAGGAGCTGCAATATGATCAGAAACAGTAGGCATAATATATGGAATTGAACAAGAAACAAGAAGGAACAAGGGAGCATCACCTTTTGCATTGATCTTGGATTAGAGATGTGAGTCGGCTTGGTCCTTGGCAGGGAAGGATTGCTCATCAAAAATGACATGCTTGGAAAAATAGGCTTTGTTAGTGATAGGATCTAAGCATTTATATCCACCAAAATTGTATCCTAGAAAAATACATGGCTTGGACCTATATTCAAGTTTGTGCAACCCATAGGGCCGAAGAAGAGGATAACAAAGGCAGCCAAACACCTTGAGTTTCTGATAGTCTGGTTCTCTATTGTAAAGTTTGAAATAAGGTGAATGATGTTGCAAAACAGGAGTAGGAAGCCTATTGATTATATACACAGCCGTGAGAAAGGCATCAACCCAATATTTATTGGATAGATGGGAGTGAGCTAAAAGAGTAAGGGCTATTTCAAGAATGTGTCTGAGTTTTCTTTCAGCCAAACCATTTTGTTGGGAGGTATGAGAACATGTTTTTCGATGGAGGATACCATGCTTTGTCAAGAAGGATTGAAATTGTAGGGAATTATACTCACCTCCTCATCAGATTGAAGTTGTTTGATTTTGGAGGTGAATTGATTCTCTACTAGAAGTTTGAATTTGACAAAGTGTTCAAAGACTTCAGATTTATTATGTAAGGGATAAATCCAAGTAAATCTAGAGAAATCATCAACAAAAATAACATGGTATTTGTAGCCACTAACAGATTGAATTGGTGAGGTCCAAACATCAGAATGGATTAATTCAAGTTGTTGCTTAGACACACGATTTGATGCTTGAAAGGGCTGCTGTTTACTCTTGCCAAGTTGACATGAAACGCAAGTAGAATTTTTATTAAAATCAAAACTTGAAACAGGAAGAGATGTGTTTTTTATAACACGGTTAACAATATCTAAAGAAGGGTGTCCTAGTCTAAAGTGCCACACTAAAGAGGTGGTTTTTATTCCAAGCAAAGCAATAAAGTTCTTGGTGTCTCTATGAGAGATCCTTCCAAGTTTCAAGGGGTATAGGCCATTCTCACTCCTCCCCTCCAAGAGTGTTGCATGGGTTAGCAGATCCTTGACAAAGTAATGAGAAGATGTTAGAATGAAATAGCAAAAATTGTCAAGACAAAAGTTATGAATAGAAAGAAGATTGGCAGAAGCTTGAGGACAATGTAAAATATTGTTAAGTTGAAGTGTAGTGTTAGGTGTAGACAGAAGAGTGGAACCAGTGTTTTCTATAGCCAAACCAATCCCATTGCCCACAGCTACTTCTTCTGTCTGTTGGAAAGGCTGTTGAATCTGTAGATTCTCAAGCTAATTTGTGATATGAGCATTTGCACCACTATCTGCTATCCACTGCTGATCTTCATAGTTTGAATTGTTCTGTGCAACCATGGCAGCCAATTGTGCAGGGGGATTTTTGCCTTGAAAGGCATAATCCATTCTATGAAAACAATTCAAGGCACTATGGCTAGTTCTACCACAGATTTGGCAAGGGGCTCTAGATCCCTATGAGAAGGGCTGCTCCTGATGAGAAGATGATGAGTAAGGGTTGTACTGTCTGCGTTGGTAGTTGTTGCTCGGATTGGACTGCCTTGTGGGGTACAGATTGGTTTGACTAGTGCCTTTGTTGTCCTGCTGGTTGGGGAAAGAGAAGTTGCCTCTTTGGTGTTGGTTGAAGCCTCTGTTGTACTGTGGAGGGCCACGGCCAAAAGGTCTAGGTGATGTGAAGTTATTACCTTGTCTTGGGGAGAAATTTCTGGGAGAAAATCTTAAAGGCATATAGGGTCTGCCCTTGGAGAACTGGGATGGTATGGGATTATGTGCTGTGAGAGCAAAGGTGGATTGGTCTGGAACAGGTGTATGGTGTTGTTGAAGTAGCATCTCATGGTTGAGGAGTTCATCTTGAAAATCTTCAAAACTGATTTCGTTTGCACGGGTGTGAAAGGAGTATGAGGTGATAAAGTGGGTGAATGACGAGTTCAAGCCGTTGAGGATTGAGGAGATGATCTCTTCCTCAAGTATAGGGTTACCTACTGCACCAAGTTGATCTGCAAGGTTCTTCACGGCTTGAATGTAGTCAGAGCAGGACTTGGGTCCTTGAGACATGTTTTGAAGTTGTTTCTTGAGGTTGGCAATCCAAGACTTGGACTTGGAGGCAAATTTGGTTGCTAAGGCAGTCCATGCTTGATGAGAAGTATTAAGGCCATAGATTGTGGACAAGACTTTCTCTAAAAGAGAAGCAATAATGATGCTGAGCAGAAATTGATCCTTCTTGTTCCAGTTGGTGTATTCTGGATTTGGTGATGTTTTGCCTTCTTCATCTGTAATGGATTGTGGAGGGCATGGTTCGGAACCATCCACAATAGCCATGAGGTCATAGGTGCGCAGAATGGGATTAATCTGGGTCACCCAGCTAGTATAGTTGCCTGATTCAACTTAAGTAGGGAGTTTTGGGTGGTAGTAGGTGGAACAAAAACTGAGTTAGCTGCTGCCATGGTATAGACAGTGCTGTAGATTCCAAGATACGATTATGGCGTTTGCCTAGAAGGCTCTGTTACCATGAAAACTTTGATAAGGTTTGTATTCAAAGTGATAAATTTACAATGAAACAATAAGCTGTTTATATACACAGCAGAAGCTTGACCTAATACTTGAACAACAAGGAAAATCTAGTTTACAACTCATACTAGGAGAATCTACAAATAATGCACAAGATCTTGTTCTTCCTTGCTGCACACTCATATGAATATTTCCTTCTTGCATACCCTAAAGTGTGAGCTGTAGTCTCCTCAAGAAACTTTCCATATTGGTTTTCCTTTAACACCCCCCGCAAGCTGATGGGTGGAGGAACCACTCTCAGCTTGGACTTAAGAGACAGAAATCGTGAAGATGTAAGGCCCTTGGTAAACACATCTGCAACTTGATCATTGGTGGAAATAAATTTGATAAGAACATCATGATTCATTACCTTTTCTCGAACAAAATGATAGTCCACCTCTATGTGTTTTGTCCAAGCATGAAACACTGGATTGGATGCGAGGGCTAAAGCACTTAGATTGTCACGCCATAGAACTGGGGGTACTTGGAGAAAGATGTCAATCTCTTTAAATAGCATTCTAATCCAGAAAAGTTCAGCTGTGGTTAGGGAAAGAGCTCGATATTTAGCTTTAGTACTCGAGTGAGAGATCACAGCTTGTTTCTTTGCACTCCAAGCAACAAGACAATCACCAAGAAATACAGCAAACCCTGTGGTGGACCTGCGGTCATCAGGGCACCCTACCTAATCTGAGTCACAAAAAGCATTGATCTGTAGGTTGCTCTTGGTGTAATACAAACCATGATTTGGAGAACCATTGAGATATCTTAACACTCGTTTGGCTGCAACCCAGTGAGTTAAGGTAGGTGCATGCATGTGTTGACACAGCTGATTAACAAAATAAGCAATTTCTAGACGAGTAAGGGTACAATATTGTAGAGCACCTACAACTTGCCTATAAGTTGTGGCATCAGTCAAAGGATCACCTGCATATCTGGATAATTTTGAACCAGACACACAAGGAGATTTGGATGGTTTGGAGTCAGCCATGTGTGCTTTTCGAAGTATCTCGAGAATGTACTTGGTTTGGCAGAGATGAAGACCAGAGGTAGTCCGAGTAACCTGAATGCCAAGAAAGAAATTCAAGGGTCCCAAGTCCTTAAGTGGAAATTCTTGCTGCAGTTTGAGAATAAGAGTAGAGATGACAGCAGGGTGAGTACCAGTGATAATTATATCATCAACATAAACAAGCATGTACACTTGAACAAAGCCATGTAAGTAAATAAACAGAGAAGTATCCACCAAAGACCCCTTGAATCCAAGTTCCAACAGAAAATTAGATAGTCAAGTTAACCATGCTCAAGGAGCTTGCTTGAGACCATAGATGGCTTTGTGAAGTTTACATACTTGATCAGGGGGTGTAGTCATAACAAAACCAGGTGGTTGCTCCATATAGACCTCTTCTCCCAAAGAACCTTGCAAAAATGCATTGGACACATCAAGCTGTCGAATGGGCCAATCAAAATGAACAGCAAGAGCTAGAATGACTCTAATGGTAGAAGCCTTGATCACTGGACTAAAAGTCTCAGTGTAGTCTATGCCACTTTGTTGGTCAAAGCCCTTAGCTACTAGTCTAGCCTTGAACCTCTCGATACTTCCATCAGCATTCCTCTTGATCTTAAACACCCATTTATTTCTAATAACATTGTGCATTTGGGGTCTAGGACACAGGGTCCAAGTGCCATTTTGGATAAGGGCATCAAACTCTAATTGCATAGCAGCCTGTCATCTAGGATTTGAGGCAGCTTGTCTATAGGTCACTGGTTCACACTTAGGTAGTGTGGCTTGGTAAAGTTGAAAGTCAGGGTAGGACTTAGGGTGAAGGGAACTTGTTCTAGACCTGGTTGTCATAGGGTGAGCTGGTGGTTGAGGTTCAGGTAGGTTGGGGGCTTATGGTGAGTTTGGCTCAAGAGATGTTGATGGTGGTTGAGGTTCAGATGGGATGGGGGCTTGTGGGGAGTTTGGTTGAGAAGGGGCAGGTCCAATTAATGACTCAACAGGAGCTGCAATATGATCAGAAACAGTAGGCATAATATATGGAATTGAACAAGAAACAGGAAGGAACAAGGGAGCATCACCTTTTGCATTGATCTTGGATTGGAGATGTGAGTCGGCTTGGTCTGATGTGGTAATTTTTCGACCAAAAATATCAATAATAAAATACCACTCGCAATAGAACGAATCCCGTAGGATAGGGCTATATTGAGGGTGTCGAACCTCAAGGACTGTAAGGGTTTTGCTATTAAATTCAAAGAACGAAATTTAGCCTAATTAAGAAAACGAGATTGTTTGTTTGTGAATTGAAGTACATAAAATTAAATGCAGAATTAAAGGTAATAATATCAGAGAGAGAGAGAGTAGGGTACCGACTTCACCACAATCCGCACAACAATGGTAATCGTAATTCAATTCTAGAAATTCATAATCATGTATGTTATAAAAGACAAGAAATTACATATTAAGGGGTAATAATAATTCATCTGCGGTTAGCACGGATCGTCCACCTAACCACTAAGATGCGGCACGATCCGTCTTCCCTAAGAATAAACTATAAAATCCCTTAATAAGTTTTATACAATTAACGGAATAGTATAACCCATCTTCGGTTGGCACGGATCGTCTACTCTAAACTAGGCGTAGTACGACCCGTCTTTCCTAAGCATGGTCTATCTAATCCTATTAATCATATACATATTAAACCCATTGCATAACTATCAATTTTATGATCACAGAAAATAAAATTGATTGAGTTCAATACAGGCAAAATAAATTCTAAGACAAGATAAGAATTTCGCAAGTATTGATTTTAGAATGAAAGAACAATTGCATTAAAATTAAGAACAGAATTCTAAAGTTGCAATCCTCACA